>MU216840.1:56226-107169 GCA_018584345.1 Thuja plicata | reverse complement strand
TTGAAGTTTCTCCCCCCCCCCCCTCCTACATTTTAAACCATTGTTTCCAATGACACTCCCTTTGGTGCATTTGGTGCAGGGGTGGGTGTTGGTGCCTCTTTTGGGTTGGGTACTAATGCTTTGGCTCCTATTGGTTTTATTTCTACCAGGGGTTTTTTGGTAAATGGCTTTGGGGTTGAGCTCAAGCTAGGGTATGATGTTGCGATTGTTCTCACCAATCTTTCTTCTAGTAAACTTTCTCTTGGGTCTTCTTCTACTGTCGGTGTTGGGGTCCCACCCCCAAAGCCTCTTTTTCTACTAATGGACAAAGCTTTTCTTGTGTTTCCAGATCTTTTTCTACTCCTCTTAACAAGGGAAAATCTCATCCTCTTGCTTGGGCTAAGACCTACCCTATTATGGTTTGTGGAAAATAATCATGTTCCTAGATTTAAATTTTGGTGACTTTGTTAGCCACGGTTTCCCCCCAAATTAATTAATGGGGAAGCATAGGGGAACAAAATCCCTTCTTGTGAGGCCCAAGGGGATGACACCCCCCCCCCCACACGATGAGGGGTTAGGCACGAAGACCACTATAGAGGTTTTGGGGAAATGCCCTTGAAGAAATAATTGTCTATTATTCAATAAAGAAGTTGGCTAGGGTTTCAGAATTTTTGGCATTTAAACAAACCTTTGTAAACTGCCTAAAAACCCTATAAATAAGTGGTTATGTAAGGCTAAATATATCATATTGTAATTTTCTCTTCGTTGGATAATAGAAAGAAGTGTATGACTATTTATTTTGTGGATGTCACCCACATTGGGTGAAACATGTTAACTCTTTGTGTTATTGAGATTTGTTATTTTCGCCTTACTTATTCTACATTATATTTAATATTGTTTATTTCTCTAGGAATACCTTAAAATTCTAACATTTTGTGGCCATGATGTGGTGGATAATGTAGACTTCTACCAACATTGTGGGTGTTAAGGTTTTGGCAGATATGAGCAATAAACAATATGGGCACATCCACCAAAGATTTAATGTGGTTCACGTAATATGGGCTACATCCACCAGAGAAACAATCATCCACTTGTTTTATTATCTAGAGTGAAGAGAAAATTATAATCTGATAATTTTTCACAACATGCAACCACTAATTTATCAAGCCTTTTTTGAGGCGGTTTAGAAAGTCGGTTAACAAAATTAACCCTAACCCTAAAAAAAATTAACTTTAACATGTTATTCTCTTGTGTCTTGCCTAATTCCTCCATAAACCTTTTTAACCAAATCATATCCTTAATAGCCTCTAAAGAAGAAACATATTTTGCTTATGTTATTGAGAGTTCTACAACCTTTTGCAATATGGAAACTCAGTTGACTGTTGTGCCACCTACAATAAAAAATACCATGTAGTACTCCTCTTGCTATCAATATCATCTACTAAATCTAAATCAACATAGCCTTGTAAAGTAGAATGAGAACCTCCAAAACATAAGGACAGAACTTTTGTACCTTTGAAATACCTCATAATCCACTTTACTGCATTTTAAAGCTCTTTTCAAGGATTATTTATATACCTGCTCACAAGTCCCAATACATTTGCAATATTTAGCCTTTTACCCACCGTGGCATACATCAAACTGTCAAATGTTGAAGATTATGGAACCTTAGACATGTAATCCACCTCCTCCTATATCTTGGGGTTCATCTCTTTGGACAACTTAAAATGACTAGGCAAAGGTTTAATAATTGGTTTTGCATCTTGCATCTGAAATCATTTCAAAACCTTCTCTATGTAATCACTCTGAGACAATGTTAATGTGTGATATTTGCTATCTCTAGTTATCCTCATACCAAAGATTTGTTTTTCTACACCCAAATCCTTCATAGAAAATGACAGTGCTAATTTTTGTTTAAGGTCATTTATATGCTCCATATTAGAATTGACAAAAAGCATGTCATCAATGTATAATAACATAATAATATAGCTACCATTATCCAATCTCTTAAAATAAATGCAAGATCATAATGAAATTTGTTATAACCTTTTCATCCATAAAACTATCAAATTTCAAATACCATTGTTGAGGTGCTTGTTTTAGCAAATACAAGCTCTTCTTCAACCTACACACCAAGCCCTCCTTACCTTTGACCTCATATCCTTGAGGTTGCTGCATATAAATCTCTTCCTCCTATTCTACATGGATAAAAGTTGTCTTGACATCTTTTTGTTCCATATGCAAGTCTTTTGTAGCCACAAGACTTAAATAGTTTGAATTGAAGTCATCTTAACAAAAGGAGAAAATATTTCATCAAAATCAATACCTTTTTTCTATGCAAAACCTTTCGCCACAAATCTAGCCTTGTATCTTTTCTTGCCTCCATGTTCTTCCTTTAACCTGTAAACTCATTAGTTAGGAAATGATCGTTTACCTTCAGGAAATTCAACTAGCTCCCAAGTTTGATTTTGTATCAAGGAATCCATCTCCTCTTACATTTCTTGCTCCCACTTCTTTCTAGTTTCAACCTGCATTGCTTCTGTACAATTTTCTAGTTCACCTAAATCAATCAATAATACATAATATAATGAAGAAGAATATCGTTTAGGAGGTCCATGTATCCTAGAAGACCTTCTTTCTACAGTTTGAGGAACCTATTGTGGTTCTGATAGTTCAATATTTTCAGCTGGCACTATTGGTACTATATTTACTGGGATTTCATCAAGCACCATGTATTTTGTGTGTTCCTCTTCTTGCTTCTTTCCATGTATCTAATCCTTGTACATGACCTTTTCATTGAATATGGCATATCTAGTAATGATTTTATGAATCTCAAAATCCCATAAATGATAACCAAAATCATTAACTCCATATCCAATGAAAGTACACTTCTTGGATTTTTCCTTAAGATTTGACCAATTTTCTATATCAATATGGGCAAATGCTTCAACCAAAGGTTTTCAGAAATGAGTAGTTTACCTTTTTTTTTGTCCATGCCTCCTTTGGAATACCACCATCTAAGGAACTTGAAGGCCCTATGTTTATTAAGTAAACAACAGTATCTACAACATCTGCCCAAAATTGTAAGGGCAAAACTGCATGCAATCTTATGCTCCTTGCATGCTCTGTGATTGTTATGTTCATCCTTTCAAACACGCCATTTTCTTTTGGGGTTCTAGGAACTATATTTTGTCTATGACTACGAATCCCATGGTGTAAACAATAACTGTCAAACTCTCTATTGCACTATTCGCCTCCATTATTTGATCTAAGACACTTCAAGTTGTTTCCTGTCTCATTCTCAACCAAATCTTTCTATTTCGTAAAGGTTTAAAATGTACATCAAATTTTCTAGGAATGAAATAAACCCAAGTTTTCCTATTTGCGTCATCAATAAAGGTAACATAATAATAAGAACCACCCAGAGATGATACCTAAGCTATTCCCCATATATCTAAGTGTACAAGCTCTATTTTTTTATTCTTCCTTTCCTTCCCAACTCTGAGTAATCTGACTCTCTTTTGTTTTCCATAAACATGATTTTCACAAAAATCTATATCAACTTGTTTCATACCTGGCAATAAATTCTTTGAATGGGAAAGCTTTATCCCCTTCTCACTCATGTTCCCAACTCGAATGCGTCATAGAGTTGTATATGTTCTTGTGGAAGCTAGGGAAATATAATAATTAGTATTAACAGTACATAAATATAATGTACCTACCATTTCCCCTTTTGCTATTATCAATGAGCCTTTAGTAACCTTCCATGAATTGTATGTGAATATGATTGTGCAACCTTCACTTCCCAATTGTCCTACTGATATTTAATTTATTTTCAAATCAGGAACATGTCTCACCTCTTTCAGTCGTCATTGATTTCCATTTGCTAATTTTATCAGTATATTTCCCTTACCAACAACTTTGCATGGTTCATCATCGCCTAAATAAACCTGTCCAAAATCACCTTGAACACACTCTAGAAAATATTTTCTATGGGGTTTCGCATGAAAAGAATCCACTGAGTCTAGCAACCAAGAATCATTACTATTATACAAAGAAAGAATCAAAGCATCTTGTAACACATCACCTGCTATATTTTCTTCCTTGTTATTTTCTTTTTGTCTATCCCCTTGTTGTTATTTTTCATATTTCCCACAATTACCTGGGCTCTTCCATCTTTCCCTCTATCGTCCCTTATTCTCAATAGTAAAAGAATTACCTGGTGTCTCACTTGTTCTTTTCCGTCGCATTTCCTTGCTAAGGATAACACCAACAACATCATCAAACTTTAAAGTATTTGAACAAGAGACAAAGTTACTTACATCCATGACCAAGCTATTCCATCTTTTAGGCAATGAGCACAAAATCAAGAGAGCCCTAACCTCATCATAAAAATTTACTTTTACAAAACTTAGCTGACTAGTAAATGTGTTAAACTCATTCAAATTATCACTAACAAACCCACCTTCTTCCATCTACAAATTAAATAAATATTTCATGAGAAATACCTTATTTGATGTCAAGGGTTTCTCATATAGTTTGTCTAATTCCTTCAGTAGACCTTCCATTATTTTTTCTTTTGCTATATTGAAATCCACCGATTATGTCAGGCATAGTCGTATTGCTGCTAGTTCTTTCCTATCAAGAACCTCCCATTTTTCTTGTAGCGTAGTCAATGGATTCTTTCCTTTTCCACCCAATGGTAAGAAAATATCCTTCTGATACAGTTTTGGTCATTGAATTTCTCAACCTTAAGCCCTCCTTCCTCTACCATTGTTCCCACTTGAATCTGAGATTTCCTACCAAATCACTGAAATATACACCACTCTGATACCATTTATTAGGGTTTTGGAAAATATGAGAAATAAACAATATTAAGATAATACAAAAATAAGAGAAGACATAAATACAATAACACGGAGATTTAACGTGGTTCACCCTAAACCCTACACCAGATCTTCATTGATGGGTGATAGATTCTCGGAAGCCCTTAGTTTCTTGTAACATTGAGCTTTTCCCTTGTGCTAAGGGTTTTTATGTTTCTTCTTTAATTTCCTATGTTGACTATGATTTGGTGTTAATCAAGTGGTGGGCTTGGGATGTGCACTCTCTCTCAATCAAACCTTGGAGAGTCTCCTTCAACCCTCTTACTAAACCACTCAATGTTTGTGTAGTGTGGGTTTGTATTCCCAATATTTCCATTTATTTTTGGGGAGAATTTGTGTTTTGAGCCTATTGGAAACTTTATCAACCACTTCTTAAATGTAGATGATACCACATCCTCAATGGGTCTTTCTACTTTCACACGTATTTTGGTTTATTTTGGCATCTACATACCTCTTCCTAGAGATGTGGTTTTGATGGTTGGATATAGGTCATGGACATAGTCATTGGATTAAGAGGGTCTCTGGTTTCGAAGTCATCAATGTTTCTCTTCTAGTCACTTAGCCATAGATTATTCTCTCTCGCATCATAAAGGTGTTTCCATTTGGTAAAAGGACACTAATCATGATCACCTAACTGTCTTGGCTTCCAATTCTTTCTCTGATGACTCTTCACATGTGGATGACAATTCCTCCCAAGCTGATGTTTTGTATCCTACTATAGGTAGGGCCTCCTTAGGATCAATGGATCCTATTCCACCTCTTGATGTTGGTGTGGCCCCGTCTAGCCCCTATTGCTCTTGTTCTGCACTAACATTTGGTAGATGACATGTTGTATCATTGGTACTCTACTCCTTGCATTGATAGTCTCACTAAGGGGACTTCCCCACTTGATCCCCCTGGTGAGGTTGTTTGTAATGATAGTATTGTCTGGACTATTGCTCATCAATGGAGGAGAGATCAATATTCCTCCTCTTCCCATTATTTTCCCCATATTGTGGGTGAGTTTTTTATCCACGCTTGATGTGGGCTCCTAGCAATTCTGCTAGTGTGTTGTAAGTGGTATGTTCTGGACTTTACTACCAATGGTTTGCTCTTGACCAGCTTAGTTGTAAGTGGCCTTTTTGGTCTGTCTTTGTATGGGGTCGGCATCCTTGTTTCGCTACTTTTATTATCAAAACATATTAATATTACTATAGAAACTTTAAAATGACAAACACATTTTTTTATAGTTTTATCATCATATCTCAAAAAATCTACCAACATTAATCAAATAATCATAACTATTTAAGTAAGCTAACATTGTCCCCTTTTCATCTACAATATTTTTTTAATATTTAGTTTTTGGAGTAAAAATGTATACTCATTTTATTAATTTTAGAAGGAGTATACATTAAACCCGGTTCATGGGAGCATACCGACATGAAAGAACTGGGTAAAGAAAACCTCTGGTTATAGCTCCTGTAACAAGCCTACGACCTAAGACGCAATTACATCATAATTGAAAATAGTCATAGTCCAGAACAAGAACATAAATGTAACCCATACCCAAACCCAAGAGAAAGACATCCACCACTGAAGATCAGAAGAATATCACAGTACAAATATATCCCAATACAAGTAATAATAAACCTGAGACCTCCAAGAAGGACAGAGGGCAAAAAAAACCCAAAGTTACATTTCCAATATATAACACCCCAAGCACCATAAAGTGCATCAATTTGTTGAACGTAAAATATTTAGTTATCTTATCAAATTTTCTTATTATATTAATTAAATAGTTTTAAATTATTTGATCAATCAATTCAATTTTTTCTCCACATTAATTAAATAATTTCTAATTATTTAATAAATTCATTGATTTATTAATTTCTTACAATTAATTAACTAATATGTTATTATTTAATTAATTTATCCAAATTCTTAAAGTTGATTAGAGATGGGATAGTGACAATTAATAGACAAGAGGTGAGGTATGGTCATAAATGGTCATACAACACCCAAACAAACCCTACATTTCATGAATAGGTGATGGAGTTTCAAAATCAGTACAACGAGAAGGACAAAGACATAGAAGTTGAACCAAAGAAAGAGAAGTAGAAACATGGCACAAGAATCTTCTTCAAAGTGAGAAATTTTGACATATAGGAAGTTTGATCGAATCCATAATTATCAGTAGTCTCTCTGCCATTAGGACATTGGAATGGGAGGAATTTGATGAAATTAGAAATTGAATGTTGTAAAACTTTTAGCTAGTTACTATTGCATGCTACTAATATATGATGGTATTTTTCCAAGTATCTGATTTATATTGTATTGTTGTCACTATCATTGTGGGAGATAATTTTGATGATCTAAGACAATATTTCGAAGACAATTGATTTTATAATGTGTTTACTCTATACTTAATGTAAAAAATAATAATTTATCAATTTCTTTTTCATGCACATTAACTAAATAATTTTCAGTCATTTTTAAATTAATTTTCTCTAGTTTGTATTAAAGAAACACTTTTATTAGTTAATTAGCTAATTATTCCTCTACATTTAAATAAATTATTTTAATTTATTTAATTGGCTTATTTTTTTAATTTCTCTCCTATAAAAATAAATAAATTTATTATTTTACTTATTTTCCATGATGCACAATTATTTTAAGTTCATTTATTATTATCCATGCACCTCCATCTCATCGATTCACTTATAGTCATTCTTTTTCCACCCATCAGCCAAATTTACTTATCTCCTCCATGCAATCACTTCACTCATCCACGCATCCACATAATTTGTTCATGATATTTGTTGAATAACTAAATTTGGCCATTGAGTCCTCTCAATCATTCTCATCCACTGATTCCTCTAATCAATCTCCATCCTTGATCAACCTCAAGTCAAATCTATAAATCATACCTATGTTTCATCAAGCATTCAAGTTGATACCATATACATTCATTGATCATTGGTATCACACTCATATCAAAGTATCAATCAATCAATTATTATCAATCATCAATCTAAATCATATAAGTGATTTTTGGGAATACTTTTGTCATGTTTAAAAAAATTAAGCAACCAATTTTCAAATCAAAGAATTACAATAAATAACACGGGACTTTTTTGTGAAAGGTATAATTGATCATTATTTTGAGTTTTCTACATTGATCTTATAACTTTATTAACTTACTAATTAATTTTGAATTGGGTACTATTATTTGTTTTTACATAATTTGTAATGTCATCATCCACATTCTACCATGCTTAGCAGGGCACACATCCCTGATTCTAATATTTTTTGTGATAATTGTATGTTTTAAGTTATAGATATACAACGACACTTTTGATTTTATAAGCAATTTTTAAGAGTTAACAATCAATACATGTAATGTGAGAAATGATGCATATGAACATTTTTGTGTTCTAGCACTTTTCTCAAGAAAAATGATACTATTGATTGGTAGAATCTTGCATATGATCAATCTTGTTGTGTGTTTGATCAATCTTGTCATGCATATGAGGAAATTATACTTTGTAAATGTTCTTATCATCTTTTTATAGGTTTCCTGACTCGCTGCAAAACATCATTTTTTATTTGAGTCTTAGTCCATCTAATAGTTTGGTACACCTGATTAGTGGATTAGCACATATGATCAAATCCTATCATCATGTGTATTATCAACCCAGACGTGCATATGATCAATATTACATGTGGTTAGATTAAGGTGTCAAATTTTTCATATGTTCTTCCCTTGCATTCTAAGATTGTGCAAAATAACCCTCTACTCTCAACAGGTGATAGATAGCAGTCTGGTGGATCAAGGACTCACCTTTCCCCTTACTTGGGAAGCTTTGACAACTTTATCCCATAGAATTTATATCTCTCATCAGAACAATACATGTAAGTAACTTCGAAAATGATACTATACATTGTACCACACTATGGATATGGACAAAGGTCTTATAATAATTCAAAAAGAAAGATTCATAGTGGATTTGTGAATTATGAGATCATCTTCAAATGCTTGAACCAAGATGCACTCCTAGACTCTTCACCAAACAAATCTCGACAAATTGAGGGCCTTGTGACTTGGCCAAACACAACAATGGAAACACTTTGAGGTACAAATTTTTTTATCTACCCTACTAGAAAATATTTGTTAGACCTTAAGAAGCACACACACAACTAAGGGAGGGGTGAATCAGTTGTGTCACAATATCAATAAACTTTAACCAACTTTTAAACTTTAATATCATATTTGAATGATAAACATGAAAGCAAGATCTCAACACAATAGCAACACATAACACCAAGATTTTTGATGTGGAAACCATGTTAGGGGAAAAACCACGGTGGGGATGGAACCCACAAGATGAGCTCACACATTAATAAATATTGTACTAGTTTAGGAGTATTACAAAAGGGGAATGCACATGCATTCAAACACACTACCTAGAGCTCACTGCTCAAACACAGTTACAACAAGGCTCACTACCTTATAACACAATTTGATTATAGATCAAGGACTTATAGTCCAAACATATGAACTGATTGATAGCATCTGTTACTCTAACTTATTTCAGATTCCACTCATACATCTTCATACAACATCATGTAAATCAGTTATTCCATCTATCCATTTGTCTATTCCCTCCATACTACTTCGCAACATCAAATGATTACATCTTTAAATACAATTAATCAACTCATCTCAACTAGGTCAGCCAGGGACCTAATTACAAACAAATAATAAACTACAATTCAATCCTCAATGTGATCCATTGAATGTCGACCAGGACATTGCAATGATCCATATCAACATCCTTGAACACGCTCAGATCTACCAATCACACTCTAAACCTTCGCAACATGTTACATCATCAGGTCGGCTAAGACCAAATGAAGAACACCAACACGTCACATGAAAATCGTGCAACCCGATCACTTCAACCAATGTGAGGTGACAAAATGATCAGAGCGTGATCAAGAAACATCAACAAGCAATGTTAAGTACCTCAACAACCTTAGCATGCATCACCACGAACTCAGGATCCAAATATATCTATGTATTGTTCATCAGCAGCTATATCTGCAACCTTTGTTACTCAATAAATATAGCTTTCCAATATCCAAATCACGAACCACTCGAGTTGAGGACACATGCACGTCCCAATCTCACTACTAGGTTAGCAACCAACAACTCTTCAACATCGATCCATACCAATCCAAAACTGAAACTATGTCTTTTCCTAAACAACCAAAATACCAGAGACTGGTAAATCAGTCATAACTCTCTCAAATCATCATTCTAACTTCTGTGAACTGACATGCATCAACTACAGACATCTTAGAACACAATTGTATGATCACATTTGTAGAACTTTTGTGTAGTATCTATACCAAGCAATTCAACCTCACTAAACATACCAGGAATATTGTCTTCAACAGTAGAAGTATGTTGACATCAATGACAAAACATTAATGCCAGCATATATGCATAATCTGAACATCTCAGCAATATCCAACAGAAAATATGGTTGACGTCAAATTACAAGGTAGGTTTCCATGACTGTGTTTTCTATTTTTCTATTTTTTGTTCTTTATTTTAAGTTTCACTTTAAAAATCTAATTCATTTTAATGGTCATTCTTCATTCTTCATTTTTCATTTTTTCATCAACATTCAACATCGAATGATCCATTTTCTTTTCATTATACTAGGCTCAAAGTAGGCACTTAAAGGAATTAAAATTGATCCTTGTAGTGTCACAATGAGCTCTCATGACATGAGTGAGGATGAGGTAGAGGTTCATAGTGAAACTGAATCTGAATTTGAACCTGAGACTGAGGTGGGTAATCATGAGGCCGATCATATAGCCAAAACTAGTTCCATGATTAGTGCAATAGGTAGTATAGAGTGCCCCTTTGCTTTGTTGGTAGAGTATGTAAAGGGTCCATTTGTTTGTAAGTCCCCTCTCAAACAGTTTGCAACAAAAATATTACTATTAGACATGTCGGGGTCAAGTGGTGGCAGAAGGAAGTGGAAATGCAACTTTTGTGTCGTAGAATGGTATGGAAGCATTACTAGAGTTAATGCACACATTTTTATTCCAAGAAAAGGTGTGGGAAGATGTGCTTTTTTGGATCAAGGGAAGAAAATCAAATATGGAGTTGAGATAAACAAATCTTTTGGGTATTCCAGATGTCCCTTCAACTACACCTATGCCTACTACTTTGTCTAGGTAGACACATGTTCAACAAAGCCAGGGACAGAGTTTTGGTCATACTTTGGGTACGAGAGTAGGAGTGATGTCAGGTTGTTCTTCTAGTGTCATTGACCATGTAGGAGAGGGTAGGAGTTTGAAAGTTGCAAAGTAACCCAATAGCTAAATTATTTAATGTGCAACTAAGGATGAGATAGATGATGCCATTCGCAAGTTCTTCTTTGCCAATGGTATCTCATTTCATGTAACTCAATCTCCTCATCATAAGGAGATGATGTTGATGATAGCAATGGGGTGACCAACATAGTGCTATCTAGTGAAACCAAATTGAGGACCACGATCTATTGATAAGAACTATTCCCAGGTCAATGTGTTGATGGAGAAGATGAAGAAATGTTGGGTGAAGACTAGATGCAACATAGTCGTAGATGGGTGTGTACACATTAGCCATTATCCACACATCAATATCATGGTTACATGTACAAAGGTTCCCTTTTTATATTTAAGACAGTTGATTGTACAAGACATCACAAGGATGCTAATTTTCAATTCCATATCCTCAAGGAAACTATCAAGGAGGTTAGGCCACAAAATGTGATCTAAGTGGTGACAGATGCAGCACATGTGTGCAAAGCTTTAGAGAAGTTGATTGAAGCAACTTACAAACATATTTGGTAGACTCCGTGTTGTGTCCATACCATGAACAAAGCACTCAAGGACATAGGGAAGATTGAGTGAATCAAAACAATGATTAGTGATGTTAGAGATGTGCAAATGTTTATTTGCAACCACCACACTTCACATGCACTCTTTAGGAAATTCTCTAAGGAGTTCTTGAAAACTGTTGAGACTATATACGCATCATATTTCATTCTCTTGGAGGGAATGCTTAAGTTGCATGAGTCACTGCAACTCATGGTTATGACACTAGAGATTGGAATTGGTGGGCCAAGGCCAATACAAAGTAGGGGAGAAGGGTGAAGGATATAGTGAAGAGTGATGTATTTTGGAGTGATGACAAATAAATTGTGTCCATCAACGCTCTAGTTTTCTAAGTCATCATATATGGGAATGAGGATGCACCTATCCTTGGAGAGGTGTACGAGTGCATTGATTCTATGCTTGATCATAAGAGGGCTATTGTGCAAGAGTAGGACCCCACATTAGCTCTTTATGTTGAGCCTCTTTATGTTGAGCACATTCAACCAATCATTCAATGAAGATGGGATAAGCTCAACACTCCCTTGCACCCAGTTGCCTCTACATTAACTCCTAAGTGATACAATATTGGGTCTGGTAGAGTTACACCAATACAAGATGCAAAAGTAAAGGCAAAATGTGGTTCTTTAGGTGCATTAGAAGATGTATGATTCTTTTGATGCCAGCCAGATTCGCACTAAGTGAACCAAATTCACCACTCTTAAGGGTTATTCAAAGGTGGCTAGAATGGATATGGCAACTATGGCACAAGAGGACCCAATTTTGTGGTGGAACTGTCATGGACTGGAATGCAAGAGCACCAATCTAGCCATTCGATTACCATCTCAACTTTTTGGTTCTTCAGCTACTAAGAGGAATTGGTCTACCTATAACTTCATCCACTCTCTTAAGAGGAACAAACTTACCTCTAGGAGAGCAAAGAAGCTTACCATTCAACATAGTGCTTTGTGTCTCATTAACTGCAAGACATGTGTGTACAAAGAGTGTCCAACAACACCATGGGGTGTAGAGCCAAAGGATGCTATGACTTCAAATGCAAGGCTGGTTGGTGTTAGCTTGGCGAAGCTTGAACATGAGGAGTCCAATAGTTGAAAGTTGAGCACCTTAAGATATTTGAGCTCCTTCAAATATTTTCTATAATATGTTTCTCTGCTATATTAAAGCTTCATCTAGTTAAGCAAACTTCCTATTTTTATGAAAAAATCATTAATACATTCATTATTAACTATTTGCACATTTTTTTTTAAAAATGGCATTTATAGAAAATAGTTTGTACATCTTGATATACATTAATAAATATTTTTTTATGCTTATTTAAAAGGAAAATGACACCACTAGTCGTCAAAAATATTACTTGATTAATTGCACCTTGAATAAAAATGGAGCCTCGTCTGTTTTAAAATTACTTTATCCTCTCTTCTTTAAATCAATCGATTGCATTCAATGCTGCTGCATTTGTTAGTTCTACAATGCCAAATATGATGCTTCACAATTTACCTATATGGGCACGCGCTTTGTAAAAATGCTCTCAAATAAGCAAGATATATATCCTTGATATTTGCAAACAAGTTTAAATCCGATGAAAGATAATTCAAGCTAATAAAATGGATTCTTTCACCACACACATGGGAACAAAACCTTATATGGCTTTCACATGGGCTCCAAAAAAACCAAATCGATCTTAAGATTTTTAAGAATTTTAGAAAAACTTTAGTTGAGTTTTCTTTCAAAGATTTTCACACCAAACTTATGCTTTGGCCTTCGGTCAGTTGCTTTCTTGTGGGACAAAGCAGATATCATAGCATGGAAAGCCCATTGCAGAGAAAGTAGCTGCATGCCAATGTAATGCAGATGTTTGTCACCCAATGCAACTGGAGATAGAACTTAAGAAGAGGATTAAACTAGCTCTGACACCAAATGAAGAAAAAGAGCAGTATTATAAATAATAAAGAATAATTATCTACAAATCATAATCAACATAAATATGCAAAGCCCCAACTTCTTTGTGCTGTAAGTGGAAATTTGTCTTTCGTATAGAAAATCAAATAGTAAACAATTAAAATACATGCAAACTACAGGCTAACTATGTTTTACAACCCATGCAATTTAAACTTAGAAATACATCCAAACTATACAATGGACGTTATTCTTTCAAACACAATGTATGAGCAAGTTTAAAGAACAAATTTTCAACCCTTTATAAGGGAATGTGCCTATCCTCTGAACTTTTTGACAGCATCAGACTTCACTCCCTATGTAGCTCATGCAATAATGAGAAGCAACCAAAATAGTTTCTGGTAAAGGATCAAGAGAACATTCAACTTCATGCCATAAGATCTCCACAGATTGTTCAAGCCCATCTCATTGAAGGTCTTGGATATGCAGATCCCGCATGTGGCATATCATATAGATGGTAAGGATCTGTTTCGATCCCATAGTCCATCAATGGCCTATTCTCAAGCATAGCATCGTGCTCAACTACAAATTCTGGAATTTTAATTTCTCGCTTCTTTATATCATCCCATAGAAATTCTAGACGATTGACGTACTTCAATTTCCAGTACAAACTGCAATAGAAAGATGGTAAACACAAACTATTAGACTTAGAAAAATACAATCAACTAAAAATACAATCAACTGCCCCTTGTATTTGGTCAGTTGCAAATAACATCAAAGATGATTAGCACTGCCAAATATTACTCACCCTCCACTCAAGAAATAACGCCCAAGCGTTGCCAGAAGCATCCGTGACCGAATTCCAGGGTGAAGGAAATAAACCACTTGAAGCCTTTCTTTGTAATCACTAGGAAGCTCTTCATAGATCCATCTCAACATGGACACCCCAGGAGAGTTTTCTTCTTTCTGGACAGAAGTGTGTATGTATAAAATGCAGAAAGGTTCTTCAGCTACTGAATTAAAGATTTTCTGGTATACATATCTTTTCAGCCTTTCTCCACTAATAACAGGAGCTGTGTGGAAAGAAACATAGCAGACAATTCAGGGAAACACAAACCAAATGATTTTCCCTTTAAACGAGAACAGAAAATATATATGCTCTAATACTATAACTGATAAAGAGTTCCAAAAAATGAACACCAAAGCATTTGCACAATCAAATACATGGTCATGGTTAAATGTGCAGTGATAAGTTAGCTGCAGAATTACATCAAAGAAACAGACCGCAATTGAAAAGAGGATAGATCCTACACAGCAACATTGGAAATTAAAACAAATGAGATTAAGTGTCAAGAGAACCATTTAATTATTTACATTCAAATTAGATCCATAACAAATGGATGAGCATTATTTTTCAAGTGCATGTCTACATTTAAATCAGTATGTGTGGCTCTTGCAATAACTTCAGCTTAAAGATCACCCATAAATAGATGCTATCTCCTTCTTCTGAAAGTTGCATCCTAGTGAATCCTCACACAAAAAAATGGTCCACGTGTTGGCTAACTGCATAAGCTTGATTATAAAAGCAGTAGTCAAATGTTTCGGGATCATGTTTTCATTGGCAAAAGTAGTCTACATTCTACAAAACTGAGATATAAAAAGCAATCATCGATGGGCTAAGATAACCAGGTAACTGAGGCAAATGTAGTATGACCTTCCAGAGTTAGGAATTTAACATCAGAAAAAGGGTCATTTCCCAATTTTCCCAGACAAAATAGAAGTTCTAAAGCATACTTTCTAATGGTTTTAAAATCCAAGGAATGTTACATTTGTTTAAGAATCTTTGATTCTATATATTTTCTTGCATAAAATGAAGAATATAGCCCTCAAAAATTACATATAAGTTTATAACTACACTAGGGCTAATCACAACTGAAATGCTACACTCAAACTATAACCTTAAGATAAAGTCAAGCTGTGTGAAGGCAAAAGCAAAATTCTAAGTCTATATTGACAAATTGAAAAGGTCCAAGAGCACTTATCTGAT
Organism: Thuja plicata; assembly: GCA_018584345.1. Taxonomy (NCBI): domain Eukaryota; kingdom Viridiplantae; phylum Streptophyta; class Pinopsida; order Cupressales; family Cupressaceae; genus Thuja; species Thuja plicata. The sequence continues at coordinate 91,428 of MU216840.1, read as the reverse complement.
CAGGTAGAAGCAATCAAAATGGACTCTGAACAACAACAATGGATCTTCTGTCAGGCGAAAGGCCTGGTTGACTTTTTCTGTACACATTTAGGACTTAAATGATGTGTATAAGGCATTATTTCAATATTTACTAATTATTAAATACAAAGTGCTATAGTTTAATATTGTATTTAATAATTTTAATATAGAAGTCACATGATTTGTCCATGGAAAAACTTGTGGAGGAGCCGATGACCAAGAAGAAAACTGCAACTTCACAATATAAAACAACGGTTACATAGGCACACATCACTATAATCAAATGCATGCTCAGAGTCTAAAAGCATTTGGCTAATACAAATTACAATGTCTACTCTGAATTAGCCTGTGACCTGAAATAGAAGAGTTCTTTATCACAGATACGTAAATGACAAATGAGCAATTCCAATTATTTTTCTAGTAGGTGGTGCTTTTGTAGTTTGACAAATTGTGCGATATTTTTTTTAACCCTTAGAATCAACTGTGCAGTTTGAGACAGTGGCTCACAAGAACTCATCTCTCATAACCATGAATGTCCAGTTAGCACTCATTGCATCTAGGTGAAACTCGCAATGGGGAAGCATCCAGACTTCCCAGTAGTCATCCATCCCGGTATTATTCTGACCCGAGCACTCGTAGAGTTTCCCCAAGATGTCACCCATCTCAGCATCACTCCAACTCAAGTGTGCATAACCATGGAATTTCCCCAAAAATCAAGCTACCAAATTAAGAATACAATTTTTTAAAATTAATATTTAAAAAATCACATACTTCCAATCAATGTTTAATTGCCCTCAGCTATAACAGCATAGACAAAGCAACAGAGCCAGAATTATACGACAGATGCCCGAAACCCACAAACTGAATGTACACTTAACATTGGGATGACATAAGCATGGTGGCACAGCTTACAAAATTTGAATAGACTCAGTGTGGATAATTTCATTGCCTATTTCAAATTATTGACAATTTCACTGCCTCAGCACAGAAAACCACATGAGATGACAGTTGCAAAACAGTCCAGGAGCCAAACCATAATCTGGGATGTCAGGAGTTTCTGGTAACAACAGATTTGGGGATCTAAATAGGCATGTATCCAAACATATACGCCATTGTCCAAAAGTACATTTTCAATTCAAATGAGTTTTTTTGGCGATTCTTGAGCAGTAGTTGTGCAAAGGTGAACAGAGCAGAGCAAAGGAAAGTACTGTGGCACTGCTTAGTGAGAAACTTGTACTTGTTTCAAAGTCTCAAAGTGAGCAAAATCTCTAGTACACCTGTATGGCATGCAAATACCTTGGGAATAAAGCTTCCATCCTTTTTAAGTTTTTCCTGTAAAGTTTTCTTCTCACACTGGGTTTCTCTACATAAATTGATCTCCCTTGATGTGTATGACTGCTGTTTGGTGCTTTATAGACCATTTCCAGTTAAGAAATGAGTTGTCAATAGAGTACATTAAATGAATTCAGTTATGTAATTGTTGTTTCAGTACCATAAACATTACTTGTGCAGTGAGTTGTATCAGCTATAAATTCTGCAATTAAATATCAGCCTATGAAGCATATGCCACAGTACAGCAATTTTGGCTTCAAAAAGAATATGACAACCTGAAGAGCAACAGTAAATTTGACGCATGAAAATAACCAGAGGGAATAAATTCTCCTAAAGTGTAATGTACAGTCAAACATGTAAATAATAGGAGGATCTGGAAGAATTACTATGATTCACATCATCAACTAGCTATAAATAAGTGGTGAAATTAAGAGCTTATCAGCCGCTCATAAACCTGTATGGTTATTCCAGAGTAACCATATTAAAAAAAATAGTAGACAGGAGAAAAAGTGTGAAAATCAAATCGTGCCAAGAATACGATACTTTTAAATAACATAAAAATAACTATGGCAGTCTGCTCCCATTAATAGATTGCTAATAAAGAGTAAACACAGAAATTTACTATTAACTTTGAAGATTAGTAGTTCTTAATGCATTAACAAACAGCTCAAACATGTTCTATTAATTAATTTGAACTTCCAGTGTCATTTTTAATAAGGTTTTTGATCTTTGTGAGATTTTGACCTGTATATATTTAACTCATCTCTAAAATGATGAGTTTCCATTAGTAGTCATGCTCATTACTTTAGTGTAACTTCCCTTTTGTTTATTGGATATAATCCTATGTTCCACAGAATCTCAGAATGGGAGGGGGCAAGTGGGCAAACCAATGGCCTAGATTTGGGCGGAGCAAGGGCATGGTGGTGCAAATATGTACGGTACTTCAAAATTAGTCATAAAAAAGTGTATAAGAAATAACTAGGGGAACTCTGAAATACTTAACGAATTGCATTGAACAATGCAAATACCAAATATTAGCATATTTATATTGAACTGAAAATGACGGTTGCATTCAAAATTCATATGCAAATGGCCAATGGCCCAAATGCCTCTAATCATCCCCAAAATCCACACCAAACTCTTCATCACTCTAAAGATTTGTCTTCTCAAGGTCAACCTTCTCCAAAGTAATACCCAAACAACCCTATCTATTCCACATCATCATTAAACTATGTTGACTCCTTTTTGCTCTACATCCCATTGAGCTAGTTAAATCTCCTTGTGTGTGAGCATATTGTAGCTATATACAGCTACAAGCTTCTCCACCCTCCTCAAGGTAAGCATGTTCCTTTCAACATACTAGATGAAGCTATAAGTAGACCAATTCCTCCTAGCACTCGAAGTACCAAAAACTTGGGACAACTAACAAATGGCTAGTGTGATCGTCAAAGAAGTAGGTTAATGCATAGTTCACCACAAAATTTGATCTTCCCATGCCATAGTCCCCCTATCCAACTTGACCTCTTCTAGACATTCCCTAAGAGTGCCAAATTTTGACAACTCAAAATGAATGATGCCGACATCAATAGTATAACACATTTTTTGAATGCTTTTCATGAACCCCACCATCACCTTAGCACCTTGTATAAGGGTAACTCTACCAAGCCTTTGTATGTACCACTCTGAGTTCAATGTGTAGGTAGGCATGTACAAGGAGGTGTTAGGTTTCTCCCATCTCTAATGAATGGTTTGTTGAATTTGCAAATTGTAGGGCTACAATGTGTTCTCTTGTACAATGCGCTTCATCATAATGTCCCTGATATGGAGCCAAGGAATTAATAAGGTGAAAATTAAATATAAGGAGCAAAAAAGCTAAAGTGAAATTCGATTACAATTAATTATTTATTGGGGCCGCTACAAGTCATAACTTATCATCTAACGAGGCCAACATCATGAATAAAAGGGAGTTTAAATTAATAAAGTGGCTTTATTATAGTGTTAACTTTAAATTATAACATAAAGTTGCTTTTTGGAAGGAAAATGAAATAAAAGAAATTAAATAAAGTATTTATCTCAAAATAGGGAGAAGGCTATTATAGGAGGAAATACTAAAAGGTAATTGTTAAGGCATTCTAGAGATCTTTATTTTTATTTTGAGTCTGTTAGGGTTAGGCAAATATGAGCAATAAAAAATATTAAGATAATGCAAAAAATAAGAGAACACAAAAATACAATAACACAAAGATTTAACAGGGTTCACCCAATATGGGCTACATCCACTAGAGAAACAGTCGTCCACTTATTTTATTATCCAGCGAAGAACAAATTACAGTCTAATCTTCACATTACACCGCCACTTATTTATAGGCCTTTTAGGCGGTTTACCAATGTTGGTTTATAAAGGTCGATCAACAAATTAACCTAAAAACACTTGACAAGTTAACCGAAAAAATTTCCTCGGGGGCTGCCCCCACGAACCCCCGCCCAGGGCCCAGCCCAATCCTAGACCCCGGCAAGGATATGTGACAAGTGTACAGTACTTACCTGATCAATCACCACATACCAACAATCTCCCACTTGGAGACTGATCAAGCTCCACACCTAAACAATCTCCCACTTGGAGACTGATCCAGTAGCAACACCACAGCCCCTGTATCTCCTTATCTCCCATTGGATTAACGCACCTGGACTTGACTCTTTCTCATTTCCACGAGTATCATCATGCTCGAAGACCAACAAAACTGAGTAGGAAGTCAATTTCACTTGAGTTACTGCCTTGGTCAACATATCTGCAGGATTCTTGCTAGTGTGTATCTTCTCCAACTTCAACTGTCCATCCTCTAAAACTAAGCATATGAAATGCTATCGAAGCTATGTGTTTGGTCTTAGAGTGAAGGGTTGAGTTCTTTGCAAGATGAATCACACTCGGGCTGTCACTGTACAACTTGCTATTCCCTTGTGTCTTGCCCAATTCCTCCATAATTCTTTGCAACCAAATCACCTCCTTACTAGCCTTTGTAGCAGCAACATATTATGCTTTTGTTGTTGAGAGTGCTACAACCTTTTGCAATCGAGAAACCCAGATGACCGTTGTACCACATACAGTAAAAACACACCCTGTAGTGCTCCTCTTGCTATCAATATCTCCTACTAAATGTGAATCAACACGGCCTTGTAAAGTGGAATGAGAGCCTCCAAAACATAAAGATTGAGTTGTACCTCTCAAATACCTGAGAATTCACTTTACTGCATTCCAATGCTCTTTTCCAGGGTTGTTCATATACCTGCTCACAACTCCCAGTGCATGTGCAATGTCTAGCCTTGGACACCCCATGGCATACATCAAGCTGCTAACTGCTGAAGAGTATGGAACCTTAGACATATACTCCATCTCCTCCTGTGTCCTGGGGCTCATTTCTTTGGACAATTAAAAATCTTGAATCTGAAATCTGATCAACATTTTTTCTATGTAATCACTCTGAGACAATGTCAATGTGTGATTTTTTGTCCCTAGTTATTCTCATACCAAGGATTTGTTTTGTTGCACCCAAATCCTTCATAGCAAATGACTGTGCTAATTTTTGTTTAAGGCCATTTATATGTTGCATATTAGAACCGACAAGCATGTCATCAACATATAATAATAAGATAATATATCTACCATTATCCAATCACTTAAAATAAACACAATGATCAAAATGACATTTGTTATAACCTTGGTCAGCCATAAACTTATCAAATTTCAAATACCATTGTCGGGGTGCTTTTTTCAGCCCATACAAGCTCTTCTTCAACCTGCGCACTAAGTCCTCCTTACCTTTGACCTCATACCCTTGTGGTTGTTGCATATAAATTTCTTCCTTAAAATCTCCATGGAGAAAAGTTGTCTTGACATCTAATTGTTCCAGATCCAAATCTTTTGTAGCCACAAGACTTAGAATAGTACGAATTGAAGTCATATTAATGGTAGGGGATAATATTTCATCAAAATCAATACTTTTTTCTGTGTGAAACCTTTTACCACAAGTCTAGCCTTGTATCTTTTCTTGCCTCCATGTTCCTCCTTTAACCTGTAAACCCATTTGTTAGGCAATGCTCTTTTACCTTCAGGCAATTCAACTAACTCCCAAGTTTGATTTTGTATCAAGGAATCCATCTCCTCTTTCATTCCCTACTCCCACTCCTTTTTGGTTTCAACCTGCATTGCTTCTGCATAGCTTTATGGTTCACCTGAATTAGTCAATAAAACATAATATAATGAAGAATATAGTTCAGGAGTTCTACTTATCCTAGATCTTCTTACTAGAGTTTGAGGAACTTGTGGTTCTGGTTGTTCAATATTTTCTAGCACTGTTGGTGCTACATTTACTGGGATTTCATCAAGCACCATGCGTTCTGTCTATTCCTCTTCTTGTTTCTTTCCAAGTATCTTATCCTTGCACATGACCTTTTCATTGAATATGACATCTCTACTCCTAATGATTTTGCGATTCTCAAAATCCCATAAACGATAACCAAAATCATCGACTCCATATCCAATGAAAGTGCATTTCTTAGATTTTGACTCAAGCTTAGATTGATTTTCTATATCAATATGGACAAATGCTTCACAACCGAAAGTTTTCAAAAAAGAGTAGTTTACCTTTTTGCCTGTCCATGCCTCCTCTGGAATACCACCATCTAAGGAACTTAAAGGCCCTGTATTTATTAAGTAAACAACATATTTATTAAGTAAACAACAGTATCTACATCTGCCCAAAATTCTCAGGGCAATCTTACATGCAATCTCATGCTCCTTGCATGCTCCATGATAGTCCGGTTCATCCTTTCAGACACACCATCTTCTTGTGGGGTTCTAGGAACTATCTTTTGTCTACGAATCCCATGGTATGAACAATAACTATCAAACTCTTTGTTGCAGTAGTCACCGCCATTATCTAATCTGAGACACTTCACCTTGCTTCCTGTCTCGTTCTCAACCAAAGCTTTCCATTTCTTAAAGACTTTAAATACATCAGATTTTTTGGGAATGAAATAAACCCAAGTTTTCCTAGTTGCATCATCAATAAAAGTAACATAATAATAAGAACCACCGAGAGATAATGTGATGTCCCCGTTTTAGCAGGTGTTTGGGGACATGTTTGTTAGCCTATCATTGCGACCCTCTTGGGCTAATGACTGAATTTGAGGGTCTCTGGGTGGGTACTTACTATTTATAGTAAGTAATTGTTTGTCAGTTTCTATTTTTGGCAAGGTGCCTAAGCAGGTGATTTGACAATGGAGTATTATTAGAATTGGCTTGGAGTGGATAAAATTAATTAATTATCATGTTGAGCTTATAATAAAGTCAAATCATTAAATATTAATGATATCTTAATTGACTTATGTTTGGGCATTTTCATTAAAAGATTATAAAGGAATGACCCCTTTTAATATATGTGAATTGCCAAGTTTGAATGAAGGAGCTTTTAAGTTATGTGTTGAGTGATGAGGAAGCTCCTAGGATTCTAGCCTTCCTCAAGAAGCTGAATCCAAATACTTAAGGATTTCGAAACTTTTCATGGAGTTATCTTTTGAACATTATTAAAACTTCTAGATTGGTGAATTTGTTTGGAGACATAAGGGTTTGGCGTGAGTTTCATCCTGCAAGGAATTGTTAATTTCTTATAGTTTTTGGAACCTTGAATCAGCGTGTGCATCTGTTGGTGAATTGTGCAAGCTTGCGGCTTTACACTGGAAGCCGTGGCATGTTCTAAGTGTTGGGAACTAAATCGGTTGATAGCTACCACAGGCTGTGAGCGTTAGAAGACTTAAGGCAAGGTTACGGCACCACAGTCTCAGCGTGGAGATCAGACTGTCTACCACGTCACTGCTTTGCTAGTCGCTACCTTCATTGTTGGAGTTGCGCCCAGCTAAGAATAAAATGTGGAAGGCTTTAATGCAGGTTTTTAAATTAATGTTTTTCCTTTCATGAATGCTTCCTTTAATATTGAATGTGTTGATTTGTAAATCGAATTCAATAAGCAAAATTCCAGAATTCGATGGGTTATGAATTCCAGTGTTGATTACCTAAAATTTGAATTAATTTTGTGTAATTGCAATTTCTTCATCACTTGGAAAAATACAAAAAAATTATATATTGTTGAAAAGTTGAAAAAAAGAAACAAATCCCAGAATATAAGAGTTTCTCGCAGTCAATTTGAGGATAGAGCCAGTTAGGTTCTTTACAGTGGGTATCAGAGCGGTTTCCTGCCAACCTGTAGGAAATTGGGTTTAATTAATGGAAGGCAATAGATTTATCCCAGGTTATCATTACACTCGCAAAGGCAAAAATTCTCCACCACCTGGTGATCAGGAACAAGGAAATATGGGAGATAGAATTCCAGGCACTGCAGGTAATGGGGATGACAGAGAAGTTAGGACAGTGTTCAGGAATATTGCACATAGCCAGCAGGAGTTGGCAGCTGGCCAGCAGCATATGGCGACTGTCTTACAGAATTTATCTGATACTCTTCAGCTCATTTCATTGCCTTGAGATCAAGGCAAGGATAGGGATACTAGGAGTATCTCAGCTAGTTCGCACAGGTCTAGAGTTGATTTGACAGGTACACAGGACAGGCCTCTATGTCCTACTTTCCTGAGACCAGAGATTGATGTTAGTATTGAGGAGGTGTCATTTACTGATGATATATTAGCTCTACATGTTGAGTGGGATGCTTTACCACATGAGGTAAAGCAACATTTGAATACAGGTTCATGAGTCAAAAAAGGGAACGTTCTAAAGGTAGAACAGATGGGAGACAGAGGCATGTGAACCATGATTTAGAACAAGCAACCAGCAAACTAACCTTGACACATTTTGATGGGAGTGGGAAAATGACAGCTAGAGCTTGGATTCACAAGCTTGACACTTACTTGTCTTTATGTCCTATGTCTGAAGAGGACGCTATCAGGTTTGTTGTTTTGCATTTGGATGGTATAGCCCATGACTGGTGGTACCATGGGTTAGTCTCCTTACATCATGATCAGATTGTATCCTACCAAGAGTTTGTAGATGGACTGGTAGAGAGGTTTGACAGGAAGGACCCAGAGTCCTATTTCCAGGAGCTGGCACAGCTCAAATAGACAGGTAGTTTGGAGGCCTTTATCAGTGAGTTCCAGAAGGTTTCAGTGATGGTTTATGATATCTCAGAGAGGAGGCGTGTGATGTTGTTTGTAGAGGGGTTAGTTGAACCTCTTAAGGGTTGGGTTAAGTCTTTTGACCCTTCATCTTTGCAGATAGTCATGAAAAAAGCAAGAGACTTGGAGTTTTCAGCTCAACGAAATAGGTTTCCTCCTAAGCCATCAAATCCTCCATATGACAACAGAGCTGCTCCAAAAAGGATTGAAGGTTCAGATTTCAAGAAACTTGTGACAGGGCCTTTAGATCAAGAAACACTTAATGATCTAAGGAGAAAGAGGTGTTTTTATTGCAGGGGCCCATATGATGATAAACATAAGTGTCCCTTGAAGCCTAAAGGTAGAAATAGGCTTATGGAGTGGTATTATGAGGATGAGCATAGTTCTGATTTTGAGGGGCAGCAAGTTGATCATGAAGAAGAGAGATATGTAGAAGCAGTGAATGATGAAAAGGTTGATGTGGATTCCAACCTTAAGGTAGTATACCTCTCTAGTATGAATAAAGAGGGATCTTTTAGGATGGCGGGGCCTCTTAGCAGGGCAGCGTGTCATTGCTTTGTTGGATACAAGTGCTACCCATAATTTTATAGATTCACGATTGGTATCCAGTAGAGGCATACAGACAGAAGAATTTGAGGGCATTAGAGTTAAGATGGCTGATGGTTACACTCTGAAGTGTGACAGGATGATTCTGGATCTTCCCATGAAATTAAATAATTATGAATTCAAAACTGATTTTTATGTTGTTGACATGGGAGGTACTGATTTGGTCTTGGGCATCAGCTGGTTGCATTCCTATCTCAGCCTTAAGGACATGGAAATGAAGTTTGAACTAAATGGTAAGAAGCATAAACTCAAGGCAATTAGGGAGGAAAATCTGAGGACTATTTCACTTACACGTATGCAAGGTCTCATTAGCCATGATGCAGTTGAGTGGGCAGCAGAGTGTAGAATTTTACCCATTTGATGAGTCAAGAAAATCAGCTTATCACCCTAACATACAGGAGCTCAGAACTAAACACTCTAAAGTGTCTAGTGATTTACGGCATGGCAGGCCACCTGACAGAGGCATTGAGCACATTATTGAGTTAGAGCCCGTCATGATTACTCCTTACCGGCACCCTAAGCACCTAAGGATGAAATTGAGAAAACTATTCAAGAGGTGATTTCTATGGGGCATATTAGGCCAAGTAAGTCTCTCTTTGCTTCATCAGTTGTTTTGGTGAAGAAAAAGGATGGTACACTCAGAATGTGCATTGATTACAGGATGTTGAACCAAAGCACAATAAAAAATAGGTATCATATTCCTCGCATTGATGAGTTGCATGGTGCATGCTTCTTCTCTAAGATTGATTTGAGATCTGGATATCATCAAATCAGAGTACGGGAGGACATTGAGAAGACGGCCTTCAGATGTCATTGTGGGTACTTTGAATTTTTAGTCATGCCTTTTGGGTTGACTAATGCATCAACTACTTTCTAGTCCACTATGAACAGGGTCTTCCACAGTCAGTTGAGGAGATTTGTTCTGGTCTTCTTCGATGATATACTGGTATATAGCAAGACATGGGATGATCATCTTGCTCATTTGGATACAGTATTGGACATCTTGGATAAGGCTTCCTTGTATGCAAAGGAGTCCAAGTGTGCCTTGGGGATGACCGAGCTGCTATACCTTGGTCACATTATCAGTGCAAAGGGAGTGCGCATAGACCCTGATAAGGTTCATGCTATTTTCGATTGGCCTACTCCGGGGAATTTGACACAACTCAGAGGATTCATTGGTCTATGTGCTTTCTATCGCAGATTTGTTGGGGGGTTATCTAAAAATGCAGCTCCTCTGACTAATTTGACCCGTAAGGGTGCTTTTGAGTGGACCTCTCAGGCACAGGAGTGCTTTGAGAAGTTCAAGTTGATTATGACATCATGCCTGGTTCTAGTGATGCCAGATTTTGATTTGCATTGTGATGCTTCTGGTGAGGGCATTGGTGTCGTAATTTCCCAGGATCACCATCCCATTGTTTTTGAGAGCAGGAAGCTCAAGGGTCCTAAGAGAGCTTTTAGTGTGTATGACAAGGAAATGTTAGCCATAATGCATGCTTTGGCTAAGTCCAAGCAGTATCTGGGTGGTAGTAAGTTTTGCATTAAAACTGATGATAATATCCTGAAGTATTTCCTTGGACAGCGTGATCTTAAAGAGAGGCAGCAGAAGTGGGTCGGCAAACTGCAATCATATGATTTTGATATCTCTTATATCAAGGGTACTCAGAATGTTGTTGTTGATGCGCTTTCACAGAGGCCTCATTTATGTGCCATGACAGAGATATCTGAGGATTGGAGGCATTTGATCATCGTCGATTATGCCAGAGATCAGTGGGCGGCTGGTTTTATTGATGGGACCATACAGGACAGCAGGTATACTCTTGTAAATGAGTTGATCATTTACAAGGAGGGAATTTCTGGTTCCAGGATCGAATGTTAGACATTTGGTGTTGAGAGCTTTTCATGATTCTCTCTTAGTTGGTCACCCGGGGTTCTTCAAAACATATAGGCAGGTGCGGGGGAGATTTACTTGGAAAGGCTTGAAGTATGATGTGCAACAGTATGTGAGAGTGTTTTGTTTGCCAGTAGAACAAGCAGGAGCACACATATCCAGCTAGGTTACTGCAGCCACTTCCCATTCCTGAGCAGAAGTGGGAATGCATTTCTATGGACTTCGTTGTGGGCTTGCCTAATGCCCAGGGTAGAGACTGCATTTATGTGATAGTTGATCGTCTGACGAAATATGCTCACTTTTTCCCGATCACTACTTTTTCAGCGACGCAGGTAGCAGATTTATTATTCCAGAAGGGGTTTAGATTGCATGGTTTACTTCGGAATATATTGAGTGACCGAGATAGCCAACTCATGAGTCACTTTTGGCATGAGTTATTCAGGTTGTGTGGGACAGAGTTGACTCCTAGTACTAGTTACGACCCTCAAACTGAGATTGTTAATAAATGGGTGGAGGGCTATCTTTGGAATTATGTGTCTACTCAGCAGAGAGCTTTGGTGAAGTGGATTTACTTATGTGAGTATTGCTATAATCCCACTCACCATATCGCTATTCGGATGACTCCTTTTAGAGCTTTGTATGGATATGATCCTCCTAGCTTCTTGGATTTGCTTTTCAGCAATAGCAGAGTTCCCAGTGCAGGTGATTTGCTGCAGGACAGTCAGGACATTATGGGAACATTGCGGGACAATATTCAGAGCTCAGAATCAGCAAAAGCAGTATGCTGATCAGAGAAGGGTTGCTCGCTCTTTCCAAGTTGGGGATATGGTTTATTTGATGTTGTAGCCCTACAGGCAGTCATCTATTCGGAAGAGCGGAGCTGAGAAGCTCAAACCTTGATACTATGGCCCTTTCCGTGTTGTTAGACGGGTAGGTGAAGTTGCTTATGAACTGGATTTGCTAGAGGACAACAGGGTGCATAATGTTTTTCATGTATCGCGCCTCAAGAAGGCGTTAGGCAGGCATGTTGTCCCATCTTCTATTCTGCCACCCCTGGATGATGAGGGAAAGTTGGAGCTGATTCCTGAAGCTATATTGGATACCCGAGAGAGGCATTTGCATCAGCGAGTCATCAAGGAGTTCCTGGTGAAATGGCATGGTTTACCCGTTGAGGATGCCACTTGGGAATCAGAGGATATTCTTTAGCACCCAGGATTGTGATTGCTTGAGGACAAGCAATCTTGGGGAGGGAGGACTGCGATGTCCCCGTTTTAGCAGGTGTTTGGGGACATGTTTGTTAGCCCATCATTGCGACCGTCGTGGGTTAATGACTAGATTTGAGTCTGTGGGTGGGTACTTACTATTTATAGTAAGTAATTGTCTGTCAGTTTCCATTTTTGGCAGGGTGCCTAAGCAAGTGATTTGACAGTGGAGCATTATCAGAATTGGCTTGGAGTGGATAATATTAATTAATTAAGTTTTCTTAATTAATTATCATGTTGAGCTTATAATAAAGTCAAATCATTAAATATTAATGATATCTTAATTGACTTATGTTTGGGCATTTTCATTAAAAGATTATAAAGGAATGACCCCTTTTAATATATGTGAATTGCCAAGTTTGAATGAAGGAGCTTTTAAGTTATGTGTTGAGTGATGAGGAAGCTCCTAGGATTCGAGCAATCCAAATACTTAAGGATTTCAAAACTTTTCATGGAGTTATCTTTTGAACATTATTAAAACTTCTAGATTGGTGAATTCGTTTGGAGACATAAGGGTTTGGCGTGAGTTTCATCCTGCAAGGAATTGTTGATTTCTAGTAGTTTTTGGCAACTTGAATCAGCGTGTGCATCTGCTGGTGAATTGTGCAAGCTTGCGGCTTTACACTGGAAGTCGTGGCATGTTCTAAGTGTTGGGAACTGAATCGGTTGATAGCTACTGCAGTTCGTGAGCATTGGAAGACTTAAGGCAAGGTTACGACACCACTGTCTCAGCTTGGAGATCAAACTATCTACCACGTCACTCCTTTGCCAACCGCTACCTTCATTCCTGGAGGTGCGGCCAATTAAGAATAAAACGTGGAGGGCTTTAATGCAGGTTTTTAAATTAATGTTTTTCCTTTCATGAATGCTTTAATATTGAATGTGTTGATTTGTAAATCGAATTCAATAAGCGAAATTCCAAAATTCGATGGGTTATGAATTCCAGTGTTGGTTACTTAAAATTTGAATTTATTTTGTGTAATTGCAATTTCTTCATCATTTGGAAAAATACAAAAAAATTATATATTGTTGAAAAGTTGAAAAAAAGAATCAAATCCCAGAATATAAAAGTTTCTCGCAGGCAATTTGAGGATAGAGCCAGTTAGGTTCTTTATAGATGATACCTAAGTTGGTCCCCATACATCTGAGTGTACAAGCTCTAACTTTTCATTTTTCCTTTCCTTCCCAACTCTAAGAAATCTGACTCTTTTGTTTTCCATAAACATAATTTTCACAAAAATCTAAATCAACTTGTTTCAAACCTGGCAATAAATTCTTAGAATGGAGAATCTTCATCCCCTTCTCACTCATGTGCCCAAGTCGATTGTGCCATAGAGTTGTATTTTTTCCTGTGGAAGCTAGGGAAATAGAATAATCAATATTACCAATACATAAATACCATGTACCTACCTTTGCCCCTTTTGCTATTATCAATGAACCTTTAGTAACCTTCCACAAATTGTCTGTGAATATGACTATGCAACAGTCACTTCGTAGTTGTCCTGCTTATATTAAATTTATTCACAAATCAGGAACATGTCTCACCTCTTTCAACAACCATTGATTTCCATTTGGTAATTTTATCTGTATGTTTCCCTTTCCAACAATTTTGCATGGTACATCATCACCTAAATAAACTTGTCCATAATCACCTTGAACATAGTCTAGAAAATATTTTATATGGGGTGTGGCATGAAAAGAAGCCCCTGAATCTAACACCCAAGAATCAGTAATATTATCCAAAGAAAGAATCAAAGAATCTTGTAACACATCACCTGCTACATTTGCTTCCTTGTTATTTTCTTGTTTTTCGTCTCCTTGTTTTCCCTTTAGAGACCAACCATCTTTCTTTAGATGTCCTTTCTTTTCACAATGCCATCACTCCACATTTACCCTAGACTTGGATCTGCCCTTCCTAGATTTCCCACGATTACCTGAGCTCTTTCCTCTTTCCCTCTATTGTCCCATGTTCTCAACAGTCAAAGCATTACCTGATGTCTCACCTGTGTTTTTCTGTCGCATTTCCTCGCTAAGAATAACATCATCAAACTTTAAAGTGTTTTAACCAAAGACAGTGTTACTTACAGCCATGACCAAGCCATTCCAACTTTCAGGCAATGAGCATAAAATCAACAAAGCCCTAACCTCATCATCAAAATTTACTTTTATAGAACTTAGCTGACTAGTAACCATGTTATACTCATTTAAATAATCAGTAACAGACTCACCTTCTGGCATCTTCATATTAAATAAACATTTCATAAGAAATACCTTATTTGAGGCCGAGGGTTTTTCACAAAGTTTGTCCAATGCTTTCATTAGACCCTCCGTTGTTTCTTTTGCTATATTGAAAATCACCGACAATGTCAGGCACAACCGTATTGCTCCTAGTGCCTTCCTATCAAGAACTTCCCATTGTTCATCTGACATAGTCGTCGCCTTCTTTGCTTTTCCACCCAACGGTTAATAAAGATCCTTCTGATATAGATAATCTTCCATAGCTGATAGTTTTGGTCGTTGAACTTATCAACCTTAAGCTTGCCTTTCTCCGCCATTGGTCCCACTCGAATCTGAGATTTCATGCCAAATCACTAAAGTATACATTGCTCTGATACTTGTTAGGGTTTAGGCAGATATGAGCAATAAACATTATTAAGATAATGCAGAAAATAAGAGAAGACAGAAATACAATAACATAGATTTAACGTGGTTCACCCAATATGGGCTACATCCATTAGAGAAACAGTTGTCCACTTATTTTATTATCCAGCGAAGAGCAAATTACAGTCTGATCTTCACTCACATTACACCGCCACTTATTTATAGGCCTTTTAGGCGGTTTAAAAATATCAGTTTACAAAGGTCAGTTAAAGAATTAACCTAAAAACACTTGACAAGTTAACCAAAAACTTTTCCTCGGGGGTTACCCCCGAACCCTGGTGAGGATACATGACGAGTGTACAGTACTTGCCTGATCAATCACCACATACCAACAAAGTCTTTTCTCTGTGAGCTTGAAGCTTTGCTTGAAGGGCCAGTAAAACCCTAGGACAGAAACCCTAGATGGTTTGGTGATTTGGACAAAAACCCAAATCAGCCCCTTGGCGGATTCGCTTCAGGATTCATAGGTGCGTTATATTGTTCAGTTTTGTGGACGGCTATCCCATCCTCGGTCGTGACATGGAGATATTCATGGAGCCATTGTGAGGGTGGATTCTCATTGATGTTTGGCCCTATTTGTGGGCGATTGAGTAGTAACAGCTTCTCCATTTTGGGCAGCAACCGGTCCTCATATTGCAGCGATTATTTGTGGGTTTGGTTGATATTGACTACCCCTTTCATGTTGGTATTGGCGCACCTCTACAAAAGCAGCTCCACTTTTTCATTTGTCACTCTTCTTGCGTGTCATTCAATCTTCTTATGTATGCTAAAAATGATCATATCTCATAGGGGCTTGATGATATTGGAGTGGAATCATGTGGGTATGTTGCATGTAAATTTTATGCATGCAATGCATGTTTTATATTAGAATCATTTTCAATAGATTTGTCTTTGAAATCGCTTATTTCCTTGGAAATCTATATTGTTTCCTTCGCATGTTTAGTTTGCATGTTTGCATGTTATTTTGCAATGAAATGAAGCAAAACATGTCATGAATTGAAAACCCAAATCAGATTTGAGACATTATCCTAGTTCGGGATATTTCATTCATTTGGCCAAGCATTTTCTCAATGCACTTGTACACCTCTCCAAGGCTAATTGCATTAGCATCTCAATATCTGATGTAATGTCCCTTTCTTGATACACCTTGTACTTTCCCCTAAATTCACAAATCGAAAATGAAACAAACAGAAAAATATAGTGAGAGATATAATCCTCACTCAAGAAGTGTCTGATAATCCTGTTTTGAAAACTTGCAACCAAATTAGATACAATGTAGATATAGTTCATGAAATACATCCAATTCTAGGGGTAGGAAATATATATACACACAACAAATCTCAATGATTAGGCAGGGGTTTAACCATAACGAGAATTGTGATGTAAGACATGATGAGGTGCCACAAGTATCCTTTACCCTAGGTCCAATAGCAAGACCTTATCTTCTTTTGCCTCATGTGGTCCTTAACCGATGGTCCTTAACCCTAGTCATAAGTTGGTGTACCTAGCGAGGGTTGTACGTCATTCCCCTCCATCGTGTCAACCTCTCCCCTCTTATGATTGAGGATCATGTTTTGGTTCACTTCACTAGTTGATCAATGTGAGTAAAGGAGCTGCAATAGGGTGCCCTTGACCCTCAACCCTAGGCCCAAGGGCAGAACCTTATCCTCCTTGGCCTCATGTGGCCCTTAACCAATGGTCCTTAACCATTGTCATGAGGTGACCTCATGGTCCTTAACCATCTTCACAAAGCACCATACCTAGTGAGGAATATTTCACCATTCCCCCTCCTTGCACTCCTTTTCTACACCCAACAAGATCGATTATTGCGAAATTCCATATTGATAAATGCATAGACATTAAATTCAAGTATTAAATAATTGCATATAATTAGGTACGAACAGATCAGTTAAGAGATTATAGATAAATCCTTCTGTTGTATATGATATTGTCTCTTATGCTTATTTGATGTATTTCCGCTGCCTTGTTCAATGTGTCCTATCTTGATTGATCATTCAATTGTTATTGAATGACTGATATTCATATGAATGATTGATTGATTGAATGAATCCCTTTGGTTCGGTGATTCGAGGTATTTGTAAGTTATGATTAAGTAATTGTTGATTAGATGATTGACAAGTGACGATATAATGAATGTGAATTTGATGGATGATGATTGAATGAATCTTGATTTGATAGAGTGATGCTTGATTGCTGAATTGTATGTTTTCTTGATCCCAAGATGAAGTGATGATTGGTGTGGATTTGATGATTGCTTGTTTGATCTTGCTAATTGATTGCTTGCTTAATTTCTTGAGGGATGATAGATAAAGAATGATGATTGATAAGTCCTTCAATACTTAGAATGGAATCTCCTTCATACTTTACTAGTGAAAGGGTCACCACCTTTCATAAGAAAGGAGTCACCACTTTTCACTGTTGCCTTTGAGAACAGCATATTATTCTCCAAATTGATCTCCCTTGAATGTCCGCAATTGAAACCTTCTCCCCCTTTTATCTTCCAATGTGAGGGGAGTCACGCCTCTTCATCATGGCTACCCTTTGCAATGGTAACAACCTTTCTCAATTACCACCCTTTACAAGAATCACAACCCTTCATCATTGCTACCCTTCAAAAGAGTCAAAACCTTTCACAACCTTTCACCATTTCTGCCCTTTGAGAGAGTCGCAACCTTTCATAATTACCACCCTTTAAAAGAGTTACAACCCTTCATCATTGCTGCCCTTTGTCATGTCCCCTTTTGTTAAAAATTGGTTTTTGGTCAATAGTAACCCATTTTATTCTTCTATGAGTTAATCATAAAAGATTAAGAGGAATAATTAATTTAATATTTACGAATGTCCAAATATTGTCAATATCAAAAGGACATTCAAATATTAAATTAAATATTTGGAAACACATAGTGGGGAGTTGGATTATGTGCCATAAAGGTTTGAAATATTTCTAATTACAACTTTCCCACCAAGAGTGGAGTGGGAAATTGAAATATTTCTAATTTATGATTTTCCCACCAAACACAAAGTTGGAAAGCAAGAGTGGAGTGGGAAATTAAAAATACTTCTAATAATGATTTTCCCACCAAGTGCAGATTTCGAAAGTAAGAGTGTAGTGGAAATTTGTAATATTTCTAATTAATGATTTTCCCACCAAATTGGCGAAGGGAAAGATAAATACAAAGAATGTTTGGGAAAATGGGATATTCATGGCATTTCTACTTTTCAATTTCTCATTGTATGAACTTCATGTTCTGCAAAATTCTTCAGTGGACGGAAGCCCATTGGAGATTGGAGGCTTGTCGACGGAAACCCATGAGTTTCAGGTGGATAGTGGACGAAACCCCATTGTTCACAAAGAGCAATTTCATCCAGAGGTTACACTCAAGCTTCAAGATTTTAGCAGTTTCAGCAATTTTCTATTGTGTGTGTTCAGGGCTTCATTAATATTGTTGCAGTATTTCTATAATTGTTTTGAGGGGTTTGCTTTAGTGATTAATCTTGTATCAGATCATAGTCTGTATTTTCCATTTGGAAATCAAACAATATCAGGTTGTGGTGTTACAGTGACATTGGTGGTATTTGGCTGTAATAGTTTTTGTGGGTTTTTCTTTTGAACTGGAGTTTGAATATATTAATGTTGCTGCTGTAATAGATCAGTTTCAAATGTGAGTAAAATCCTATTCAGTGATGTTCAATAAAGTTCTATTTTGATTTGGCCCATTCTAAGCAAGAGTAGCTAACTAGTTTGGGTGTTTACGGTGAAGTTTTGTGTAATATTTGTGAATCTATTTCTAGATTTGAGAGTAATATTATATTTTGGGTGGAGCACATTACAACCTTTGAAAGAGTCACTTCTTGATTTTCTTCCAATTCCTTTCTTCTTCCACTAATCCTTCTTTAATTCCTATGCTCCCCTCTTTCTTCCTTCCTATCTCCTCTCAAATGAACTCTCCGCCCCTTTATATCTTATGTTGAAGGGGTCACAAATCATCATTGCATGCCTTTTAACCTATCATTAAACATAATTAACTTGTAATTATATTATATAATATTTTATTATTTATTTATTTATTTATTTATTTTTATATTTTGATATTATTATTATTTATTACTAAATCCTATTTCAAAAAGGGGCAATACAGCCCACCCTTCCCAAAATTGCTTGTCCTCAAGCAATGCCAATTATATCTAGATCTTTCAATGAGAGTAGCTTCTCCTGCGCAACTTTGATATTAACTCAACTTGCAAATTTAAACCAAGATATGCTTTTGTCTTTACTCCCAGGTGGGGTGTCCCAGATTCTTAACAATGTGAACAAGAATCCATATCAAGATGAGGACTAGAAGCATGACACAATAAATTCATCGGTTGTCATTGTCATATATTTGGACTGAGCCAATAGATCCTTCTTCAATGACTAGAATGCATCCATCGATTTATCTTTACCTGGTAGGATCAATGCTATGATACCACTTGTAATGTCCCTTTCTTGGAACACCTTATACTTTGCCCTAAATTCACAAATCCAAAATGAAACAAAGAGCAAAATATAGTTACAGATATAATCCTCACTCAAGAATAAGGTGAGATAACCTTGTTTTAAAACCTGCAACCAGGTTAGATACAATGTAGATATAACTCATGAAATACATTGAATTCTAGGGTTAGGATATATATATAATTATAGACAACAAATCCCAATGAATAGGCGGGAGTTCAACCATAACAAGGGTTCTGATGGAAGACATGATGAGGTGCCCCAAGTATCCTCTGCCTGAGGCCCAATAGCAGGGCCTTATCCTCTTTGGCATCATGTGATCCTAAACTAATGGTCAGTAACCATCATCATGAGGTGTACCTAGTGAGGGTTGTACGTCATTCCCCTCCATTGTGTCAAATTCTCACCTCTTATTATTGAGGATCCCTTTTTGGTTCACTTCAACAATTGATCAATGTGGAGATAGTAAACGAGCTGCAATAGGGTGCCCTTGACCCTCAACCCTAGGCCCAAGGGCAGGACCTTATCCTCCTTGGCCTCATGTGGCCCTTAACCGATGGTCCTTAACCATCATCATAAGGTGGCCTCATAGTCCTTAACCAATGGTCCTTAACCATCTTTACGAGGCGCCACACTTAGAGAGGAATATTTCACCATTCGCCCTCCTCACACTCCCTCCCCTCAACAAGATCGACTATTGCAAAATTCATAGATAAATGCATAGACATTAAATTCAAGCATTAATCAATTGCATATAATTACGTATGAACAGATATACATTCCCATCTATATATAGCTATAAATGCACATATAAATCTATTCTTCCATACCACAACAATTAATAAATTACAAATAAATCCTTTTGTTGTATATGTTATTGTTTCTGCTGCTTATTTGATATATTTTTGCTGCCTTGTTCAATGTGTCTTATCTTGATTGATCATTTGATTGTTGTTGAACGACTGATGTTGAGTTTTAGGATCGCTGCAAATGTAATAGCACTGCCTATGTTGTATGTGGTATGTGTTTTCCAAATGCAACAATCTATCTTTCTTTTATATTGGGAAAGAGGCTAGGAGAGACATGTCCCTTCATGGGACATGTCTATTCAATATAATTTAATTAATCTTATAATGTTTCATCAATCAATTATTAATTTAGAATAATAGAATTATTATTGAATATTAAATCTCATATGACTGAAGCTACAAACATTAATACTCCCTCTTAGCTAGGGAGGATGATCAAACAAAATGTGTAGTGGTCTCCTGTGTCAACACTTGAACCCTCACCATAGCTACACAAAACATCAACACTCCCTCTTAGCTAGAGAAGATAAAATCCATCAAGATGCAAGTCACAATAAATCCATTAATTTTGACAGAGAGGAGAAATCACCTCACTGTGATATCAGGAGATATGGTATATGCAAGAATATCAAGTCACGTGATATTCGCCATAGCTCATAAATATCCATGGTATGTGCAACGACATCACGTCTCACGATGTCTGTCATATGGATACTAAGTTTACTTAGAGACATGTCACTACAGTCCAATCAATATGTAATACTAAGTTCATAAGGATCCTAATATGATCCATATGGATGCTAAGAAATCACATATCACATAACTCGTGATATGAAGTATCACCTAGCTCGTGATATGAAGTATCACCTAACTCGTGATACAGAGTATCACATATCACATAACTCGTGATATGAAGTATCACCTGACCCATGATACAGAGTATCACATATCACATAACTCGTGATATGAAGTATCACCTAACATGTGATACCAAGTTTTACATATCACCTAACACGTGATATGAGGAATCACCTAACAGTGATACCAAGTTTTACATATCACCTAACACGTGATACCAAGTTTTACATATCATCTAACACGTGATATGAGGACACCTAACTCGTGATATGAAGGATATAATATGCTCGAGAACATTACATTCTCCTTATATACCCCTATTATGGTATGTGCACTGACATTACATCACATAATGTCTACCATAACAAATCATGGCACATCCATGAATCAAGATTCAATACCAAGTACGGATGATATCAACATTACAAGATCGTCACCTTATAATGTTAAATAGAAGTGTTCATTAACCAGAAATTCGTCACCTTTTAGAAATCTACACAAGATGGGTGGGCCCATAAAGTCGTGGAGTCACACACGTGACATCCACCTTGACTCATCTCAGAGGGTGGATCCACCATGACTCATCCTAGAGGGTGGAAACAAGGCCTTTCACCTTAGACTTCTCTCTCAAAGAGAAGAATGCAATAACATACAAAATAATAGATCACAGATGTTGAAACTCCTTTTCATGTAAGGCTTCATTCTCTAATATACCACATTTATCTTGAAAGTACACAACCTTCTCTCTAGCAAGAAACTTGGTGAGAATATCATCCATCTGTTATGTAGTGATAAGGTACCTTGAATAGCATACTTATGTACTATATCTCTTATATAGTTTGCATCACTCTTGGTGAACCCCAAGTCATCCAACAATATCATGATGTAGGAGTTAGCATAAAGGCATTTCAGCCATAGTCCTACCATAGTCCTCTGATTGTAAAAACCATCTCCACTATTGACTCCCTCTGAACCAATATGACCAAATTCCTTGGAGATCAGAATGAATCAGATCCTATAGATGCTCCCTTTAAATTTTGAGGTCTTGCAACAACCTCTTTACCTCCTCGTCCAAGGCTACGTTTAGATGAACTATCTGACTCCCTCTGAATCTAACATCAACCTTTTGCGAGCAAGTCGTGTCTTTGTTCTTTAGTTTGCATTAAGCTCTTTTCTTGAATGCCCTTTGATCCAACAACTTTTCCATCTATCTAGGAATATCATGACCTAGATACTTGCATAAAAGCCTTCTAGCCCACATATATGGAGCTACATCATTTAAATTGCAATCCTTTGGCTTTTTATAGTTTCCTGATCACTAGGGAAACCATCTTGATATGGCATGCCCTTCTAAATCAGAATGATTAAGATCCCTGAAAAAATAATTTTGGGAGATCCTCTAGTAGCTCCCTCTGTTACGGGACCATACATGGCCCCAATCATGAAAATACCTTGCTTCAAGAGTCTCTCATCGTCTAGTACATGATCATTGTGAAATTTTGATCATAACAGTATTTGTAGGAGTAGTTTCTTGTACACAAATGTACTTGTCTAATTCCATAGTAACATGAGTGAATGTGATCAACTGTGAATTTATCCCCGGGGATTAAAGAGGATGTGGTTCCCTCTGAAGCTCAAGATCTTGCATCAACCTCCTAGCCTCGTCGTTCAACGTTGTCTCTAATGAAATGTCAGACTGAATGCTAATTCCTCCCTTTTGAAGAAAATCTTATTTCAATCTATAAAGGCTCTTCATCTTTGAGAGATGTCTACAGATATGCAAACTTAAGATTTCCAATTCTAGACCCTTATCTTGGAATCATAACCTCTAGATACATTACTGAATCATGACACTGCTAATTTGATATCCTCATTCACCAATCAGGGATTGTACAACAAATTCAATCTTTAACAAGGTTCACCTCATAGGATCGACACTTGCAATTCAGCAGTCAAGATCGATATCATATAGTTTGTCATCTATAGTAATTTGGTATTTGATCGCAAAAGAATTCCTACCAGTAGATCCATCGATCTGTGATCAAGTTCATTTCATATCTCGACATTAGTGGAAAGCGATCACGTTGTCCCAACATTAGGGCCATGACATAACCGAGTCTTTATCACAGCAATTATAATGCACAAAAATACAATTCTATGCATGAAAAACTACAAACAAAGCTTCATGAAACCACCCAACGACTTCAAAACGTCACAATATAGTCTGGATGTCGTTCACAAGCAAGTCCACAATCAACTTTTGAACACCTTGAATATCAAAGATCTGAAAAATATTCTCAAATAATGGACAATATGTGAACAACAACAATAATCCTCCTTAAGAACATAACATCACCCACTCAAGTAGTGATACACCACTGTTGGCCTCGATTTCTTGTATCAGCTCCAGTGACTCTCTTGCGGGCTTGAAATTAAACTACAAACTCAAGAAACCATGCACCAACGGATGTACTGTGTCCACGATAATTTTCCAAAATATTATAGAAGCCGTTGAGTAGAATATTGTCCTTCGAAGGATGATTACTCTAGTTGGGCAATAGATTATTCACAGTGGTTGTAGCCATAACCGTGCACCTTTTAGTAATGGTCTTCTCCAAGTTAATCGCAACCAATTACCATAATACAAATCTCGTGTTAATCCACTTTTCAAATCTCGATTTATAACCATAGACGATATTCTTCTAGACATTCCAAGGGTGCCACATAGGAGTCGTATGTGAGTCAAATGAGAATCGTGGGCATCACCTCTTCAGCCTTGATTTTGATAGATGTATTGACATCATATACTCTTCAAGTATATCTTTAGATTTTGATTTGTCACCAATCGTTGTATGATAATTTAATCATCGTGCGGATATATATAACTATCGACTCAGTAAGGAGTATAATTACCAATGAATGCTAATAGCCAATCTCTGTATTGCTTGAATAATGGTGTCCATTAAAGCCTCATTGTGTGACAAAGGGAATCGACTCACAGTCTCTTGTCCAAACTCCAATCACTTCGCAAACACAGATATCGGTTGTTGCCTTTGAACCATTTATCCATATATCGCACATTGTCATATATTTCTCCCAACCTTTTCATAACCCCTCGTGGGTTCCTCTATGCACGCATGGAAGAAATTGTTAGCGCCACGGTGATAGTTTAGATCTACATCGACACCACATCTTTCTGTAGCCACCTCAGATAGCAGTAGACCCCTTACTGCCACCATCCCTGCTGACAATCTTTCCAATCCCATATTCTGGCAAGAGTCATGCTCATCCTGCATTGTAGCCCATCTTTCAACTCGGAGGACTCGACACGGATCCAACCTTCGTACGTGGCCCATCTATACGCTGATTTGCATAGAGAATGCAAAGTTGAGATCTCTACGCGCTCACAACCAATCTTCACAATTAGACCATAGAAACTATAAACCATACGGCCTACATGATTTCCAGTGAGATCCAAGGAACGTGATATTTATTCTAAAGACCCCATCGAGAACATACTCTAGCGAGATCCTTCATTCCCGATAGTGATCTATCCAATAGGCCCATGCCTGGATGGTGGCTTATATCATTATGGACGACAGCCTTCAGCCAATCATGTCTTGTTCTTATCATTTGCAGCCTGGCTCTGATACCATGTTGAGTTTTAGGATCGTTGCAAATGTAATAGCACTGCCTATGTTGTATGTGGTATGTGTTTTCCAAATGCAACAATCTATCTTTCTTTTATATTGGGAAAGAGGCTAGGAGAGACATGTCCCTTCATGGGACATGTCTATTCAATATAATTTAATTAATCTTATAATGTTTCATCAATCAATCATATAATTTAGAATAATAGATTTAATATTGAATATTAAATCTCATATGATTAATAATAATATAATATATATTATTATTAATCAACTACTATTATATGTATTCTAAATGATCATATGACTGAAGCTACAAACATTAATAATTTGTATGAATGATTGATTGTGATGCAAGAGCATCCTTGGGTTGTTGGCAATCTTGAATCACCCAAAAATATTTCCTTCCAGTTTTGTTCCTGTTTTCTAGTTTCTAAATTTTTGGTGGCGTTCCTTGGATTTGGATCATTTGCAGTTGCGAACCTCAGGGTATGTTCTAGACATTATGTTTTACTTATGTCTAGGTTCGCACCTCATTTGGCTACTTCGTAGAGGAGATATTTTGGATTCATGGTCAATATTGTATGTTCTTAATGTTCTAATGGTCAGTTGGTGTTTCCGATCTTACGAAGCAATTTCTCGATCGGCAAAGCTTTGTGGTTCATATCACGATGTTCCTGGATCTTTGGCCGACGTCTCTCTTGGATCGCACGTCATTTCTACATATTGGCATCAAAATCCTTATGATATGGGTCCTGACCTATATTTATGTGTTACATTTTCTTTGTCTTGGAA
Organism: Thuja plicata; assembly: GCA_018584345.1. Lineage (NCBI taxonomy): Eukaryota > Viridiplantae > Streptophyta > Pinopsida > Cupressales > Cupressaceae > Thuja > Thuja plicata. The sequence goes on along the minus strand of MU216840.1, from coordinate 65,854 downwards.
AATGTAATCGATCTGGCTCACATATGTGTTGCGAAGGCTCTATATATTGGGGAAATTGATCTTTGTTTAGGGGCACCTAAGTAGTGATTGAATAAGTGTAAGATTACCTCCTTGAGGTTAGGATTGTAGGATTGTTTCTGATATTGAGCATGTGAGCCTTAGAATGTAAAGCTGCATGTTGCAAGCCATTCTAATGTAAATATATGATCCTATGATAATGCGAAGATCTGTCGTAGTACGTTGTTTATCTTTTCTTGTGCCTGGTGTTGATTTCCGCTGTGTTGACTCGTGTTGCATGGTTTGGACCATCTCCTTTGGGGAACTCCTGCCATGACTGCATGAGTTGCTATCAGAGCAAGGTTGATGTTCCTGTGAATGCAGCTCTGAGTTCCTGAGCTCGCAAAGCCCTAGTTGAATCTGTTGTGGGGTGGCAGAGTGTGGATCTAGCCCCCAATTGCAGAGGACTTGCGCAAGGGGATGGCAGAGGAGTTGTTGGTTGAGAACCTAGTTGTTGAGGCATTCCAAGGGTGAACCGGTCGCCGAGTTGTAGGCAGGCTACAAGTGTGTTTGATAGATCACCAAGTGAGAGGCAATTGACACCTTGTAATCCAATCGCTGAGCTGCGGCAGTTGCACCTAAGGATTGGAAAGATGCCGCCAAGAAGAATGAACCCTAGAAGGTCAGAACAAATGATGGAGGACTTTAAAAATGAGATGAGGACTGAGATCTGAAATGCTTTACTTGGATTGCGAAGGAATCCTGAGACAGAGGAAGAATAAGAAGAAGCTACTGAAGATCTTGAGATTGAAAGGGCTGAGATACCTGCAAAAGAAGATTGTTGAGAGCTATGGCACAAGTAAAAGTCATAGGATGGAGGTTTCTACTTTTTTTGGTTCATTGCATTCTGAGGACTTGATAGATTGGATTGGTGAATTAGAAGATTACTTTGAGCTTGAGGATTTAAGAGATCCATAGAGGGTTAGGTTAGCACATACTAAATTGAAGGGTCATGTTGCCTTATGGTGGAAAGAATTGGAGAAAGATAGAGAAGAGAATGGTGAAATGAAAATCACTAGATGGAGGGTAATGGTTGCTAGATTGAAAGCTAAATTCATTCCAGAGGATTATGAATTGGAATTGTTCAAGAAGTTACAGAATCTGAAGCAGAAAGACATGAGTGTGAAGGAATACACTGAGGAGTTTTACAAGATGACAATTAGATCTAAACACCGAGAGATATCTAAGGAGAGGGTGGCTAGATATATTAATGGTCTGAGATTTAGCATTCAAGATGAGTTGAGTATGTTGAGGATTAATGTTGTGGATGATGCTTATTAGTATGCATTGAAGGCGGAAGATAAGGTAAAGAGAAGACAAAGTAACCCTAGAGAAATGGAGAAGCAAGTGAATAGAAATGGTAAGGAGAAGCATACCATTGAAGAGGAACCTAATCAGAGGATACAAAAGAAAGGAAGTCATAGCAAGGAAATTTAAAGGTACTTGTTTCAAATGTGGTGGCATAGGACATAGTGCTTTTCAATGTTCCGAGGGATCTAGTAAAAGCTTGGGCAAACATAATCTTGTGGCACATTGTAATGTCCCTTTTTTTGGTACAGTGGAGATTAAGTGACAACTTAACAAAGTATTAAAATGACTTTTTTGGAGCTTAATGAAAATTAATAAAGTCATTTTAATTTTTAAAAGGGGATTTTAAAAAAAAAAGACGAAAAGAAAGGAAAGGAAGAGACAGGCAGTTGGAAGACGAAGGGTCACAGGGATGCTCTTTTAAAGAACATAGAGAAGCTCGTTTGGATTATATTTGGTTTATTCATTTCTTTGGCAGAGCTCTGAGAGCTTCTTGTTCAATTACAATTTTCTAAGGACGGAAACCCCTGGGATTCTTCAACAGGTTTGAGGACGAAAACCCTCGAGCTTGGAGGCAGTGGACGAAAACCCAGTCTGTTAGAGACATCTCTCAGCTATCACTTGTGCTTCACATTCATATTTCTAGTTATCCAATCTGACTGTAAGTTTTGTGACTACGATTGGATCTTTGTTGTTCAATTAAAGATTTGAATGCAATTTTCATATCTCATTTCAGAAATCTCTATTTCTGCTGGATATTTTATATTTTTCTATACAATGTGTTGGATTAACCAAAAACAATTGCATGTAAATTATTTGTTTGCATTTCTGTGAAACTATTGGAAAATCTGGAAGAAAATATCCTAGAGGGATATTTCACACATGAGGACCAAACTACTGATGCAATTATGGAAAGTACGGCAGAACCTGAGATGGAAGAATCTTTTATGCTTAGGAGAGTCATGTTGAGTAAGAACGAAGCTAAACCTATACAAAGGAGGAATTTGTTTAGGACTATATGTAAATCAAGAGGTAAATGTTGTAAGGTTATTGTGGATAGTGGGAGTATTGATAATCTGGGATCAGAAGAGATGGTGCGGAAACTGGGCGTGAAAAGGCTTAAACATCCTTGTCCTTATGGGATAAGTTGGTTTCAAGATGATCACATGGTGGAGGTGAAAGAACAATGTTTGGTAAACTTGAACGTTGAACCTTGAGATGAGGTATTATGTGATGCAGTATCTATGAGTGTTTGTCACGTTCTATTGGGCAAACCTTGGCAATATGATAGGGGAGTTATCCATGATTGCCGAAGAAACTTGATCACAATAGAGAAGGATAGGCAGAAGTTTACTATGATTTCCTTGAAGGGGGAAGAGAGGAGAAGTGCAAGGAATTTGAGTATTGTGAAGAGTTACTGTTCAGAGAAGCAGAATACAGAGGTTGATATGGATCTGAAGAATGATCTTGGAGATAGATTTGAGAACCGGTTGGTATCAGATAACAAGAAGGGTAAAGTAGAGCAGCAAAATACTTTGGTTGTTGATCAAATGAAGTCTTGTAGCCGAGGTAAATTATGTGTGCGAAAGACAAGAGGTGGTGATAGGAGTTCTTTACTACCCGATGTTGATGTGAGGCATGATAAAGTAGGTGTAGAGCAGATTGAGCTGATGAATCTGACAGAAGAAAGAGCAGAGGTACAGAGAAAGAAAGTTGCAAATAAAGAAGATATTTGGATTAGACATGACCATGGGATTTTCCTCCTAGCCCCTGTCAAATGTTCATAATCTTCTCTTATGGAACATTTTCTTCTCACCAGTGGTGTCTGATGCAGGACCATCCTTGGGTTGTTGGCAATCTTGCATCACCCAAAAATATATCCTTTCAATTTTGTTCCTATTTTCTAGTTTCTGAGTTTTTGGTGGCGTTCCTTGGATTTGGATCATTTGCAGTTGTGAACCTCAGGGTATGTTCTGGACATTATGTTTTACTTATGTCTAGGTTCGCACCTCATTTGGCTACTTTGCAGAGGAGATATTCTGGCTTCATGGTCAATTTTGTATGTTCTTAATGTTCTAACAATCAGTTGGCGTTTTCCGATCTCACGAAGCAATTTCCAGATCGACGAGGCTTTGTGGTTCATGTCACGATGTTTCCTGGATCTTTGGCCAATGTCTCTCTTGGATCGCCCGTCATTTCTACATCTTGGCATCAAGATCCTTATGATTTGGGTCCTGACCTATACTTTTGTATTACTTTTCTTTGTCTTGGAAAATGTAATCGATTTGGTTGACATATGTGTTGCGAAGGCTCTATATATTGGGGAGATTGATCTTTGTTTAGGGGCAGCTAAGTAGTGATTGAATAAGTGTAAGATTACCTCCTTGAGGTTAGGATTGTAGGATTGTTTCTGATATTGGGCATGTGAGCCTTAGAATGTAAAGTTGCATGTTGCAGGCCAATCTGATGTAAATATATGATCCTGTGATAATGCGAAGATCTATTATAGCATGTTGTTTATCTTTTCTTGTGTCTGGTATTGATTTTTGTTGTTGGCACGTTCTGCATGGTTTGGACCATCTCCGTTGGGGAAACTCTTGCCACAACTGCGTTAGAGTGATTGAATGAATCCCTCTAGTTTGGTGATTCGAGCTATTTGTGAGTTATGATTAAGTAATTGTTCTTTAGATGTTTGAAAAGTGACGATATAATGAATGCTAATTTGACATATTCATGGATGATGATTGAATGAATGTTGATTTGATAGAGTGATGCTTGATTGCTAAATTGTATGTTTTCTAGACCCCAAGATGAATTGATGTAGATTTGATGATTGTTTGCTTGATCTTGTTGATTGATTGTTTGCTTGATTTCTTGAGGGATGATGGATGAAGGATGATGATCGATAAGTCCTTCAATACTTAGAACAGAATCTCCTTTATAGTTTATTGGTGAAAGGGTCACCACCTTTTATAGGAATTGAGTCACCACTTTTCATTATTGCCTTTGAGAATAGTTTATTATTCCCCAAATTGATCTCCCTTGGATGTCCTCCTGAATTGAAACCTTCTCCCTTGTATATCTTCCAATGTGGTGGGACTCACACTTCTTCATCATGGCTGCCCTTTGCAATGGTCACAACCTTTCTCATTTATCACCATTTGGAAGAATCACAACCCTTCATCATTGCTACCCTTCGAGAGAGTCACAACCTTCCATAATTACCACCCTTTGAAAGCCTCAACCCTTCACCATTTCTGCCCCTTAAGAGAGTCACAACCTTTCATAATTAACACCCTTTGGAAGATTGACAACCCTTCATCATTGCTACCCTTTGAAAGAGTCGCTTCCTTATTTTCTTCCAATCCCTTTCTTCTTCCATTAATCCTCCTTTAATTCCTATGCTCCCCTCTTTCTTCCTTCCCCCATATCTCCTCTCAAATGAACTCTCTTCCCTTTTATATCTTTTGTTGAAGGAGTCACAACTCTTCATTGCATGCCTCTTAACCTTTAGTTAAACTTAACTTGTATTTATATTATAATATATTTTATTATTATTATTATTTATTTATTTATATTTTATTATTATTTAATATTAAATCCTATTACTGAAAGGGGACGTTAAAATTTATGACTTTGAAGACATGAGTAATTATGGCAATAATGTATTTTGCATCTACCCAATAAGCATCACTCTCAATCAGCTTAACCTTATTCACCCTCTTCCCCTACAATAACTTAGAATCAAGCCACCAATTCAACTTTGTTGTCAAGACCATTAGTCATAAAGCCTCTTGCAACTCAAGCATCCTCTCCAAGAGAATGAAGTACGGTATATATCTTGTCTCTACACATACATCTAGTTTTTCCCTTTTGGGTTTCAATGTACATCTGGTGTTCTTATGTGCTAATGTGTGATCGTGCTTACTACTTGCTCAACTGGACCAATGATAAAGTAAGATCCAGCAACTATTCTAATTATTTGGATATGTGATTGGTTGTGACGCCTGGAGAAGTTATTAATTGTAATTAATGTTTAATTCAGCATATATTGATTCACCCCTCCCCTCCCCCCTGTTTCAGGATATATGTGTCGCACAATTGGTATCAGAGCCAAGTTTCTTGGAAGAAGCTTAACAACTTGAGGTAGACCTAGGATGGCACACTCAGTTGCTCAAGAAGGTCTTTCTTCAAACAAGGTACCATTATTTGATGGATCCAACTATGCGTTTTGGAGAGTGAGCTTGGAAGCCTATCTAATGGCACAAGGGTTCAATGTTTGGCAATCAGTTGCAAATGGTTATAAGATTCCAGATACTCCTCCAAGAGATTAAGCTGAGAAGTGAGCATGCAAAACTACTGCAAGGGCAAGAAAAGCTATTTTATGTGGTTTAGCTAACTCTGAGTTTGTGAAGATTATGCATTGAAGGACTGCAAAAGAAGTTTGGGACAAATCTTACAACTATAAAGGTGATGATGAAGTCAAGGAGGCGTAGCTTCAGACATACCGAGGGGTTTTTGAAGATTTGGACATAAAGGAGGAAAAAACATTGCGGCTTATTTACTTCGGGTTGATGAGGTTGTAAATACTATTAGAGGTCTTGGTGAAGATACGAAAGATTCAGTGATTGTTAAAAAGGCACATAGATCTCTTCCAAGTTTGATCCAAAAGTCTCTGCAATAGAAGAAGCCAATGATTTGAATAGTTTAACTATAAATGAGCTAAGTGGGACACTAACAACATATGTAATGAGTATTGTGATTGACAGAGCTTTTAGAAAGGAGGAAGCCTTCAAGGCATCTGCAAAGAAAGAGAGTTCATGATGCAGGAGCATCCTTGGGTTGTTGGCAATCTTGCATCACCCAAAAAAAAATTTCCTTTCAGTTTGTTTCTGTCAGATAGTTTCTGAGTTTCCTGCAGCATTCCTTCGATTTTGCTCAATTGTTGTCGCGGACCTTATGGCTTGTTCTGAACATCATGGTTTACCTATGTCTAGGTTCGCACCTCATTTGGATTCTTCGCAATGGTGATATCTTGGTTTCTTTCTCGGGCCTGTGTTCTTCATGTTCTAACGGTTAGTTGGGGTTTTTAGATCTCACGAAGCAATTTTCCAATCAGCGAAGCTTTGTGGCTCATATCACGATGTTCCTTGATCTTAGGCCAACGTCTTTCTTGGATCGCGCTTCATTTCAACAACTTGGCATCGAGATCTTCTTGATTTGGGTCCTAACCTATATTTATGTATTATGTTTTCTTGTCCTGGAAAAATGTGATCTATCTAGGCCGACATGTTTCTTGCGAAGGCTCTATATTTTGAGGCATTTGATCTTTGTTAGGGGGGGTAGAGGGTGAAGTAAGAAGGATAACCTTTGGAAGGTTAGCGTTAGGGTTAGATATGGTTTTCTCTTTGTAATTCGGCATGTAAGCCTAGAGTGTAAGCTGCATGTTAGAGGCCAATTTGATGTAAATTCAAGAATTTGTTTTAATGCAAAGATATGAGATTGCATGTTTGTAGTTCATTGTTGATCTTGTGTTGTTGATTTCGTTGTGTTGACTCGGGCTGCACGGTTTGGACAAATTTCATTAAGGTCCCTCCTACCGTGACTGCGTCAGATGGTATCAGAGCAAGATTTCGCTCCTGTGATGGTAGGTCGTCGTTCCTGAGCTTGTGAAGCCGAAGGCATCCTTGTTGTGGGGTGGCAAAGTGTGGATCTGACCCGCAATTATAGAGGATTTGCGCATGGTGGATTGGAGGGGAACTGCAGATGGTTGTGAGTTTTGAATGAGTTATTGAGGCATCCCGTGGGTGAACAGATCACCAAGTGGAGGCAGGCTGAAAGTGTGTTCAATAGATTGTCGAGTGAGAGGCAATTGAAACCTTGGAGTCAGATCGCCAAGCTGAGGCAGTTGCACCAGAGGGAAGGGAGAGATGTTGCCAAGAAGGATGAACCCTAGGAGGTTAGAGCAAATGATGGAGGATTTCAGAAATGAGATGAGGAATGAAATTCGTAATGTGTTAGCTGGTTTGAGAAGAAATCCAGAACCAGAGGAGGAATATGAAGAGGTTATCGAAGAACTTGAGACTGAAGGGACTGAGATACCTGCAAAAGAAGAGAGGTTGTTGAGGGCAGTGGCTCAAGTCAATAAAAGTCATAGAATGGAGGTTTCTAACTTTTCTGGCTCATGGCATCTGGAGGATTTGATAGACTAGATTGGAGAGTTGGAAGACTACTTTGAGCTTGAGGATATCAGAGATCCACAGAGGGTAAGGTTGGCACAAACAAAGTTGAGAGGACATGTTGCCTTATGGTGGAAAGAATTGCAGAAGGATAGAGAAGAAAATGGTGAAATGAAGATCACTAGGTGGAGGCAAATGGTTGCAAGAATGAAGGCTAAGTTCATTCCAGAAGATTATGAGTTGGAATTGTTCAAGAAATTGCAGAACTTGAAGTAGAAGAACATGAGCGTGAAAGAATACACTGAGGTGTTTTATAAGATGACAATTAGATCTGGACACCAAGAGATATCTAGGGAAAAGGTAGCTAGATACATTAATGGCTTGAGATTCAATATACAAGATGAGATGAGTTTGTTGAGGATTACTACAGTGGAGGATGCTTATCAATATGCCCTGAAGGTAGAAGATAAGGTAGAGAGGAGACAGCAGACTAATCCTAGACGAAAGGAGAAGTTGGTGAGTAGTAGCAAGGAGAAGCAGATCGTTGAAGAGGAATCAAGACCTAACTGGAATAAGGAACTTGATCAGAAGACACAAAGAAGAGGTAGTGGTAGCAAGGAATTCTTGGGTACATGTTTCAAATGTGGAGAAAGGGGTCATAGAGCTTATGAGTGTTCCGAGGGATCTAGCAAGGGCAATGGTAAAAGAAACTTTGTGGCACATGAGGAGGAGGTAGCTGAAGAGAATATGCTAGAACCAGAGATGGGAGAATCTCTTGTGCTTAGGACTTTGTTGGAACACAGCAAAGTGGAGATTGAACCTTCCCAAAGGAAGAATCTTTTCCGGACTGTATGCAAATCAGAAGGTAAGTGTTGTAAGATTATTGTTGATAGTGGAAGTACCGATAACTTGGTATCAGGGGAGATGGTACAGAAGCTTGGTTTGAAAAGGCTTAGACATCCTAGTCCTTATAGGATAAGTTGGTTGCAAGACGATCATGTGGTAGAAGTGAAAGAGCGGTGCTTGGTGAACTTTGGTATTGGCCCTTTCAGAGATGAAGTATTGTGTGATGTCTTGTCTATGAGTGTTTGTCATATTCTATTGGGTAGACCTTGGCAATTTGATAGGGGAGCCATCTATGATTGCAAAAGAAACTTGGTTACCATAGAGAAGGATGGGCAGAAGTTTACTTTGACTTCCTTGAAGGAGAAAGAGAAGGAAGTGAGGAACTTGAGTCTTGTGAAGAATAGCTGTGTTGAGAAGTATAATGCAGAGGCTATAACAAAGGTTGGTATGGGTCTGAAGAAGGATTTTCAAGGCAGATCTGAGAATAAGATGATATCAGATGATAAGAGAAGCAAAGTTATGCAGCAGAAGACCTAGGTTGCAGGTGAGATGGGTTCTTGCAGCAAAGGTAAATCAGATGTGAAAAAGAAAGACGTTAGTATTAAACATCCCTCACTGCCATATGCAAATGTGAAGCAAGGAAAGGAAGGTGCAGAGAAGATAAAGTTGAAGGATTTGGCAAAAGAAAGAGCAAAGGCGCAGAGGAAGAAAGTTGCAGACAATGTAACCCGGGGACGCGCACCCGGCCCAAAACCCGGGAGTACCAGGACGGGTACTCCGCGTACCGGAGTACCCCCACCGCCACCCAAGCTCCGCCGTTTCGCCGCCGCACCCCCGCTGCACCCATCGGGTACTTCGGTACCAGTATGGTACTTCGGTACTTCGGTACTCGATGGGGTGCGGCCGGCGGCAAACTTAAAAAGTGTTTTTTTTTTAAGTTTTTTTAATAAAATTTAATTTTCTAATTGGTTTTTATGGAACCCTAAAACGTTGTGGGTCCCATATAAGGCCCTCTAAGCCTTCATAAGACCCATATACTTCATTTGTCATTCTAATTCATAATTTTCATTTTTGCAACAGCTGAATCATTTTGATATGTAATTTGAATCAGGAGTCATGATTGATATCATGCTACTCATTGTTGATTGTAATCATGATCATCTTTATGATATTTGAATATTTCATCTTTGAACAATGAATTTTGAATCTTTGATAGAATCATAGAACTAATATAATTT
>MU216840.1:25954-56165 GCA_018584345.1 Thuja plicata | reverse complement strand
AATTTTGCTATGTTCAAGTATTTCTGATTTCAAGAACCAATTTGGTATGTTATATAATTATATTGAAACACCCCTAGCCCCTCTGCAGCACCCCTGACCCCTCTACAGCACCCCTGGCCCCTTCCCCCCCTCATCCCCCGGCCGCACCCCCGCCGTACCGAAATTGAGGCCCTTTTTTCACGTACCCGAAACTCGTCCCAACGTCCCCCCGTACCGGTGTAACACTGGTTGCAGATGAAGAAGACATTTGGATCAAGAATGAACATGGGATTTACATCCTAAGTCCTGTCAGATGTTCATGAGTTCCTCTCATGGAACATCTTCTTACCAGGGGTGTCTGATGTAGGAGCATCCTTGGGTGGTTGTTGGCAATCTTGCATCACCCAAAAAAAAATATTTCCTTTCAGTTTGTTTCTGTCAATTAGTTTGTGAGTTTCCTGTGGCGTTCCTTCGATTTGGCTCAATTGTTGTCGCGAACCTTATGGCTTGTTCTGAACATCATGGTTTACCTATGTCTAGGTTTGCACCTCATTTGGATTCTTCGCAGTGGAGATATCTTGGTTTCTTGCTCAGGCCTATGTGTTCTTCATGTTCAAACGGTCAAATGGGGTTTTCTGATCTCGCGAAGCAATTTCCTGATCGGCGAAGCTTTGTGGCTCATATCATGATGTTCCTTGATCTTAGGCCAACGTCTTTCTTGGATCGCACTTCATTTCAACAACTTGGCATTGAGATCTTCTTGATTTGGGTCCTAGCCTATATTTTTGTATTAAGTTTTCTTGTCCTGGGAAAATGTGATCAATCTAGGCCGACATGTTTCTTGCAAAGGCTCTATGTTTTGAGGCATTTGATCTTTGTTAGGGGGGGTAGAGGGTGAAGTAAGAAGGATAACCCTTGGAAGGTTAGTGTTAGGGTTAGATATGGTTTTTTGTTTGTAATTGGGCATGTAAGCCTAGAGTGTAAGTTGCATGCTGCAGGCCAATTTGATGTAAATTCACGAATCTGTGTTAATGGAAGATATGAAATGGCATGTTTGTAGTTCATTGTTGATCTTGTGTTGTGGATTCCACTGTGTTGACTCGGCCTGCACGGTTTGGACAGATTTCATTGTGGTCCCCTCCTACCGTGACTGCGTCAGTTCAAATCTCAGTGAAGATTAAGATCCAGAAGAAGCAATCTTCGTGAGAAAATCAAAATGCGGCTCCGCAACTATAAAAGCTTTACCATTCAAATGTTTTAAACTTTTAACAGTGGTAAGATTGGTCACATTGCATCAAAGTGCAGACGGAGAGTTGATAGTAAGAAGAAGAATGGCTTGTATGCTGAGGAAGAAGGCTACTCATCTGAAGAGTATGATTAAGACATTCGGAAGTGAAAATAAAAAGGCTCTGCTCATGTGATGGAAACCCTAAGTAAGGATGTGGTCAGCATATACTCCGTAAACAAAGACGTTGAAATGGATTTTGAAGAGCTTCATCATGCTTACAAGGAGATCAAGAACCTGAAGAAAAGAGTTGTGGACAAAGACTGCACATCTCAAAAGATTTCAAAATCAAAGAAAAATCAGAGATGTGGATAATAGAGTTGAAAGTTCAATTGGAAGAAGCAAGGAGGCAAAATGATGTAATACCACAAAGTTTAAAGATCGGGCAAAAAGAATATGAAAGACTAGAGGCAAAAGCGGTATCATTAAGAGAGGAATCGGAGAAAGCAAATCGTCATCCAAGCAAAAACATCAAGCTTGGAAAGAGTATTGAGATCTTGGATGAGAACATTTGCAGCCAAAGGGTACCACATATTAAGATCGGCGTCGGATTTAATGAAGAACAAACTAGCAATGTTACAAAGGATGTCATGAAGAAAAGTGCAGAAAATCCAGATAAGCGTGGCTTGCAAAACTCAAGATTTGATCAGTTCAAGGTGATTGCGGACAGCAGGGAAGAAGATGAAGGGTTCATCCACATTCAAGAACAGAAGAGAAGGTCCAGAAGATAAAATTAAGGAAGATCAGTACACAATTCAAGATTTAATCGCTTTTTTTCTGGTTATTGTTTTAAGTGCAATCATTATGAACATAAGGCAATGAATTGTAGAAGGTTCCCTACAGCGGAGAATGATTTTGTGAGCAGAAATGTATTCGCTCTTCTAAGAGATTTTAATGTCATGTGTTACAAGTGCAATAATTTTGGAAATATTGCAAGACATTGTAGATGAAATTTTGTGAGAAATTCTAAGAAAAACAACTCTGCTGACCAAAAGGACAAGTCTGAAAAGGTGTGGAACAAGAAAAACAAGGATCAGAATCCGGAAAGGTCAAAAGCTCCTCATACTGCTTTTTTCATGATCAATCTGAGGTATGTGCTGGATCCGAAGACAAAGGCTGCATTGTTGCATTTAGTATAGACAAATGTGAAACCATAGAAGGAAGTTTAGGTGAGCCTGTTCTGAACAGTTGCAGCAGTGATGATGATGACCTCATTGAGACCAAAGAGATAGAATGCTTGCTGGGGAAGGAGGATGAGAATTGGCCTCGGTATAGGAAGGAGGAGTATGATAACACTTTTGAGTTCTTCAAGCAAAAGATGAGAGAGAGCTCTCACCTATATGATGTTCTAAAAAGAGCACATGTTCAAGAGAAGTGTTGACTCCTTACCATAAGAAGGCTTGGTGGTCTTGCGGTGAAGAAAGTTTGGTTCCGCGCATGGAGTATCTTAAATAGGGGGAGGGAAGGTCTCAAGGGAAGAATTAAAGTGGCCCTTTGCCATTGATGTCAAAGGGAGGAGAGCTAAAATGCTTGGATAACAGAACTTGTACAAGGAGTATTATTTTTGGGGGAGCATTTTGTTTGTTGGTTTGCCATCAATGACAAAGGGGGAGATTGTTGAACAAAGGTTGTCATTGATGTCAAAGGTGCTGGTCAGTTTTATCATTGATGTCCAGGTATTCAAAAGAGTGCAAGGTATCTAGAAAGTTCAATTACTATCATGTCTATGTCTAAGAATTTGCAATCTGGAAGAACAAGGACAAGTTAAGAGATTAAGTATGTTTGTAATATCATCTTGCATCCATTCTTCTTGTTGAAGATTATCTGGAAGCATTTGCCGTATGTTACTGAGGTTTGTTCCTCATAATGTGTTTACACTAGCAATTTGTTTTGTTCCACATTCTACTCCAGTTGAGTGTTATGAAGGAGAGTATGTCTACACATGTTTTGTTAGATTCCAGAGTTTCAGTGGTTGGGCTTCAACAAACGAAAAGTTAGAAGTGATAGAGTGGTCACTAGCCGACTGGGTTGATGTTCAGGATTGGTGTGTGAGAGCTTTGTAATGTGTGCTCTCTAGAGATAGCATGTGAATGACCCTAGGGACCAATTAAGTATACATTGGGTAACACAGCATGTCCCTTCTTCTAGAATAACGTGTGGGTTACTGGAACTAGCCTATTAAATGTTTGGTTAAGAGTTATTCTTGTGGCCAACTGATGGATGCATTAATCTTACTCTACACAGACATGTGAGAGATAAACATTGTAATATATGACCTCATTGAGACCAAAGAGATAGAATGCTTGTTGGAGGAGACTGAGAATTGGCCTTGGTATAGGAAGGAAGAGAATGATAACATTTTTGAGTTCTTCAAGAAAAAGATGAGAGAGAGAGAGCTCTCACCTATATGATGTTCTAAAAAGAGCACGTGTTCAAGAGGAGTGTTGACTCCCTACCGTAAGAAGGCTTGGTGGTCTTGCGGTGAAGAAAGTTTGGTTCCGCGAATGGAGTATCTTAAATAGGGGGAGAGAAAGTCTCAAGGGAAGAATAAAAGTGGCCCTTTGCCAATGATGTCAAAAGGAGGAGAGCTAAAATGCTTGGATGACAGAACTTGTTCAAGGAGTATTATTTTTGGGGGAGCATTTAGTTTGCTGGTTTGCCATCAATGACAAAGGGGGAGATTGTTGAACAAAGGTTGTCATTGATGTCAAAGGTGCTGGTCAGTTTTATCATTGATGTCAAGGTATTTAAAGAGTGCAAAGTATTTGGAAAGTGCAATTACTATCATGTCTATGTCTGAGCATTTGTGTTCTGGAAGAACAAAAACAAGTTATGAGATGAAGTATGTTTGTAATATCATCTTGCATCCATTCTTGTTGTTGAAGATCATCTGGAAGTGTTTGTGGTATGTTACTGAGGTTTGTTCCTCATAATGCATTTACACTGGCAATTTGTTTTGTTCCACATTCTACTACAATTGAGTGTTAATCTACAGATTGGAAGGAGAGTATGTCTACACATGTTTTGTTAGATTCCAGAGTTTCAGTGGTTGGGCTTCAACAAACGAAAAAATGACACTAGGGACCAATTAAGTATACATTGGGTAACACATAGCATGTCCCTTATTCTCGAATAACGTGTGGGTTATTGGAACTTGCCTATTACATGTTTGGTTAAGGGTTATTCTTGTGGCCGACTCGCAGATGCATTAATCTTACTCTAGGCAGACATGTGAGAGATAAACATTGTAATATATATATATAGAGAGAGAGAGAGATAGAGAGAGAGGGTGTGTGTATTCAGTTAAGTATGTGGTTGAGACTTTTCTAGACAATTTGTAATGAGTGTAATGAGTGATGTGCCGTGGATGGGTGATGAAAATGTGAGCTGCATCTCAATCATTATTGAAGATCATATATACTATGAAGAAGTTTTTCAGATCAGAAGGAAGTTATGTAATCAATCCTGAAGGTACGCATTTGATATCTCTTGCATATTGTTGAGATTGAGATCTCATATCCAGAGTGGGCACTCACATCTTGGTATAGGGGGTTGGTGTCTCTTGTAGGTTGTTGCTTGCAAATACAATTGGGGATTGGTGTCTTTGGTAGGTAGGTGCCTACTTCATATTGTAAATTCTATTTTATTTTGTGAGGCTAGATTTGGCAATAGATCCAAGCAGCCATTCTCACCGTGGTTTTTTCCTTTTGTGTTTCCACATACATATGGTGTTCTAATGTGTTGATGTGTGATTGTGCTTACTACTTGGCTCAACTGCACTAATGCTTAATTAAGCTCCAGTAATCATTCTAATGATTTGGATGTGAGATTGCTTGTGATGCTTGGAGAATGTAATCTCCCCTTTTTCCAATGCCCTAGTTTTTGCCCTAGAATTACAATTCTGACATAATGCATAAAACATATCTTTCCCACTAGAGTTAGGAACATTAACTCAATCATATGATGTAACTAATCTCATTAATGGAGTTCCTTTGTAATGTCCCACATTGGAGTTTACCATCTCATAACCAATCATAACTTAGTCTAGTAGGAACCTCAAGAGAGTGTCGGTAAACTACCTAGCCTAACTAAGCCCGAGAGCATGTTATATTCATATTATGGCAAACTTGCCCTTATCCCACAAGCAGTAGGAACGTCCAACAATGGACCAGTTCCCCCAATGGAGTATCCCACAAGCGGCAAGAATGTCAACTATGACCTATTCCCCCCTTGGATCAACCGAAACGCCTCTTGACCCACAAGAGGCAGGAATGTAAACTGACTGAATTCCCCCTCTTAAGGTGGCATACTTAGTTCACGGGAAATTGTAAACCGCATCTCCCTATCTTATTTCCTGCAGCTCGTGATTGATTACGGAATAAACACACTCATATATGTAAACATATAGTTTAAGTATTAACACTCTTGCACTCAATAATTAGCAATGCATATAAAAAAATTGACTATATGTAGGTAAGTCAAATGCATCGTTATCCATAATGGCCATGTGGGCAGATCGCGTGCATTATTATCTATAATTGCACATAGGCAGATCAAATGCATAACATTTCAATTATTCATACCAAATTACAGACATAATATTCAGATTCTATATGTCTGTGTAAGATTGTTGTAAGTCAAATCTGATTCGTTCAATGTTCAACTACTTGATAATTTGATTGTTGTTGAATGATTGATTGACTGAATGAATTCTTTAATGATTGATGAGTGATGATGTAATGAGTGCTGGTTTGATATATTGGTGAATTGGATGAATGCTGATTTGATAGAGTGGTTTGCTGATTGATTGTTTGCTTGATTTGATAATTGATGATTGCTTTGTGGATTCTTGAGTGATGATTGATAAGCCATCCTTGAATGATTGGAATGATCTCTTTTATACTTCCTTGGTGAAAGAGCACCACTTTTCAGAAGACTTGCGTCACCACCCTCCATTGCTTCCCTTTGAGAATAATAAATTTGTTTCCCAATTGATCACTCTTACCTCCCCTCCTCAAATGAAACCTTCATCCCTTTACATCTTCCAATGTAAGGGAGAGGTCACATCTCTTCATCATGACTGTCCCTTTGCAATGGTCACAACTACCACCCTCCAAAAGAGTCATGACCCTTGATCATTTCTACCCCTTGGGAGTGTCACAACCTTTCATAATTACAAACCTTTGAAAGAATCACAACCCTTCATAACTTTTGCCTTTTAAAGGAGTCACTTCCTTATTTTCCTCTCTATTAACTCTTTCTTGATTCACCTCTTCCCTTTTTTCTTCCTTCCTCTCTTCGCCTTTTCAAATGAAGTTCTCTTCTCCCTTCTATATCCCATGTTTGAGGGAGTCGCAACTTTTCATTTCATGCCTTTTGACCATTTATTTAACTTAAATAAATTTAATTATGTTATATTTTAATTTAATTATTTTCTATTTTTATTTAAATTTTATTTTTATTCTTTTACATTTTCTTATTACTATTATTTATTATTAAATCCTATTTTCAAAAAGTGGACATTTCAAGAAGTTATTAATGGTAATAAATGTTTAGCTTGGCATATATTGAGTCACCCCTCCCCCCCCAACCTCCACCTTTGTATATTTGTGTGTCTAAAAATTACTTGTCTCATCCTTAGTTTATAAATTAAATTACTTTTCCATTGTTTTTGTAGCATCACTACTAATAGTCATTCTTCATTTCCTGAGGCTCTATTGTTCCTAAACTAAATGGAAAACTAGGAAATTATGGTTCTTGGGAAGTTCTAGTAATAGTGGGAGTAGGACCCCTCAATGGCCAAGTAGAAAATGTAATTATTTTGTCTTCATCACAACCTATTTATTTTAGACCTTTGTTTTGGTGACAACTCACCCCATACCTCCACACCTTCACCTCAAACATGAAGGAGATGTGCATTAACCATTGCAATGTTTCCTTGAATAACATTTCCACAACCTAGTGCTTGTTAATGTTGTGGTAGCGATAGGATCTATCATTCATACCGGCGATAGTTGTCTATCATTCATTGTTATCTTTGTTGTGTTGAAGTTCTCTTGCTCATAAGTCTGTGGTTGCAAAGCTGCTATGCTGGTCTGTTCTATCTTTCTCTGATACCTGAGAAGATTGTTCTGGACAAGTTTTATCACTCTATGTTACTCACGATGATGTTGTTGAATGGGTCTTCCTTGCTCAGCATTCAGTTTGGTGTTTTGTTTCTTCAAGGCATGTCAGTGTGCTTGATTCCAGCTCTTGGCTCGTATTCACAGTTCTCTATGATGCATTTGTGATTGTATCGATGGAATGGTTGTATAACTGTTGCCTTTGTGTTGTGTCGATGGAATGGTTGTGTAACCATTGCCAGCTAACATGTCATCGTGTCCTCTCTCTTCAGTGTATAGTCCCCGACATAAATGATTCGGATGTTTTTGAAGATGTATCGGCTCTCATTCATTACCACCACCGTCCATGCCATTCACGGTGGGAATACAGCGTCGCCAATTACATTGTGTGGCTTTTATGTTTGATTGAATTCGATATGACAAGTGTAACTATCGTCGACCCTTGGTAAAGCATCGGGTTGTGTTTAGCAAGTGCCGAAGATTAGGAGTGTTATGATTTAAGCAATTTGGCATGACATTTGTTGGGTTAAGCGATGTATGTAATTTTTTATCAGTGTGTGCCTATTTTGTTCGTAGGACAGTAATAGTTTGGCTGATATTGTTCAACAGTATATCATTCTGTGTGTAATCATCGTGTGACCTGTTTTATATATGTTGTCTGTGATTCAAAAAGGAGAAGTTTATTTATATAGATGTCTAATCCTATAAAGACATACTACTAGTGATCGTTATGGGTACCAATCTTGGTGGAGAAGTCTCTCTTTTGTTTAAGCTTGTGAAGCTTGTATTGTATCTCTTGATTATTCAATAAAGGATCTACTTTGAGTGTGGCTGGGTTTTTTCCCCTCGGGTTGGAGGGTTTTCCCAGGATAAAATCCTAGTGTTGTTTTGATTTTTTTTAAAGTTACTGCTTATTGCATCTATGTTCTTCTGGTTCTAAATTTAACATGGTATCAAAGCGGGTCTAAAAAAAAGATCCAGACCCAGAACTCTTAAGCTTTGAAATATTATTTGCTTGTCTCCTAGCTTGTTTATTTCAACTTCCAACAATGGTAAATGGACTCAAAGTTGAAGACAGGCTGGATGGTGCATCCAACTTTACTTCACGGAAATTCAGAGACCTTATTGCTCTCGAAGAAAATGATATTCTCAACTACGTGAAGTCTGATGTAGCTGAACCTTTTGATGACACTGAGAAAACTCAATGGAGAAAGAACAATATCATGGCAAGAAAGATATTGATTGATTCGGTTAAGGATCATCTGGTACCTATTATATCCAAGTTGAATTCAGCTAAAGAGATGTTTGAGAGTCTTCAAAGCTTGTATGAATTCAACAACACTAGTAGAGCTCTAGCCTTGAGGCGTCAACTCCTTCATATTAAAATGGCTAGAGGAGAATCTATTCTCTTTCTTCATGGAGATTACAGAATTGAAGGATCAGCTAAATGCTATTGGAGATTCAATTGAGGACAAAGGTTACGTTGGCTATGAATGGCCTTCTTCATTCTTGGGAATCGTTTATTCAAGAAATCAGTGGAAGAGATGAATTACCCAAGTTTGATCGTCTGAGAGCTGATTGTATTCAAGAGGAATGCAAATTAGAGGCAAGAGGAAATGGGTGAAAATCTCACCATGAAGATCATATCCTTGCTGCCCATACATCTAAAAAAAAAGGAAGGAAAGGAAATTTCAAGAGGTATAGAGATAGGAATTCAGATTCAGCCCCTGAACCTACGAAGAAGAAGGATCTCTCTAGGATTCAGTGTTTTAGATGTGACAAGTATGGTCATTTTGCTAGAGACTATTCTACAAGACCTAAGCATCAAGTTGTTGTTACAAATGTTGATAATGCTTCTCCTCATAGAGAATCAAGTGAAAATTCAGAGGGATTTTTATTTATATCATCTCTTTCAAGTAATGTTCCAACTGATAGTAATACTTGGCTAATTGATAGTGGAGCTTCTCGCCATATTACAAGATACCGAGAGCATCTTTCTAATCTGATAGAAAAGGATACTCATTTGCAAGTTATTATTGGTAATGATGTTTGTTATTATGCTGGAACTACTTTTCATTTGGATTCAAGAATTCCTTTTCATCCGAGTGATGTATTGTTTGTTCCTAGAATCAAGAGGAATCTGATTTCAATTTCAGCGTTGGAAGATAAAGGATATCAAGTTGCATTTGTTGAAGGCAAGGTCCTTGCATGGAAACAAAACACTAGCATTAAGACAGCTCATGAAATTGGTGTTCGTCATGAGAGTCTATGTAGACTTTTTGCTTGTCCTATTCAAGCCTTAGTACATGATTCCATGAGTACCAGTGAGTTGTGGCATAAAAGATTTGCTCATTTAAATTCCAGAACTCTTTCCTCCATGGAGAAGATGGCATAAAAGATTTGCTCATTTAAATTTCAGAACTCTTTCCTCCATGGAGAAGATGGTTGTGGGTCTTCCTAAGCTCAATCAAGAACATGATGGTATCTGCAAAGGTTGTGCTCTAGGTAAGAATGTTAAAAGTTCTTTTCACAATAGCAAAAGTAGAGCAAAAGAAATTTTAGAGCTGATTCATTCTGACTTATGTGGACCTATGTATTTTGCTTCATTAAGTGGTTTTTGGTACTATGTGACTTTTATTGATGACTTTTCACGCAAGTCCAAATTTTATTTTCTGAAGTCTAAAAAGTCTAATTAAGTGTTGTCTAGATTTAAAGAGTTCAAAGCTCAAAATGAGAATTTGTCTGAAAAGAGGATCAAAGTTTTAAGGTCTGATAATGGGGGGAATATACTTATGGTGTCTTCCTTTGTGCAGAAGCTTGCAAAACAGCTATTTATGTTCAAAATCGTAGTCCTCATCAAATTTTAGACAATATGACTCTTGAAGAAGCATTCACGGGTATCAAACCAGAAGTTAGTCATTTCAGAATTTTTGGGTGTCCGGTTTACATTCATGTGCCTAAAGAACCTTCTGGCAAGAAGGGAATTTTTGTTGGTTACAGTGAATCTTCAAAAGCTTACAAGGTCTACAGTCCAGGACAAAAACATATTGAAATCAGCAGAGATGTTTCATTTGAAGATGTAGCTTTAAAAAGATCTAAAGGGACTTCTATTGAAATTGATATAGAAGATCAAGTGACTTCTCAAGATATGGATATTGCTGCCCATGATTCCCCTTCTGAGATTTAGAGGGAGACTCTGAATTAGAAGATCCTATTGATCCAGTTGATCCTATAGATTCCACCATTGGACCAAGTAATGTTTCATTTTTCAAGAAGAGACCTTTGTGGGCTAGACATACTATGCAAGGGGCTGGAAAATATGCAGCCCCTCATGGCACTTTCAAAAAAAGTAAGAGACCTCATAAGTTTGCAGGTTATGTTGCTTTAATGCTTTAATGAGTCGTATTATTGAATCCGAGCCAAGTTTTGAGGAGGCTTCAAATCAGCAAGTATGGAGAGATGCCATGACGGAAGAATATCAATCCATTATCAAGAATGATGTTTGGGATATTGTCCCTAGGCCTAAAGAAAAATCAGTTGTTTCTTCTAAGTAGTTGTTCAAAATTAAGCATACAGCTGATGGAAGTGTTGAAGAGTGTAAAGCTAGACTTGTAGCAAGAGGGTTTTCTCAAAAAGAAGGTATAGATTATGAGGAGACATTTGCTCATGTAGCCCGGTATACTTCTATCAGAACTATCATTGCTATTGCAGCAGTTAAAGGTTGGAAATTACATCAAATGGATGTAAAATCGGAATTCTTGAATGGTGTAATTGAAGAAGAGGTATTTATTGAGCAGCCAGATGGTTTTGTGATTCATGAGAAGGAATCACATGTATGCAGATTGAAAAAGGCTTTGTATGGCCTTAAGCAAGATCCGTGTGCATGGTATGAAAGGATTGACCATTATTTATTGAGCTTGGGGTTCTTAAAAAATGATGCAGATCTAAATCTCTACTTCAAGGTAATTGATGATAAAGCATTATTTTTAGTTCTTTATGTTGATGATCTATTTCTTACTGGAGAAGATAATCTCATTGCTAAATGTAAGAAAGAGTTAGCTTCTGAATTTGAGATGAAAGATCTCGGTCTTATGCATTTTTCCTTGGTTTAGAAGTGTGGCAAAGACCAAATGAGATTATTCTGAGTCCAGGGAAATACTCAGTTGACATTTTGAAAAGATTTGGTATGTTAGATTGCAAGTCTATGTCAACTCCTATGGAAGCAAATCTGAAAAAGTTACATGAGGTTGCAGCCAATTCAGATTTAGTTGATCCCACTATGTATAGACAATTGATTGGATCATTGATGTATCTATTCAATACTAGGCCTAATATATGTTATGTTGTTAACACTTACAGTCAATTCATGTGTGAGCCTAGACAGATTCATCTTGTTGCACCTAAGCATATATTGAGATATGTGCGTGGTACAGTGGGATATGGTCTGAAATATACTTCTTGTGAAGATCTGAAATTGCAAGGCTTTTTTTATTTAGATTGGGCAAGGTGTGTGCCTGACAGGAAGAGCACTTCCGGTTGTTGTTTCAACGTAGATTCAGCTATGATTTCTTGGTGCAACAGAAAACAATCATGTGTGGCTCAAAGTACAGCAAAAGTTGAATATGTTGTAGCTTGTGTGGCAGCTCGAGAAGCAATGTGGCTTCGAAAGCTTCTTGCAGGATTGTTTGGGCAGGCTTTGGAACCAACTGTGATTCTTTGTGACAACCAAAGTTGCGTGAAGCTTTGAGTTAATCCTATTTTTCATGATAGAACCAAGCATGTGGAGATCAAGTATCATTATTTAAGAGATATGGTTCAAAGGAAAGCAGTTGAACTCAAGTACATTTGCACTGATGAGAAGACAACTGACATTCTCACCAAGCCACCTCCTAGAGTGAAGTTTTCTTATTTTTGAGATAAGCTTGGTATTGTGGAGAATGAAGCTCTTGTTGAGAGAGAGTCTCGGCTTCAGTGATTCGCGCTTCATGTTGTAATGCATTTTTATCTGTGATGGAGAAATTTGATGTGAAAGCCCTTGTAATGCATTTTTCTCTGTGATGGAGAAATTTGAAGTGAAAGCCCTTGTAATGCATTTTTCTCTGTGATGTAGAAATTTGAGGTGAAAGCTCTTGTAATGCATCTTTCTCTGAGACGGAGAAATTTGAGGTGAAAGCTCTTGTTGCTCTTTCGACTCATGGGAGTAGCCATAGTGGATGTCATGTTGAGAGACTCCATGACAACATCATGTTGAGTGACTCCGTGACGTGAGCTTGTGTTTATTTCACTAATGGGAGTAGCCATGGTGAACATCATGTTGAGTGAATCCATGATGCTATCACGTTAAGAGAATTTGTGATAAAGTTTTTCTTTTAACACATAAGGGTGTAGCCATTGTGTTTGTCATGTTGAGAGACTCCATGACATGAGAATCTGTAAATGATGTCTCCTTTGCTAAGAGGGAGTGTTAATGTTTTGGTAGCAACAGGATCTATCATTCGTACCTGCAATAGTTGTGTCTATCATTCATTGTTATCTCTACTGTGTTGAAGTTCTCTTGCTCATAAGCCTGTGGTTGCAAAGCTACTATGCTGGTCTGTTCTATCTTTCTGTAATACCTGCGAAGATTGTTCTAGACAGGTTTTATCACTCTATGTTACTGACGATGATGTTGTTGAACGGCTCTTCCTTA
Source organism: Thuja plicata (assembly GCA_018584345.1). NCBI lineage: Eukaryota > Viridiplantae > Streptophyta > Pinopsida > Cupressales > Cupressaceae > Thuja > Thuja plicata. Next base: position 43,090 of record MU216840.1, on the reverse strand, counting down.
CTTAGCATTCAGTTTTGTGTTTTGTTTCTTCAAGGCATGTGAGCGTAGTTGATTCCAGCTCTTGGCTCGAATTCACAGTTCTCTATGATGCATTTGTGATTGTATCGATGGAATGGTTGTATAACTGGTGCCTTTGTGTTGTGTTGATGGAATAGTTGTGTAACCGTTGCCAGCTAACATGCCATAGTGTCCTCTCTCTTCAGTGTATAGTCCCCGACATAAATGATTCAGATGTTTTTGAAGATGTATCGGCTCATTCATTACTGCCACCGTCCATGCCATTTACGGTGGGAATACAAGCGTCGCCAGTTACATTGTAATCGTGTGGCTTTTATGTTTGGTTGAATTTGAAACGGAAATTGTAAATGTCGTCAACCCTTGGTATAGCATCGAGTTGTGTTTAGCAAGTGTCGAAGATTAGGAGTGTTATGATTTAAGCGATTTGGTATGACATTTGTTGGGTTAAGCGATGTATGTAATTTTTTATCAGTGTGTGCCTATTATGTTCATAGGACGATAATAGTTTGGCTAATATTTTTCAGCAGTATATCATTCTGTGTGTAATCATCGTGTGACTAGTTTTATATAGGTTGTTTGTGATTCAAAAAGGAGAAGTTTATTTTTGTAGATGTCTAATCCTATAAAGACATACTACTAGTGATTGTTATGGGATAACAATCTTGGTGGAGAAGTCTCTCTTATGTTTAAGCTTGTGAAGCTTGTATTGTATCGCTTGATTATTCAATAAAGGATCTACTTTGAGTGAGGCTGGGTTTTTTCCCCTCAGGCTGGAGGGTCTTCCCAAGATAAAATCCTAGTGTTGTTTTGATTTTTTTTAAAGTTACTGCTTATTGCATCTATGTTCTAGTTCTAAATTTAACAATGCCCCTAGTTGCCCTACGTTTTTCTCGTAGTTTGGTCGCAAATTCTCTTAAAGGGGACTACTTATCAAAGGGTCCCTAGCAAATTCTTCTAAAAACTTGGACAATCAACAATCTTGGAAACTTATGAGAAACTTTGGGGAATTTCCCTAAAGTCTTGAGGACATCTGGACATCCCGGAAAATGTCCCCAACAGAGAATATGTTATGGAAACGTCCTTTCTTTGAGGGAGATATCTAGGAAACATCTCCTACTTGGTGGTGTGTAATGTCTCTTTCTTGGACCACCTTATACTTTGCCTAAATTCACAAATCCAAATGAAACAAATAGCAAAATATAGTTAGGGATATAATCCTTAAGAAAAAAGTGAGATAAGCCTATTTGGAGTGTTAATGTTTGTAGCTTCAGTCATATGATCGTTTAGAATACGTATAATACTTAGTTATTGAATAATAATATATTGTATTTGTATATATATATGATATATATATGTTATATTATATATTATTATTAAATATATATTATGCAAACTTATATTATTCTAATATATGATTGATTGATGAAAACATTATAAAGTTGATTAAATTATTCTAATCAATTTGTTATTGAAGAGGATATATATATTCTGAGATGGATGGAAATTCTAAGAATACACACACAAGATGAAAAGTGCAAGTATTGGAATTTACATCCAGACCAGATTTTAATCACGATATATTACATATCTCAAGTCTGAAAATTACAACATGGAGAAAACTTGCAACCAAATTAGATACAATTCATGAAATACATCCAATTCTAGGGTTGGGTAATGTACATATGAATCTACACAACAAATCTTAAAGATTACATGGGAGCTCAACCATAACGAGGGTTGTATTGGAAGAAATGATGAGGTGTCCCTAGTGTCCTCTACCTTAGGCCCAACATCAGAACCTTATCCTCTATGGCCTCATGTGGTCCTTAACCATCATCATGAGGTGGCATACCTAGTGAGGGCTTTACGTCGTTCCCCTCTCTCATGTCAACCTCTCACCTCTTATGATTGACTCACTTAAACAATTGATCGATGTGGGGCTAGTAGGGGAGCTACAATAGGGTGTCCTTGACCCTCAACCCTGGGCCCAAGGTGGGAGCTTATCCTGCTTGATCTCGTGTGGTCCTTAACCATCATCATGAGGTGCACTGGAGGTCCTTAACCAATGGTCCTTAACCATCTTTATGAGGCACCATACCTAGTGGGAATCCTTGTCGTTCTCCCTCCTTGCACTCCCTCCCTTCCATCAACAAGACCAGTTATTGCAAAACTCCATTTGATAATACGTACACATTAAATTCAAGTATTCATTAATTGTATATAATTGGATATAAACATTATGTATTCCATCTACAATCAGTTATAATTGCAAATGTAAGTCTATACTTTCATACCACAACAATAAGAAGTTATAGACAATTCCTGCGATTGTATGTACTTATTTTAGTTGTCTTGTTTGATGCTAGTCACTGAATATATGTATATTTCTCCTGCTGCTAATTTTATGTATTTCTGCTACCTTGTTTGGTCATCCTTGCTGAATATGTGTTTTTCTGCTGTTGTTCGATGACCCTTGGAATCGATCCTTTATATGTATTTGTATCCTCCTCCTTGGGTCGGAAGAGACGTCCTTCCCACGGCATCCCTTCCAATCACATCTCTTCTCTGTTCACACCTCTTTGTACGTCGGCTTTATTAACTTAATTATATTGCACCTTTATGAGTCGGCCCTTGGTTATATCACACCCCCTCCTTATTTAACCACCGTTATTATAAATGGTTTTAATTTTTGTAATCGCTGTTTAGTTAAGGGAATTGTCATCCTTTAATAAAATCGCTGCTGTTTATTAGGGAAGCCACACCAGTCAATATTTTGATTTTCAGCTATTCATACATGAATCACCGTTTGTGAGGGTCTGAAAATTGTGAAGTCTTATAAGTAAGACAAATTTCTAGTAGTTTGAATCAGAAACATTTCTTCTTTTCTTTCTGGATTAGCTACTAAGGGGATAGAGTTTGAGATCAATCCTTACTAATATGGCAGGGACATGATATGGTGGTAGTGGGGTGCTTCCTAGCCATCCCTAAGTCTCAAGGGCATCCCTATTTCCAACATTACCACTGCGGTCGCACCCCCATCTAACACTTATATTGTCACGAAGCAAAGGGATACATAAAGAACACAAGCACCTTTAATCTAAGTTTTTGTTAAAAAGGGTGAATATCATTATTTCTAATAAAAAATTGCACTAAACTTTTCACCCATTAACCTCTTTCCTAACTAACAAAGCTTTTATTGATTAAAGTTCCTTGTAAGTCACTCTTGGGTCACATTGATACTTATAATAATAAATGCTCCTAATTAGAGGTGCATGTGTGCTTTAGCTTTGTGGATCACCTTGCCTTGTATTTATTACAAACATGATCTGAAGGTCATTAAAATAACGATTATTTATTAACTATACACAAGTTGAAATCCCGTAGAAATTAAAATATCTAATTGACTGATCATGGAAACTCCAATTTCTTAAACAGCAAAAATTGCATTGATGGGATTGTTCCATTTTGATTAAATAGAGTTGATTAAATTGGTTCCATATTGATTATAAATTTGAGATGAAGTTGGCTAATAAGGCATTGCATGAACTTAAAAGCTTTGCCAATTGATAAAAAGGCTAGAGGTGAAATGCTCAAGGTGGCAGGTTTCCAAATAATCACCATTCCTCTCTATAATTAACAAATGCTTAGAGGTGTTTGTGTGCATAGGGGGTTCCCTTTCTTGTGAATATTACAACAGTATGAAGAAAAGGTCGTTAAAGTGGTGACTACATATGAAAACTGATCATCGTAAAAATAACTTAAACATACACATGGCATAGTTGATGAGAACGGGCTAAAAAAGTAGAAGGATGTTGGAAGAAACCTGCTAGAGACAAGATTAAGTTCAATTTTGATGCTGCCATGAATAGAAATTCAAGATTAAGAAGAGAGGGAATCTTTAGAGATGACGACAAACTACCCTTGTTAATGTTTTCAGTTTGTCTGGGCCTAAATAAAATAATAAGGGAGAAGGAATGGCTCTCTTAGAAGGAAAGAAACTGACTCAGCAAAATAGATGGCTAAAATTCAGGTGAAAGTGGGCATGATGCTAATTTTGGAAGCACTTAAAAAGGGGCAGTGCAGTCAATTAGTAAATGAAGATGGAAGAGAAAATTTTGAGATCATGGAACAACACATCAAGGGGACAGGTTATATAGTAGCAGATCTAGCAGCCAACTGACAAGTAAAAAAGTTGGAGAAGATGGTTTGCAGTATGTACATATCATTTTCCCTCTATTGCAATAAAGCTTTGTACCAAAGCAAGAGAGCTTGCTCTTCATTAAAATTTGTAGAACTTGGGATCAAAAGGATGAAAGATTTAAGTGCATAAAAAATGTCTTCATATGCACTCTATAATGCTTTTTCATAATAGAATTGAACAGAATAGATTAGTTTCAGAAGAAAGAGTGTGGTGGATAAAAGATGAAATCCACTATTTATTACTATTGCTAATTTTATAGCACTGTGAATATGTTTGGAGCTTAAGTGTGGAAATATACCTCTGGATGGACAAAATTATGCTTATACTTGATTTTTTAAATTTGTGTCATATTGATAGTTTTCTGTATTGGTTTACCAACACCAACTGGGAGTTGACATGTAGCCAACAGTTTTTCTGGTCTAGGATCCCTTAATCCTCGGTACTTTTAGAGAAATAAAGAACATAAGTCAAAATCCCACTAAGATTTAAAATCCAGCTTAAATATAATTTGATTGTGAAGAGAAGAAAACAAATACTAAAAAGAACGCCAGTAAAAAGTACCATGCATTTGAAATATTATTGAATTGCAGAAATTTCAAAAAAAAAAGTATAATCCAAAAAATGATATAACATTATATTGCTCAATGTAAAAAAAGGAAATTTGATGTGAACTTGAAAACTAATGGTATTGAATGAAATAGTTCTAATATTATTTAATCCTAATATTTATTTTTTTAAATGGTGAAAGTCGTTATGCTAGAAAAAATAAATGTACTCCCAAAGAGAGATAAACTCAAAGCAAATAAAGCAGAAAATTATCGTAAACTTGAAGGTTGATTGTTATTAAGGCATAAGAAAAGAGCTAAGATATAACTCGACCGTTAAAAGACAAGTAAGATTTTCAGAAAGGCCAGGGGCTGCCTTTGATGCATTGTACGATAAGCCCGTACCTATTCCAGTGTAAGCAAAGCTTTGGGCACATTTTCAGTATTTGCAAAGTTGGGTACAATCAGATGTACCCCATTTAATTTGAGTCACAATCTGCTGAACGTCATTTAGCCAAGCATACATCAGTATGATTTGTAATAACAATGTCACGCTTAACAAACCCATTTAAGCTCAATCACACTCAAATATTTCCCACAATGTATATAGCTATGATTGACAACAAAACCATCAAACCTGGATCATGCTTGATTATGTAATCCATAAAGTACAGTGTACTTAGGAAGTACTGTATACTTAGGAAGTACAGTGTACTTAGGAATAGCAACATACCCATTCAACCTGACACACAATCAAATGCATTCTATAATGTACAGTAGATTTACAAGCTGCCTTATTACGCTGTATCTTGGATTGTGCTCTTATTAGTTTCCAGACTACTATTACTCCACATACTATTGGCCAAAGAAGGCAAACTACTAATTTTATATTATTCAAACCAATTTTACAGTCTTCCAAATCTATTATAAATCTGAATTTCAGTATTTTCTACAATTACGGTGCCACAGACCTGAGATTGCTACAAGATTGCCTTAATCCCCAATTCTTATCCTAAATTTGTGAAAATTATCTTCTGTGTATCTACCACAAAAAAAGGTGATTCTCATCTCATTATAGCAAAAACTAGTTCACAATTGTCAAATACAATGGGCACAAGTGGTAAAGCATCAATTTAGATTAAATATCATACTTAATTGACGAGGGACCTCAACAAACGAGGCCAGGTAAGAGTCCAGGTTACTTTGATGAAAGAGATGCATCTTAACCATAGTATCCAAGCCAAGTTGTAAATCAACAGGCTTTCATTGTGAAGCCCCAAGTTCAAATCTAATAATGCACTAAAATTAGACATAGTACAACACTCAATTCTCTCGGTGCAAAGCAAAATGCTAGTCCTCGGTAACAGAGAGCAATAGATACCCTTTGATAGTGGCATCTAATCCGAGTGGTAAAAGAAGCAGGGATTTTTAGGTCAGTCCCAAGATCAAATCTGAAAATTTACTGAATTTTGAAAAAACTAATGAATTTGGATAAAATAGAGCATCCAAATTTTGTGCAGAACGGGAAAGTCAAGTTCTTTGGTGGGAACAGATATCCAGGGGTTGCGGCATCTAAGTCCGTGCAAGGTAAATTTACCGACATATAAAACTCACAAAATAACGAAACAAAAACTATACCACTATAAATAAGAACATATTTTTAATAATTTCACCTGGGAAGAATTTGCCCACAATTCTCAATATCTTTCTCCCAGCCTTGTCCTTGCCTTGAAGCTCCAAAACCTGAAGCTGCTCCAGGTCCGAGAAATCATCGTCATCCTCTGGCATAAGTGGCGTGAGCGAAGGATCACAATCATGCCATTCCTCTACATCTTCTTCATTTTCAATGTTTCCGATGCCAAAAGCATGGGCATCCACCGTGATATCGGAAGCTACAACAAACAGTGAAAAATCTTCCTCTGAACCATTGTTACCCATTTCTTTCCCCGCCGCCGCCTCGGCTATCGTTTGCAGAATTGATACTGAAGAGATTATTATTATTATTAAATATGGTTGAAGTTAAGGGAACCCCGAAATCTCCCCCGAGAATCCCCATTCTTGGGGACAAAATCAGTCCGAATTGGAGTAGATCGTCCTAAGTGCATAAGTTTGCAAATTCTTTATTATTATTTTTATTACACCAAAACAAAGTGTGTTGTTATTGATTACTATAATGATCTATGTTCATGAATGCATTGGTGATTTAAGATATTCTTAGGATGATACTGGATTATTAGAATGAGTGCATTATATGTCTTTAAAAATTATCACGTAGTCTTAAATTGTGCCAAAATTTGTGTTTACTCACTTCAAGATGGAAGTGTGGAGGTTAGTTGGTCATGAATGAGAAAGGGATGAGTTTAGAGTTTTCACAAAAGTGAAATTGTTTATGAATGGTTTAGTAGTTGAATCTAATTGACAACTAACTAAATGGAGGTAAGTGAATGGATGTGTTATGAGTAGGTGGATAGAGAAATATATAGGAGTGTATGTCAATGGATAGGGTAGGACTAGATGTATAGGTATATATGTTTGTATATTAAAGGATAGAAAGGATGTGGGAGTGAGCCCAACTTCACACAAGCTTGTGTCATTTGTCACTATGTACATGTATATCTCACAATAGGCACAAAACTAAATACAAATGGCATGGATACACTTAGCATCAATTTTGAAGTGATTTGAATCTTAAAATCATCAAGTATCTCTATGATGTTCCAAGTCAGCTCACCACAAAGGTGAATAAGATGGAATCTAAACAACACATGCATTGCACCCTTATTAATGGTGTGAATTGATTTATTATTTCTATTATGACAAAATCTAGTCAAGTAGTGGAGAACCTAGTGGATTCTCCTATAACAAGATAATCTAACTTGCAAGAAAATTAACTTAAACTTTAAACATGTTCTATATAGATAACAATATATATTTTTTAGAAAGTACAAGATACTTAAAACATATCAGCTTTAACTAAGCACTATTTCATATTTGCAACAACTAAAAGAAACCTAACAAGAATTTAAAAATATATATAAATTATATCCTTATCTCTAACTAATATTAATAAGCATGATAAAGTACCAAAGAAAGATTAGGAACTTTTTGTAGTCTAAAACAAATTTGGAATTTTCCAAAGAACATCTGAAAAACTATCGGAGGGAGAGCATCATCGAGGTGCTTTACCTCCATCCACAAACCTAACAGTTCCCTGCACACCCTCCAATTGGTGGCTGTCCTTGCCCTATACAAGGGTGTAACATTTGATCGATTTATTGTCATTTGAGCTCTAGTATTTTGACCCTACATGACTCTAGTCAGTCACACACTAAAGTAACTCATATCTATTATGACCTTACTGACTGAGAGATGTAAACTAGGTCATGTGAACTAGCAAATGCTTATGTACATAAGAAAAGGGGAAGCATTTGGTATGCAAGGGATTTGTCCACCCTTTCCTAATGCACAATCGGAAGGAAGATGACCCAACGGGCTTGATTAGGACTTACGCACTAAGTGAGTGCAATGATCCTTCGTTGATAATGATTAAGATGAGATGAATTTAGGGAAATAATCTAATGATACAAGAAAGATGACTAAATAAGAAAAATTAAGCAGTTTTGGGAAAATACAAACTCATAGAAATAGATAGAAAGCTATAGTGACCTGAAACAAAATCTTGAAATTTGTATTGACCTATAAACTGAATTTGAAGGTGTTCTGGTAGGAACAAAATGTTCACGTTATTTTGTTCCTGGGAACAAGAAGTCTGGGGCATTTTGTTCCTAGGAGTTCTGCCCAAAAATTTGGTAGTCAATCCCGCAGATCCTTGATCATTTCAAAAAAAAATTCTGACAACTGCGCCACCTATACCTACACACAGTAAAATAGGGAAAAGGTTGTGGAAAGGGGTTCGCCTTGGTCAAACCCCTATACAGGAATCAACCTTGGAAATGAAATAAGATTACAATAAGGAAAGTAAATATGAAGTTAAATATTAGATCTACCTTGCCAATACCGGTTACAAGTGTGATTGTCATTGCACCAAAATATTGATCTATCAATGCTCGATACAACCACTAGACTTATAGAATCCACAAGAGGTGGTTAATCCATGTTACAAATGGGAGCGTTGCACTGCATTGCACAAGGAGACCAAGGGCACACGCCTTGCAACAATCCCCAGCGCAAGAGAGGGGTTTGAACCTGTGACCGAGTTCAGATACCACTTGTTACAAGTGTGATTGTCGTTGCACCAAAAGATCAACCTATCAATGCTCGATACAACCACTAGAGTTATAGAATCTATAGGAGACAATTAAGCCATGTCACAAACCCAAGAACTACATTGCACAACACAAGGAGACCAAGGGCGCACACCTTGCAACAATAATTTTATAAATGGGGATATTGAGATCGTGCATATTTATGAAGATGCTTGAATGTTGCTTTGTTGACCTTGGAATATAGAAAGGAATCAAGGATGCATTCACAAATGCATGGATCTATGAATGTCACTCCTAGATCTTCAATGTTGTTATCTTTGATTGAACACTTGTTATGGAAGAAGAATGTATAAGGATAGTCAAAGGATCTTCTTACTTTCTTGAGAAATTCTCTAATTGGCCATCATGGGAGAGAATATTGCTACAATGGAGAAGAATTTCTTTAAAATTCCTTGGATGTTTAGAGAGATGCTAGATCTTGGATGCTTGCCTTCGAATCTTGAATTTTCTTGATTGCTTGATTGCTTGATCGTTTAATTATCATTATGGTTGCTTACCAAAATAAGGAGAGATAGGGTGTTTATATATCTCATCACACATTTCAGGATTCAAAATTAAGCTAGGCCGACCATGGGATCTAATTTTCTATCGAAACACTGCAACGGGGCTCCAGTTCAAATTTGGGCTTAATCCTCAAGGAATAAAATTCATTTTGTTCCTAGGAGAAAGCGCTAAAATTTAAATGGGAAGCCGAGTAGATAGGTTAGATGACATACCAGGGGGAGACAGATAGTTGGATCAAGCGTAACATACATGAAATATCAAAATACCAAAATGGGGCCTAACTGAGCATCCAATTATGGGTGCTAACTTTTTATGACAGTATATGTAGCCCCCACTTTAGCAGGAGTATGAGACAAACTCATGGTCACGGTAAAATAGATTCATGCATTGGAAAACTTTTATCAAGAAAAGGGAGAAAAGGAAATATCAAGGGACCCCAAGTGACTTAGGTCCTCATCAAATTCAAAACCAAGATAAAAGAGGCAATGCTCGAAAGAGAGAGAAAGAGAGAGGGAGAGAAAGAGATAGAAAGACAAAGAGACATGACCAACTAGCCTAGTAAGGTATTGCCTTACTATGGATCATGAAAAGGGAAAATGTTGCTACAAAAGATGGCATTGATAGTCTAGCAAGTTATGAGATGCTAGTCAACCCATCAAAAGGGATTAGTCCTTAAGGAAAGCTTGTCTCCATTAAGGCATCCAGAAAAGCAGTCAGTCTAAGGTGTAAATGAAAACAGTCAGTCAAACGATCAAATAAAATAAGGAAGGATCAATCTTAGAATCCATTGAATAATGTACAGGGCCTGATAATGTAAATATGAACACAAGGAAAGCTATGTCTTTGTAGCCATGTATATAAGAGATCGAATAATTGTGTGTGTGCAAAATGTGAAACAAGGAGCAAAGTGTATGCCTCCACGTTAAAGTGATTGCAAACATCTTAATGAGAGAAATGGCTTTAACGGAGCATACATGCACCCACAAGAAGTGTTTCCACTATGAGATTCCCCTAAGCAAGGACAAGCCAAGGGAAATGAGCACATGACAAAAGAGATCACAAAAGGGATCTACTAACTCTGGGGTCAATATGATCATATCATAACTCATGTATATCAACATTATATCAAAATGAACTTCCATCATCTCTCAAAGGTAGTATAACTATAAGTACAATGGAAGGTCACATAAGAGATATAAAGAAGAGTCTTTTTCAATCGACATTATAGAGACCAAAAAAATGGTAGTCATCATTTTGCATCATCCCTAATCAGACAACACAAAGGCACATTTATGAGTAATAACACATGTATGACATAACATATTTACGACATATAGAAGAAATATGATACAAATAGAGGAATGTCACGATAAGTTGATTCCTTTATCACCTTGCACCAATGGAGCAACATGGGTCATCTAAATAGATTTATACAAAACATAAATCAAGCAACACATCACTGAGGAAAGGAAAACACAAAGGAATCCATCATACAAGAGGAGTTAATCAAGCATACCACCTTCCCCTCCATCTCGATCTATATTTTTTAGGGAAGGTGGGAAACACGCGAGAGGAGTAACATCAAGCATGATAGAAGGAACAATAGCCAGTTCCAAACAAGGACCATTCTCTAAGGATGAGCCACTTTTTTTGTCACTAAGATTAAGAGATAATTGATTTGCAAATCTAGTTGGTAAATCATGATTAATATCAATAATCTCATACATATCATCAGAATCACTACCATGAACATCATTAGCATTAGAAATATTGAAATCATCATCAAGAGTATCTTCTTCATCCAAATTAATCAAAATAGTGTCTCTAATCCGAATAGAATCATTATGTTTGTTCAATTTCATCTTTTCAAGATTAACTTCCTCTCTTGGGATATGCATAGGTTGATCAAAGGGAATCAAAGCATTAGTAGGTGTCTTAGGGGATGAAATATTTTGGGAAGCATGCTCACCAGCTCTATCATGATGTTACAACGATGACCATGAGCACATCGGTTATGTTTGGTTTTCTTTGAAATTTGATTTTGTTCGGGATCAATCAACATCAGGTTCTTTTCATATTTAGGAGGACAAACAAAAGACACCACACTAGTTTGAGAGATAGTAATTGTGAAGCATTTATAAGATATAGGAGGTGAAATTGAAGCATAAATGGGAGGTGTAGAAGGTGTAGGAAGAATTACAAGTCCAAGGCAAGGAGATGGAACTATATGAGAGGAATTTCTAAGTCCATAAATCTTCTTAATTTTGATTTTTTTATAAGATAATAAATAGTTGTCTTTGTGAGGTTGGATTGTTTGAGGCATGGAAGGCCAAAATAATTCAAGGTTAATATTCCCTCGAGTAACTAAAGGATGATAAAGACTATGATTAATCTTGATGATTTCTCCATCGTGGGGAAATTTCAAACACTTATGGGTAGGAGAGACTATAACTTTCATGGAAGTGAGAAGGCCAAGTCTAACTTTAAACTGATTGGAAGTTGGGATGAAAACAAAGGTGACATCTAAGGTTTTATTACAAACTTATGTAGGAAGAGTGATGGAACCATGGGTAGGATAAGTAAAACCATTGAAAGTTTTGATCGTCACATCAGTTTGTCATAGAAATCTCCCTGTAATTGCCTAGTGTAAAGATGTTCTTCAGTTATGACATTCATCGTGCAACTATGATCTATAAGGACACCACAAGACAGAAGATCATTCACTTTTTCTAAAATATAAAGAGGATCATCATGTGCTTTAATATCTTCTTTGGGATCAAATTTAATGCAATGCTCAAGTTCAGGTTTAGGTTTGGGTTCATATTGATCAATAAGGTTGACAACATTTTTGGCCTTGGTACACTCAACATAATATATCACAATGGTAGGAGAGTCAACAACATGGGTGGAAGAAGGAATGAAATCAATGATATTGGTTGAATGGAAATCTAAAGGGTTGGTATAGATTTACAAGTTTTGGTTGGTAATGGAAATAGATTTGTTTCCTTGATCATTAACACCCTCAACAGATATAGTGTTGGAATCAATGAGGTCTTGAACAATAATTTTCAAAAGGAAACATTTTTTCGTATCATGACCAGGCTGACGATGATATTGACAAAAATCTTTGGGATCAAAGTTCTTGTTGGTTTGTTTGGAAGGATCAATTGGCTTAATGGGGGGAAGTTTTAAGGCATTAGCATTAATCAATTTCAACATCACATTATGCAAATATTCAGAAAGAGGTGTACAATTATGAGAAGGTTTGAAATAATATGACAAAGGTGCCACACCTTTAGATGTTGTTAGCACTACTGCATCAATGTTGTTTGATGAATTGTTGATCTTGATGAGGCCTTTTGGTTTTTGAAACTTTTGAAAGGGATGGGATGCCACATCACTCTTATCAAACATATCCATTGGAGTAGTGCTCTCAAATTGACTCACTTGAAGATGATAATTATGAAGCACTGCACATAAGTGAGTAAAGGAAGAGAATTCAGAAAGCAATATCTTATCTCTAATGTCTTATTATAAATTAGCAATGAAAATATGTTGAATATCAATATCAAACATAAGATAAGAAATCTGAGCATGCAAATTCTTAAATCTTCCAATCAAATCAATCACTTTTTCTTTAACACCTTGTTTACAATTCATTATACTAGTCAAAGAAATATTAGGACCAATATTACAATTCTTTAACTTCCTTAAACCTTCTACTAAGGAAATGAATTTTGTATTATAATTTTATTGAGTTAACCATTGTTCAATTTTTTAAAAATCATGGGAAATATTTTTCACTTGGGTAGGAGGAGCTCTTAAAGACTCCTCTTCATAATGATAAGAGTGGGAAGAAGGGTTATCAACCATAATAGGAATTTCATAGTAGGCATGTGTGTCTCATCATAATTCCTAGGAAATAAAGAGAACTCGGGATCAAAGGAACCCATAAGTCTATGACTTCTCCTAATGAGAATGTTATAGGTAGGAATTAATGTTATAGCACTATGCACAAGAAAAGAAAGAGAAGATATATTTATTAATTACAAATATGAAATTTGAAAGAGACATGCAAACACTCATTAAATTTATGCAACATAAATTGAATTGCACATAAAATGTAATGAATAATACATCTAATTATGAAATAAAAAGTGAGGATCCAATGCACATAAAGGGGATCTAACATGAAAATCAAAATGAAAATGTCATTCGTCGAGTTCACCAAAATGTACATAAGAAAAGGGGAAGCATTTGGTATGCAAGGGATTTGTCCACCTTTTCCTAATGTGCAATCTGAAGGAAGATGACACAATAGGGTCAAGTAGTACTTAAATCCTAATTGAGTGCAATGATCATTTACTAATAATGATTAAGATGAGATAAATTTAGGGAAATGATAATGACGCAAGAAAGATAACTAAATAAGAAAAATTAAGTAGTTTTAGGAAAATACAGACTCACTGAAACACACAAAAAGCTATAGTGACCTGAAATGAAATCTCAAAAGTTGTACTGACTTGTAAACTAATATGAAGGTGTTCTGATAGGAACACAAAACCTGGGGCATTCGGTTCTGAGCAGTTTTGCCCGAAAATTTGACAGTCAATCTTGCAAATTCTGATCATTCCAAAAAAGTTCCAACAAATGTGCCACATGTACCTACACATAGAAAAATAAGGAAAAGGTTGTGGAAATGGGTTTTCCTTGGTCAAACCCCTATATAGGAATCAACCTTGAAAATGATATAAGATTGCATAAAGAGAAGTAAATATGAAGGTAAATATTAGATCTACCTTTTCAATACCTTCATAAATGGATATTGAGATCGCACATATTCATGAAGATGCTTGAATGTTGCTTTGTTGACCTTGGACTATAGAAAGAAATCAAGGATACCTTAAAAAATGCATGGATCTATGAATGCCACTCCTAGATATTTAATGGTGTTATGCTTGATTGAACACTTTTTTATGGAAGAAGAATGCATAAGGATGGTCAAAGGATCTTCTTTATTGATTGATATTTACTCTACTTGGCCAGCATGGGAGAGAAGCTTTCTACAATGGATAATGTTACCTTCAAAATGTCTTGGATGTTTGGAGAGATGCTAGATCTTGGATGCTTGCCTTCAAACATTTAATTCTCTTGATTGATTGATTAATTTTATGGTTTCTTACCAAAATGAAGAGAGATCGGGTGTTTATATATCTCATCACACATTTAGGGATTCAAAATTAAGCCAGGCTTACCACGGGATCTAATTTCCCACCGAAACACCACAACAGGGCTTTGATTCAAATTTGGGCCCAATCCTCGAGGAATAAAATGCCTTGGGTGTTTGTTTTCTAGGAACAAAAATCCCTGGGAGTTTTTCTCCTATGGGAAAGTACCAAAATTTTAATGGGAAGTTAAGAAGATATGGTAGATGCCATAACATGGGAGATAGATAGCTAAATCAAGCATAATGGACATGAAATCTCAAAATCACCAAAGTGGGGCCTAATTGAGCATCCAATTATGGGTGATAACTTTATAGGATGGTACAACTTGCTAGTAAATGTTCCACCTCGGCCAAGGTTTCATAATTACAAGCATGTCTTAGGTGCAGTTTTTGTTCACCACCCTACTCAATTTGTGACTTTTTCTTGTCACCTATTGAACTTGATTGTCCTATTACTTAGGCATGAAAAAAAATCATTAGGTCATGCATTCATAGCATGCATGCTCTTGAAGGATGGTATACTCTAGTTGGGGAAATGTATAAGTAGGATTGACATTGAAGGTTATTATGTTGCTTAAGATTTAAATCTTCCTCTTCAAGGAATTTTGTCTCATAGACTCATTTAATCTTATTGCATTTTAAAAGGAGATACAATTTACTTTGATAGGAATATTTGGTATACTATATATTTTATCTTTCTAGCCTTAAACCACTATTATTAATATGTAATACTTGGAATGGATCGAGTTATAAAGATCATGATCTTCCACAATAATTAGTTTCCATCTCTACAAATTACTTACATTTAATTTAGTGTTATCTTTGCACCTCTATGAATACATATTTACAACTGGATTCTATGTACCCACCACCATCTACATTATGAGTATAGATTAAGCTTCCCTGGCCAGGTAAGATAAGTTACATTTAAAATTAAGTTAGCTTTATTGAGCCTTTAATTACCTCTATGGATAAGACCTCCAACAATAAGTAAGTATGGTAGTGATATTTAAAAGTAATGTTCTTTGTATAGTGTGTTGTGAATATTGCATTATTTATATTCACCAACTAGTATCAATAAGTTCTTAATGTACACATTATTGATTTTATTCCTTATCTAATCTCCACCTAAAGGTCCTCACTATTTGTAAAATTAACAATGGGTATTATTGGTATAGGACATTGGAAGAGCACCTTAGACCTACTATCACATATTGTTGAATATGTATTCAAATTACCTTGCTCAAGAATATGTATGTATTAGGTTTTTTTTGGCACGTTGTAACTTAATACTATTTCCCCTAGCCAAGATTTTAATTTTTTTCTCTTAGTATTGATCTATATTAAGAACTTCATGCAAAAACTTATATGTAATAAGAAAGCATTAAGAGCTCTGGTATCGAGCTGCACTATGACCATTTAGATCCATGTACACATTCAAAAGACAATAAACAAGTTCATTTTGATGTTCTCATATAATGATCAAGCAGTTAAGTGATAAAAATGGTGAAGGTTTTCATATACATTCAACTATTAAATGACTAAGGATAATTTATACAACAATAAGAATAATGTTCACAGTGATTTGCAACTCAAATAAAGATTATGGATGTGAAGATAAATGCGGAATAGGAGGAGGAGTCATGTCTGATACAACTTATGCAATGTTGTTCATCAAGCTTGATTGCTACTATGAGCTTCCTCTTCCTCCTCTGTTCTTCTTTCCAATTTTTTTTTCTTCCTCCTCCAATAATAAAAATATGATGATAATATTAATCTTTTAAAAGTTCTCCAAACCCTTCATTTTCTCCATGCTTCACATTTCCTATAATTTTCCTTGCATTTTGATATCATTTCACAAGAGTTTATCCCAACTGAAATGTTGTTTGCAAATTCATTTTAATATTCATTCCATTTCATTTAGAATTTAGTTATAGTATAAATGATAAGTCATTCAACAACAACCCTACCAAGTTCCTTTCTTAGAGAAAATACATAACCTATTCATTTCCATCAAGGTGGTGATAAATAAGGTATCAAATGAGATGTATATTATTCCACAATATGGTGTGATCAACTAATTATTTGATTCCACCTTGTTTAAAATAAGATGAATTATATGGTTTACCATTACTCATGCTAATGAGTAGAGTTTGGTCATTTGCAAAGTTGAGTACATCCAGCTTATTAACTCTAATTGAAATAATGATAATAGTAAATTTAAAAATACTGTGGAATGAAAACTAAATGGTCAAATACATATATCATTATATACTTAAGAGAATTACACACACTCTCTCTCTCTCTCTCTCTCTCTCTCTCTCTCTCTCTCTCTCTCTCTCTCTCTCTCTCTCT
>MU216840.1:0-21397 GCA_018584345.1 Thuja plicata | reverse complement strand
AAGTCCATGATACTCACCAAGTACTCAGAGCAATGGTCTCCAAATATCAACTCACAAGATATTCACCAAGTGCTCAAAAATGATTATCACGAGTAATGGTCTCCAAGTATCAAATCCATGATACTCATAGTAATGGTCTCCAAATATCAAGTCCATGATATTCACCAAGTACTCAATATGTCTTGAATGATATGTGCACTAGTATCACATATGTGATACTTACCATATAAACATGATATATCCATACAATAGAACTTGTAAGTATTTTAAACTATACCTTCTAGTCCATATTGATTTACAAGAGATAAACTATCATAATGGAGATGTTTGCAAAGTCGTCACCTCACACCATCAATCAAATACAAGTGTTCATTGTTGAAAAGTCATCACCTTTCTTCAATGTTCACACGAGGGCCCATAGGTCATGGAGTCACACACATGACATCCACCTTGACTCATCTTAGAGGGTGAAACCAAGGGCATTCACCTTAGACTTCTCTCTCAAAGAGAAGAATGCAATAAAGTACATATCAAGAAATCATTGATGCTGATACTCCCTCTCAACAAGGGTGCTTTGTTCTCCACAACTCCAAGCTTGCTAAAAAATGCACAAACTTTACTTTGGCAGGAGGCTTGGTGAGAATACCGGTTGTCTAATCTTCAGTGATAATGTACCTCATTTGAATACTAGAGAAACCATCTCTCTATGGTCTACTCCCTCTAAATCAAGTTCCTCAGATGTCAATTGATGCAGATTCTCTAATTCCTCCCTCTGTCACGAAAGCATACCATATTCACATACTCAATCATGGAATATATCTTGCTCCAAGAGACTCTCATCATCTGGTACATAATTTATTTGTTCAATGATCACAACATTTTTTGCAAGAGTGATTTCCCATACACAAATGTACTTGTCTAATTCCATAGTAACATGAGTAAAAGTAATAAACTATGGATTTATCTCAAGAATTTGCAACACCAGACATTCATGATTAATGTGGCTCTCTTCTGAAGCTTCAAGTACATGCTTCAACCTCCTAACATCTTCATTCAAGGTTGCCTCTGATGGATTTGTCAGAATCCCTCTAAATATGGCCTCCTTGTCCCATACTCTGGCACAATGATGAGTCTAAAATAGTGAACCAAGTTGTGTCTCTTTTGAAATGCACTGATGCCAACCACATCAGCAACAAAGATCACAGACTCTTCCCAAACAATCACAGTACCTAGAACATCAACTAAGATCTTCAATCATCTCCATAATTTCAAGTAGATATATACTGACTCAAATATGAGTTGAAATGTATTGGAATTATGTTCAACTATTCCCCAACCAGGAAATCAAGAGACTCCATGTACAACAAGGAAAATCTTTATGCAAATTATCCATCCAAAAGCTGCCGCCAATGAATTGATTATGTTGATCTCAATTCAATTGACACTTCACCTCATATAGCTGCAGCAAAACTTGGAATCCTTAAACCAACATGGAGTTCATGCAATAAAATAAAGTCCTTCGCAAGGTTAATCATGTCCAACTCAAGCAATTTTTATGGTGTGCTTGATGAATCTCTAGCTTTGCATAAATTGACTTGGGTTTGTGTATCACTCGCATTGGTGGTTGTGATCCTTAGTTAATTGGCTCCCATTATTAGCTTTCTTTATGACATCATAGTCCCTAAGCCTTGTAAATTATCCACTCACGCAGTAGAGGAACACAAAAAAATGCTCGTATGCACATACTCACTGCGGACCACCTCCCACACAAATCTCGTGGGAAGGACTCTGAGAATCCATGCAAACCTAAAAAAAGGCATTAGACACACGCAACCCAATTGTAGACAAGGATGAGGATCTCCTCATAGAGGTGACTCCTCCAAAACTATAATCTGATCTCAAGCACCACTCAGCCCACACTGGAACTCAAAAATCACTGTAGAATTTGACACATCCAACATCCAGCAAAAAGACTTTGTCCCACCATTATTTTTTGCACCATGTAACCGTCGATTTGACATCCATTTTTGGTTTTAACATATTCTTCGCAGACACAAGCAACCCATGATTCTTATTCTCAAGTCTGGTTCCTGATCTCAAATTAATACCCGAGGATTTCAACTCTATTCCCTCTAGGTGTAGAATGATAGTCTACCAATAAGTGTGTGCAAGAGACTTCAAGAGCTTAAATGTGGCAAGAATAAGGTTCTTGTTGCTTGAATTCACAACCAGTCTACCAAATTGGCAATCATTACATTATTGCATCTGATAATTATATTATATTACATGTATCGATGTTGCTTATAAACTTCATTCATTCACAAGAAGTCTTGATCGCTATAGAGCCAAGGTCGATCCCTCAGTCTAGATCTTTCTGATAGGGCTATGTCACTGCTTCCAACAATCTACTAATGGTAGGGACATATGTACCATGGGGTACTTTCAATATGATGATTTCCCTTTCCTTCCTACTTAGTGGCCTTGATACTGGTCGCTGATATATGATATTTGGACTGCTATTGTGGTTTCTTTCTTTCTTTTCTTTAAATATATGCAATTGTCATAACTGAATTAAGAATGTCAAAACAACTTACATTGTAATTTCCATTCAGTGATAGAAACCAAGAGAATTTTGATTACGCTCATAATGTAAACAATAGTAACAAGAGTAGAGATAACCACTCCTTATGCATTCGTATTTGAAAAGTGATAGTTTTTTTTTGACACCTTTTATTGCTTCAATATGAACTCTTGCGTATCGATCTCTGAGAATTCTTTCTCCCTGAATCGATTAACCATAATCCTCACTGTTCTTAATGCTCTGGCTTAGTGGTATTAATTGAAAGCTTCTTATTCCATTGATACTATATTTCCTTTTCTGGATCACTAGTTCCATGATTTGTTAACTCTATTGACGGATACAAGGATGTCAAGACTCCCCAATTATAGAATTTCATCATTCTCCTTCCCCAATATCATAGAGACTCTTATGGTGATCAACGGTTTCTTTCCTCACTATCTATCTTTAGCAGCAATGCTCACTGTATATTCAGAACAACTATTCCCCTTGAACTCCCTCCTTTGGTGATGTATTATTGTCTTTTGTCTTCTGCGGTAATATAAGACGGTGACTTCTATTTTATTCTAAATGAAATAATACACATCCCAATCCATGCTACACATGGGAATAATATTTCTCATAATAATATAGGCACTCAACTATAGGAACCAATACATCCATACATCCAAGGGAAAAACCATATGCATTTTAGGAACTTTTCTTTAAGCGGTAAAGCTTTCTCTAAAGAAACATGGCTTTGATACCATGTTTAATTTTAGGATCACTGCAAATGTAGTAGCACTGCCTATATTGTATGTGTTATGTGTGTTTCAAATGCAACAATCTCTCTTTCATTTATATTGGGAAGGAGGCTAGGAGAGACATGTCCCTTCATGGGACATGTCTATTCATTATAATTTTATAATGTTTCATTAATCAATCATATATTAGAATAATATAAGTTTGCATAATATATGTTTAATAATAATATATATAATATAACATATATATAGCATATATATACACAAATACAATATATTATTATTAATCAATATCTAAGTATTAAATGTATTCTGAATGATCATACAACTGAAGCTACAAACATTAACACAAGTCATAAACACACTATGAGGAATGATAGTAAAAGTGATAGTGATGACCAAGAACTTGATGAGATTGAAGCACTAATGGCTAGAAGATTGCAGAGAGGCAAAGGTAAATTACCATTGGTTTTGTTTAATTGTAAAGAGATTGGACACTTTGTTGCTAGATGTCCTAGCAAAAGAAAAGAAGACAGAAACAGTAACAGATCATATGAAAAGAAGTTTGATAGAGGTGATAACAAAGATTACCGAAGCATCCCACAGTCTGACAAAAGAGATACCCAAGACCACAAGGACAAAGGGAAGAAAGCTTGTTACCTGGTGGAGAACAAAGATGGAGATACTAACATCGAATCTAATGAAGATATTGAGATGGTATTTGTTTCCATGAAGGATGATTCAGACGAAGAGGAAAGGTATGTTGATACTGAACTAATATCTAAGGTTAGTAAGAATGATGTATGGATTATAGATAGTGGCTGCACTCACCACATGACTGGAGATAAATAAAAGTTTGAAACTTTTGAGTATTATAATGGTAGATCAGTAAGAATGGATAATGATTCACCTTGTCCGGTTGAAGGTAAAGGAGCCATAATGTTAAATAATCTGATCAGATGTGAAAATGCATACTAGGTAAAAGGACTTAACTATAATCTATTAAGTGTTTTATAGCTGAATAACATAGGTCACTGAGTTGCATTTGAGAACAAAAAGGCAAAGATCTTTAATGAATCAGGAAGGTTGATCAGAACTGGTGAACAGACAAAAGGTAACCTATTCTATCTTGGTGATATTAACACCACTTGTTTAATGGCTAGAAACAAAGACATATGGTTGTGGCATAAAAGGTTATGTCATGTGAATTTTGACAACATGATTAAGATAAGCAATAAAAAGAAATTAAGAGGCTTACTGAGCATGTCAGAGACCAACCATATCATGTGTAAGAATTGTCAAAAAGGTAAAATGACAAAGTCTAGTTTCAAGAGAAAAACCCATACATCTAATGTTATTCTAGAATTATTCCATACTGATCTATGTGGACCCATGAGAACTAAGAGCTACTATGGTGATAGATACTTCATTCTATTTGTAGATGATTATTCTAGAATGATGACAATTATGTTCTTAAAAGAGAAATCAGAAGCATTCAAGATGTTTAAATGGTATAAAGATATTGTAGAAAAACAAAGTGTTAAGGAACTAAAATGCTTAAGATCGGATAGAGGAGGAGAATTTATTTCTGATGAATTCACTAACTTTTGTAATGAGCATGGAATTCAAAGACAAGTTTATGTGCCAAGAAGACCACAACAAAATGGGATTGCTGAAAGAAGGAACAAATCCATTGTTGATTGTGCAAGAACACTGATGATAGAAAAAGACATCATGCAAACATTTTGGAGGGAAGCTGTCAGTACTGCTGTCTACACATTGAACAGAGTTTAATTGAAGAAAGACACCTTATGAGATATGATATGGATACACACCCAATGTAAGTTACTTCAGAATTTTTGGAAGTCAATGTTATATTTTTAAAGATGATAGAAATGGAAAGCTTGACTCCAAAAGTGAAGAAGGAATATTTCTAGGGTATTCCACCAAGAGCAAGGCTTATAAATGTCTTAACAAGTCCTCTAACAAGATAATTGAGAGTGTAAATGTTAGAATAGATGAATATGCAGAGAAAAATGATAAGGAAAGAAAAAAAGAACCGGAAGACTATAACAAGTTTGTTTAAAATGAAGAACCTGACACTCTACCCGAGCAACAATGTATCGCTCTTGAGAAACAGAACAATGCACCCGAGCATCAGGTTGCAAACACCAAAAATTAGGAAATTTCTCAAAATGATGTTCCGAGCGATGGAGATAAGAATGAAGGTCAAGATGATGATCAAAATGATGAACAAAGAGCTGAATTGATACTTTCCAAGTATTTCAGAAGACACCATCCAAAGAACCAGGTCATAGGAGACAAAATTCTAGAATGAGAACAAGAAGTAAGTCATTGAACACTAGATGTTTAATTTGTGATTTTGAGCCTAAATCTGTTAATACTGCACTTGAAAATGAAGAAAGGGTCAGTGCTATGAATGAGGAAATAGAATAGATTGAGAAGAGAATAATGTGGACATTAGTACCTAGACCAGATGAAAAGAATGTCATTGATACCAAATGGATATTCAGAAACAAGCTGAGTGAGAATGGAGAAGTCACAAGGAACAAAGCAAGATTAGTATGCACAAGAAGAAGGTATTGACTATGGAGAAAAATTTGCACCCGTTGCTAGACTAGAAGGAGTAAGAATTATACTTGCTTATATTGCATTCAAAGGATTCAAGGTATACCAAATGGATGTCAAATCTGCATTCCTAAATGGAATACTAGAAGAAGAGGTATACATTGAAAAATCAGAAGATTTTGTTCATCCTAACAAGAGAAACTTGGTTTGTAGACTACACAAAGATTTCTATGGATTGAAACAAGCACCTAGAGCCTGGTATGAAATACTTCACTCCCATCTCATAAGTATTGGATTTGTAAGAACAAGTGAAAATAAAAATCTGTATTTAAAGGAAGATACTGATGATAACATTTTGATTGCTGAAATATTTGTTGATGATATCATATTTGGGGGTAATGATATGTTATGCAAATCTTTTTCTAATGAAATGAGCAAAGAGTTTGAGATGTCAATGTTTGGGGAGATCAAATTCTTTCTTGGTCTACAGATTCTTCAACAGGATGCAGGCATATATAACACACAATCCAAATACATCAAGGAAGTGTTGAAGATATTCAAGATGGAATATTCCAAGCTAGTTGGAACACCTATGGCAACCAGATGTAAGCTGACAAAAGAAGACAAGTCAGCAAATTTAAATTAGACCCTATATAGATCCATGATTGGCAAACTCATGTATGTTGTTCATACTAGACCAGATATAGCACACTCAGTTGGAATAGTTGCTAGATTCTCTGCTAATCCCAAGGAATCACACATGATTATTGTCAAGAGAATTTTGAGATATCTAAAGAATATCAAGGACTATGGCTTATGGTATAAAATACAAGGAAAATTTGAGCTTGAAGTCTATACAGATGTTGATTGGGCTGGAAACTTAGATGACAGGAAGAGCACAAAAGGAGGAGCATTCTTCATGGGTGACAAACTTGTCACATGGATAAGTAAGAAGCAAGGGTGCATCTCACAATCTACTGCAGAAGCAGAATATGTGTTTGCTACTGCAAATTGCTCTAACATGGCATGGATCAAACAATTACTGGAAGGTATGAATATAAAAATTATTGAACCGGTGATTATCTATTATGATAATATCAGTGCAATAAACATTTCTAAGAATCTTGTCATGTATGCTAAGACTAAGCATATTGAAATCAAGTATCATTACTTAAGAGAACAAGTGCAAGAGAAAGAGGTGATACTAGAATATGTTCAATCAAAGGAATAATTAGCTGGCATATTCACAAAGCCATTGCCTAAAGATACATTTGAGTACTTGAGAAAGAGACTAGGGGTCCGACCCTTGTCTGTTAGTAATTAAGATGATTAGGAGGTTGCATCATTCTACACATAATTAGAAGATCATTCATGTTGATGCAAGCAAAGATATGGACTGAAAAAGATATATCAATACACAACAAGGTACTTATCTGTACCGAACACCAGAGTCATTGTACTGTTGATGGATAGGGAAATTCAAGGAGTATATTAAAAAAAAGAGGGAATGGATATAGTTTGGCATTGTTGTCAAAGGGAGAGAGTTATATCTGTGTGAAATATCCATCATGATCATCCTAAGGGAGAGATGACTTAAGGGAGATAGTATATCTATTGTTGTCAAAGGAAAAAGAGATGATCAAGGAGAGGAATAGTCAAAGGGAGAGACAACATCAAAAGAAGAGATTCTACATCAAAGGGAGAGACATAATTAGAAGCTTCTACATCTATCCAGTGAAGGGAATAAATATTGAAGAAAGCACTCTGCAAGAAACAAATCTAAGCTGGAAGAGCTTACTGAGAGCCAAACATTTGTACTAGTTATAGAACAATAAGTTTGGTAGATTGATGAACTACAACTGATATATTTCATATTGTATTAGTAATAATGTAGTGTGTTTCCATCAATGCCAAAGGGAGAGATTGATGAACTATAACTAATTGAATGTTTTAAGATGTTAAGTTGATGATCACCAAGCTGCAGAAAGTTAATGCAAGACATTAAATCAGTTAATGTATTGTATTGTCATTGATGTCAACTTGATATAATCTGATTGGTTATAAACATAGTGTTAAAGACTTCACAGAATCAAAGAGATAAAGGTTATGCTATCATTAATGCATAAAAGTTCAACATTCACTAAGTGACAATAAACACCGATGGACAGACAGACAGTGCACCCCGACAGATAGAGAACCCCAAGAGAGGAGTCACAGTGATACCCAAGAAAGCATTACTGATGAGAAGAACCATAGTGTTACCTGACGAACAGACAACCCCAACAGACAAAGATATCGAAGGACAACTGAAGTCAAGACCGAGCTAACAAGGAGTTAAACATCGAAAAGAACTAAAGTTCAGAAATGACAAAAGACTTAGCTGACAGGAGCTAAATATGGAGTTAACTGGTTGATTACATTGTTTTCATCGACAAGTTAAAAGCTAGAGATAAGGTTTATTCTAGTTTTCAAGGAAAAATCTACGAGATAAAATTGAAGTATGCTTGAAAGCAAGAATGGCGAGAATTGTGGATCACGCCAATAATGAGAAAGACAAAGACTTAGAAATGGTGAAATCATGTCTATAAAAGAGACAATATAATTCATTATAAATTAAGGGGTGAATAGAGAAGAAGATGCTGGAGATAATACTGGTGAAGAATACATCATACAGTCCTGATCAAACAAGCTAAAGAACAGAGTTAAAGATTTCTGCAGACACCGAGCAATAGAGAAGCACAACATCACCAAGCAGAAATAACTGGAGCAAAGGTATTAAAGGGAAACATTGATCAAAAAGGTATTATGAGCTTACAATAGATCTGAACATCTGCAAGTCTAAGTTGTATTTATTAAGATATCATATCCTTTTTCAGTTTAACCATTGATTCATAAAGTATCTTAACTGAGCAAGATCTAACAATCCTTTATATATTGAGACACATCCCAAGGAGTATCAAAAAGTTTATCATGAAGATAGCATAGTGAATGCCAGATATCAAGTGATAAACTGTTAGTGATAAATCCTCTAACAAGGTCGCACTTAACAGTGTGTTTGTAACCTTTAACAGGGTTGGTTCTTCACCAAACTCACTTCATAAGAGTGGAAATTTTGGGTTACCAATCCCAAGTGGTTTTTCCCTTAACATGGTTTCCATGTTAAAATTCATGTGTCAAATGTGTCTATGATTCATTGCTTTGATGTTTTGATTTACACATTACTAAAACATAATTGATCAGTAAACACTAAGTTATTTATTGTATTTCAGTAAATGCTAGACTACTATTCGGTAAAGCTTAAGAATAAGGTTTAACAGTGAACTCCGAGCAGTAGTTATTTGATAAGATTATTTTAAGGCATGCATCTTGTAGGACTGAAGATAACTAGAGGCTTATAATTATGGTACTAAGTTTTTGGGTTGATTTATTGGAGTATTTTTTAGGCCACTGATTCACCCCCCCCCCCTCTCAGTTATTCTAACAAACTATTGTTGATCTGACAAAGCAAAAAAGATATAACAAAATAAACACAACAAAATGGGGATGCAATATATCCTCTCCTCATGGAAGGGTAGTTTGGAAAGTGATGGCATTATCATTGTGTTGCATGGGTTTTACGTCAATAAGTTCAACCACTTCATGAGGAAGGATTGTCTGATGGAATACTATGGTGTTTACTTATGGAACTAGAGTTTGAATGGTTATAATGTTTGGATGTTCTCTTGTAAATTTTTGAAGAGGCGTGAGTATTTTTATCTAGTTTGGTATGTCACCAACCCTGATTTGGTTGAGCTCATTAGCTACAAAGAGATGGAAGGTATTTATCCTTAACTCCTCTAGTTCAATTAGTTCTTCCAAGTGTGCAGTTCTCTCGTGCAAACTTATTCTCTCATGCACCTCCTTTCATAAGCCTATTGGATTTTTCTAAGAACTTTTTATTTTTCTTGAGCCTATTTTTTGTTGTGTTTTCCTAGATGGTAAAGTATTATCTTATTTCATATAAAACTACCTTAGTCTACTTTTACTTGATTCCTCAATAGTTTGGGTATAAAATTTTGAGTGAGGATAGAAGACTCAAGAGAGTAGCTTTAGTGTGTTTATTTGTCTTTGCTTGGTGTTGAATGATTGAGTTAATTTTAATTTTATTTTATTTTGAATAATTATTTATTTGATGTTTGTTAGATTCCTTGTGATGTTAGCAATGGTTTTATCTATTTATTTTATCTTTTTGTTAGTTGTAATGAATTATCTAAACGAGTCAATCTAAATGTATGAAAAAATAAATCTATTCTATATTTGAATACTTTTTTAGAATAAGTATGGTACAATTAACTATTTGCAATTTCCAAATAATCTAAATGGTCTAAATGTAGTTCAACCAATGTTTTTCATTTTTTTTTTATATTGATATAAATGTTGAGTATTCTCCCTTTGATTTTAGAAATTTCAAAGTTTTTGAAACAAATATATAAAAGAAACTTCAATATAACTGAATCTAAAAAATAATGTAATTTTTTATTATGTAAGATATCAATAATGGAATCTACTTTAACCAAGAATCGATAACAAAGTGTTATAAACCTTAAGTAGATGTTTATTTAATTACTACTTTAATATATTGTAAGAAGGAATTCTTTTATAAAATAAATCTAAAACAAGGAACGTGTATGAAACTTCTTTAAATTTCCTTGAAATAATCCTTAAATGATTCATCTTGGCGTATTATTTCCTCTCCTCTCTAACTTTTGGGTGCTCCTCTTGGTGTAAAGGAATGTTAGAGCTTGTATAGCGAATTGGAGACTACTCAACAATAATGGGAGCTATAGATGGTTTTTGTATTGTGTGGGAAGGTTTTAGCTTGAATATTTGGCTTAATGGGAGGCTTGAAGAATTTTAGATATATAGATCTCCTAGAGGTAAATATGCAAAATCATTCAAAAGCAACTAATTATTTTGCTTTGTTCTTCACACTTCTTTTTTTTGTGCATGGAGGATGGGTTGTTTTATATAGGAAAAATATATGTCAATCAAACCATAGATAAAAATCATTAAAGGGGAGAAAATCAATAGATAGGAAGAGTGATAGGTATCATTAGGATGAGAGTACTATCAATGAAAGGATAAATATGAAGGGTAACTACTAGAATTGGAAGATTCACATGTTAATTAAACATGACATACTCATCCCTCTCAAAAGGTGGGTTTCTTATTTTACTGGAATTCTATACATTAATGTGGTTTACCTAAGCAATCTGAAGGTCTCCCAAGTACCACTATGATTAAAGGTGCCAAAACTCAATTTTAAAGGAATAAAATGATGTGCAAATTGAATATGTAACTAGCAGGGTGGAAAACACATGAGAGAAGGTTCTAAAGATGCAGAAGGAATTCCATTAGGAAAAATAATTATGATGATAAATTAATCATGCCACATGGGTTATGATCTCAACCACAAAATCATGATTGGACTTCATATTGATTTTAATGGTTTTGGCCACTTAAATATTTTCCTCCTCAAGTATGGTAGCATATGAAGGTAGGTATTATTTCTTTTCATAGGTGTATGGGACTTGAGCTTACTAATTGTAATAATTTAAACTATATACCTACAAAATGAAACACACAAAAATATGTAATATGAGAATCACGAAAGTGATAATGAAAACAAAAATAGAACTTATGATCAACATAAAATTAAAGAGATACTAACTTTTTTGTGTCTCCCAATATGAATTTGAAACCTCCAAATAAAATATCGATTCTAAAAATAAGTAAATTGTTGAACACCTTTGGATGCTGAGAGGGGGGTTTAATCAATATGCACAAAAAAATTAATTTATTATATCATACACCTTTAATAATTGACTTTAATCTAGCTAAGCATCAATCAAAGGTATTACAATGAATACACACGCACACACACACGTGCACGTGTGCACACACGTACACACACGAAAACTATATTTACGCAGAAAACCCAATATGGGAAAAACCACAGTCAAAATCTACTCACTGTATGAATAAATAATTACAATATTTAGTTTATTCTCATTTTCATGGAAGCATACTACTCCCTGATGAAGGACTTGTAGGCTAAGACACACTAACTTAGGGAAAGATATAGATCTACACAAGCTACCAAAAGAGAACACAATCTTTTAGCAGGTATAGGGAAATGATGAAATGAAAAGACATAGGATCTCCTAATAAAACATTGCAACAACTCTAACAAATTTGTACTCTTCGTTTACTACTTTGCCTTCACATTCAATCCATACACAACTCAAATTCATTTCATACAAAATTCATCACTTTGCACACACATATATATACTAGCTTGATCATTAGAAACTCAACAAGGTTAGCCATAGCAAAATAAATAATGTTTGCACAGAGTCAACCACCATGAACACAAAAATTTAATGTGGCCCAAGGAGATAAAAGGGACCAATACACATCATAACACATTGTCCATAAATAAATTCATCAAATCACAAGTATTTCAACCACGTTTAAAGTTGGACCCAAATGAAAGGTCTAGAAAAGCATTGAAGCACATTAGCGGGTCGGTCCAAAAATACTCTCCAATGCACATGACACCATGTGAAGAATAAAATGCCATGGTATAAGGACCTCTTTCAATATCTTAACTCCTCCTCCAAAGCATATTTAAACCAATAAGTTGTAAATCAATTCACCATAATCATTTAAGTTGGCCAAGGACCAACATAGTCAATCATGTCTCTCTTAGAGTAACATAGCTTCACTTGTAGAGAAAACTAACATGTGATATCTAAACTAGAACACAACACATGCATCAGAAACATGTATACCAAATATCACAACTTGAGATACCAATGCAGAACATTCTCCAAACCTGTCCTAACTATTCCTAGTAGCCAGCCTTCTTGTTAGGAAACAAAAAAACACAACTCCTTCCTATCAACTTCTGTGGACCTGAAAATATATACTGCAACATTCACAAATCATATATTTTATCACCAAAACCATAAGTTGTCAACTTATTATGTGGAGGAATAAAGATCATACTCCCATAATGACTTCAATTACTCTTTCTTGCATATTCCAACTTCTCATTTTTCCATCTTCTGAGTACACATCATTCTTACTTTCTATCACCACCAATCATCAAAACAACATGTGAATATTCTATATAGCATTTCAAATATTCTTTTACATATCAAAATTTAGATACTCTTTCTTACATATCAAAATTTTGATACTCTCATACTTCTTTGCATTAGGTACAACTCTCGTACTTCTCCACACTTCTCTACATCAAGTTGACATTAGTACACACAACATGTTGTCATCAATGACAATAATGAACTTGTAATGCTAACAATCTCCCACTTTGTCATTGATGATACCACCAATGACAACGCAACTCATTATCCACACTTCTCTTCATTATTATACTTCTCTTCCCCTTTGAAATTGATGAAAAAGGGCACAAAAACTAAAATATTTGATGATAATAGACCTCCCCCTTTAAAGAATATCTCTTTTATTTACTCCTCTTCTTTCTTATATTTTAAATCTGTTACTCTTCTGGACATAACACTTTCAAGAACGCTTTTCCCCCTATCAGGGAGGTCATATCTCTAAAACACTTTTATGTAATAAAGAATCCACAATATTTATTGCTCCCCCTAAGAGAAAAAACCACATCATTCTAGGAGAGACAAGATAGAAAATATTTCTCCCTGTGGAAATATGCACCATTCTTACGCATGTAGTTTGAAAAAGGAGGGGCAATAGCTCCTCAACTCTGTTGGAGATACTCAAAAGTATCTTTCACCAATGCCTTGGTAAAAATATCTACAATTTACTCCTTAGTAGGTATATATTCCAACTTAACTTACTTTTCAAAAAATTTATCTCTCAAGAAGTGATATCAGATAGAAATGTGCTTAGGCTATGGGTGCATCACTAGAGTCTTTGTAATATTGATAGCCCTTGTTTTATCACACATCATTGGAATGTATTTATTATATACTATCTTCATATCCTTAAGATTTTTCTTCATCCATATTATATGAGTATAGAAATATGTTATTGCAATATATTTTACCTTTATAGTAGATAATGAAATTGAATCATACTTTTTGCTTATCTAAGAGACTAGTCTATCTCCCAAGAAAAATGCACCACCACTTGTACTTCTTCTATCATCTTTTCATCCGGCCCAATTAGCATTAGTAAATGCTTTCAAAGAATTTATTATCCCTTTTATGCCATAATCTAAAGTTTAGAGTCCCTTTCAGATATTTGAATATCCTCTTTACTATCATTTCATGAGATTGCTTGGGATTGGTTTGATATCTGACAATCAAAAAAACTGCATGCATAATATTTGATCTTGAAGAAAACAAATACAACAGTCCTCCTATCATAGATTTGTAAATATTCTAATCAACTCCTAGAGATTCATCATATTTTCTTAAGTGACAACGGATTGCCATGCAAATTGTAACAAGTTTAGAGTCCTCCATCCCAAGTACCTGTAGCATTTCTTTGACATATTTGACTTGAGAGATAAAAGTACCATTTTATTTTTTAATCACTTGAAGACCAATAAAGAATGACAACTCACCAATCATAGACATTTCAAATTATTTTCACATTTCTTCAGAAAAATTCTTGCAAATGTTGTCATTGCCTCCAAATATAATATCATCAACATATACAATTACAATTAACAACTTATCATTTTCAATACTAAAGTAAAGAGTGCTATTTGTAGTACCTTACTTAAAATTTTGTTGCAATAGATAGTTGTCCAATCTAGCATACCAAGCTCTAGGAGCTTGCTTGAGCCCATAAACAACTTTCTTGAGTCTGCAAACCATACCTAAATCATTTGATAACTTGAAACTATCTAGCTACCCAATGTAGACTTCCTCATCCAATTCTCCAGTTAGAAATGTAGACTTGACATCCATCTGATATACTTTTAAATCCCTATAGGAAACAAAATCAAGAAACATTATAATAGCTCCCATTCTAGCTAGTAGAGAAAAATTCACCTCAAAATCTATTCCTTCAATTTGACCATCCTTTATATATTAATCTTGCTTTGTTTCTTGTGACTTATGTATCTTCATTCAGCTTGTTTCAAAATACCCACTTAGTTTTAAACACATTTTTGTCCACTAGTCTAGGACCTAGCTCCCATTGTTGATTATTCTCTATTTGATCAAGTTCTTCATTCATAGATTATATCCAACTTTCATCCTTGCTTGCTTTTGTATAAGTATTTGGTTCCACCTTAGATAGAAAATATTTTTTTTTTGTTCACATAGCTTGGAAAGTCTTCTCCTTGTCTAAATGTGTTTGTCTCTATGTCCAATGATTTGACCTTGAGAATGATTTCTTTGTACATATTTAGTAGGTTACCTTGGTACTTGCTCATATTCATTTTCTTCTACCTCTAATTCTTATTTGCCTTCCTAATATCCCTTTTCTTCTACGCGGGTAACAAGGACTTCTAAATTTGTTTTAGGTTCAGGATCAAACTAACTCCATTACTCATTTACCCAGATATTACACTTTCCACAACCTTCTAAGCCTTATATTGTAGCACTAATATGCCTTGATTGTAGCAGAATACTTCAAAAATATTCCCTCATCACATCTTGCATCAAACTTTCCAAGATTGTCTTCATCTCTTCTGATATATTATTTTATTCTAAAGAACCTAAAACATTTGACAATAGATGTGTTTCCAAACCACAACTCATAACGTTTCTTTGTATGATTTACTCTCATATATACCTTGTTAAGAAGGTAAATAACAACATGTATAACATCTCTCTAGTATACATTAGATATGTTCTATCAATTTCTACAACTATCATACTCTTCCTTTCAACTAAGTACTTCATTCTACTATAGATTCCAGGGAATAGACAATTGTCTCCTAACGTTATTATATTCAAAAAATCTATCAAATTCATGTGATGTAAATTCTCCCCATTTATCAAATCTAAAACATTTAATTCTTGCATTCATATAATTCTCAACCAACTTTTCAAAAATCTTAAACCTATACAATGCCTCTTATTTTGTCTTTAAAATGTGACCCAAGTCATTCTAGAATATTCATTAATAAGTAACATAAAGTACCTTTCACCATTTAATTTTATTGTCCCTGTGGGTCTACATAGGTCTATATGTACCCGCTCCAATATTGTTGTGGTTGAGTACTCCTTGTTTTTGTACTCGTTCCTAGTCTGCTTTCCCAATTGACATTCTTTGCACATAATATTTGCAAGTTTAATGATTTTGGGAAGATCTCTTACAACATTAGTAGAAGTGGTCCTCATCATATTATCAAAGTTAATATGTCCCATTCTTTTGTGCCATAGCCAGTACTCACTTCTTTAAGACAAAGAACAACTGCCTCCACTCTTTTCTTTAAGATAGTAACATTTCTATTTATCATACCTTCTGCAACTATTCTTCCAAAGCCTTTTCTGATTTCACATCTAGATCCATGAAAGTGAATCTCAAATCCTTTATTGAACAACTGACTTATGCTTAATAGATTTTTTCATAGTCCTTTAACATAATAGACATTACTAGTTTTGTGTTTACCATAAATTGACATAGCTCCCTTACCACACATAGGCATAGAGCCTCCACCTAAAAATGTGACTGATCCTCTATCATATTTTTCTATCTTAATGAACTTTCTTCTGTCTCTGGTCATGTGATTTGAACATCTCAAATCAATGATCCAAGGTCTGGATTCTTCTATAACATGTAGAGTAGTCTTCATGGATTCTTCTGCAACCTTCTATCTTCTAAAATTGTTATTATCATCATCCTTAGTATCCAAGAACAATACTACATCATTTGAGTCATTTACATCTTCCTCCTATGACTAAGTCTCCATCGAAATAAAATTATTCTTCCTTTCCCTATGTTATATGCTCTAAGATATATGTCATTTCTTCTAGATCTTTCATTTTCTTCATAAAACATCATATAGTCTTCCTTAAAGGGGCATTTAGCAACATAATGTCCCATTCTTCCATAATTAAAATATTTGACAAGTAAATTACCTTTATACTCTCTGGATCCTTTCTTTAGTCTTGTAACAAAATTGACTTCTTTATCACTCAAATCATAGCTTTCCTAAGGTACATATTCATTCCTTTTAGTAGCCTTGAATACAACAACCTTCCTTCCATACTGGTTTTCTTCAAGATCATACATCTCAAAGGCATAAACAACTAATCCATAAAGTTCTTCCAAACTATATTTATCCATATCATTACTCTGTTGAATGATGATCAACAAGGTTTTGTAGGGTTTGGTTATTTGTTCTCATCACTTTCGATAAAACTTCATTGTCTTTTATAGTTCCACCAGTCCTTTTTTATTGCATATACATTTTCATTCACTTGATGTAGGTAGACTTCGATATTCTCATCCTCATAAATTGTCAGAGTCTCAAATTTATGCTTCAAATTCTACAACTTGATTTGCTTGATTTTCTTATCTCCTTCATATAAGTTGCTCAACTATTTCAAAACTTCATATGTAGTCTTAGATCCCATGGCTTTCAACAACTCCAAATCACCTAAACCATTGATAATAGAATTCTTATCCTTTGCATTGTTCTCATGAACTTTGATTTCATCTGGTATAGAAGGAGAACTAGATGTTGGAGGCATGTATCATTTTTTAACACTGTCCAGAACTCCAAATGGCATAGAGACCAAATACGATTCCATCATTTCCTTCCAAAATGTATAGTTTGTTCTATAAAAATTTGGTACTTTGACACCATGTTCATTTGTCATCTTAGATCTACCTCAAATGCTTAAGCTTCTTCAAGAGGAATTTAACTCTAATACCAATGGTTGAACACCTCTGGATGTTGAGAGGGTGAGGGGTGAATCAACATGTACAAAAAAACTTAACTTATAATGTCATACACCTTTCACAATTAACTTTAATCTAACTAACCATATTTGAAAGATATGGCATTGAACACTCACACTTACACATGAAGATCAAATTTATGTGGAAAACCCAGTATGTGAAAAACCGCAGTGAGAATCTACTCTCTATATGAATATTGGTTATAATATTTGTTTTAGGCTCACTACCATGGAAGCACATTGTTCCTGTTAGAATGTGAGATTGATGTTATTCTTGTTGTTGTCATTAATGTTTTTCATTGATGTTAGCATACTCGATGTATAGATGTGTCTCATTTATGATTTAGCCATTTTTGTGTATCCGTGATGGTGTATCAATAGAAGTGTTCACTGAAGGATGTGCTTTGATTGTTTATCCCTATTTTTGTCGATGTTGGTCCCTTTTAATGTGCAAATCACAGTGGAACGTATGTTTTGTTTTGGTCATATCTTGGATGTGTTCATTGTGCTTTGGTTGATGCATTTGAATTGTAATGTATAGATCCTATCTGTTGGTACCGAAGTTCTCATAGGTTGTGTAGAATGCTGATATATGCACAACATGTTGTATTGGTCAAGGTAGCCCGTCTTTCATTCCTTACCACTGCGGGACTATTTTGGTGTGACCTATTTCAAATTGGTTTAGGCCAACTTGGTTGTTTCCATCAAGCAATATAAGATGAGTGTTAAGCTAATTTTTTAGTGTGTTGCTTGGATGTGAGCAATATGTGAAGTTAATGTGAATCTGACAAGGAAAGATCTATGTGTTGATGTATGTGCGAGTTGATGCAATCGATAGAAGACTGTTATATCATTTATGTATTGCAGACATTGGTTTCAGTTGTGGATTCAAACTCATTTCTTATATTTTGGTAGTGAGCCTAATTGTATTGGTAGTGAGCCTATTTGTATTGGAAATTATCCACTTTCATATTTCATGGTAGTTAGCCCAACTGAAAGTGAGCCAACCCGTACTTGAGAAAATAGATAGTGAGCCCTTGTAAAAATCACCTTAATCGGCATTCATTTCATGAGAATTAGCTTCTCTATAGTTTTTCCTAGTTTGGGTTTTTGTAGATGTTATCTACCTTGGCATTCTAAAGGCAATTTAGGCAAGTTTGAGGCAGTGCATAAGCAACAGAATGAGCAGAATTGAGAAAAATTGAAAATCTAGTTTTTTGGTATTTTTCTATGTTTCAGAAAAGGGCATTTTTGGAGGCCTTTGGAGCGATATTCAGGGTCAAAACTGTCGTCAGTCCCTTAGTATTGTGTTGCAAAGGCGAGTTTCCAAGGGACTAAAACTAGATCTCTTTAAGACCTTTCTAATGATATATGCCATTGCCAATTATGAGCAACAAGCTGAAATTTATGGCCCAACGAAGTTGGGGTAGTAAATTGTCAAAATGACACGGTTTTGACCATGTCTGCAAGCCCTTTTCCTTCAAAATCTTTCACTTTTCAAAGTGCACTCTCTATAGAGAGCTCCACATGTCAGCACCATGGGGTTTCTAAAGGAAAAAGGGAAGGTAAACACTCAAAAAAGTTAGCTAATGTGCCACGTGTCAGCACCGCAGAGTTTCAAAGGCCTCTGTGCAAGGTTTCCCCTCTCCGAGTTTTGTTGTAGCAATATGTGTCTAGTCTATGATCGCATAGTTCAAAATTGGTGGGGGTCACATCTTTCAAGACATAATTCTACTTTTCATCTGGTTGTGAATCCTGAGGGAGGCAAATTTGATCCAAAAATGTAATCGCCTCCATGCATGAAAAATGAGGAATCACAACGACTAGATTTGGGAATTCATTCCCTCATGATGGTGAGGATGTTTGAAAAGGCACAAGTGGTGTCCATGTTGTATGTGTGGAAGAAGAACAATGATGCAAAGATTGACATAACAGACAGCTATAGCAACCGCCATGATGAGGCTTCCACATGGAAAAGTTATAGAACCCTTTACGGTTGCATTATCAAGATTCAGTCCTGGGATCTCTTTCTGTAAAAGACCTATGGGAACATTGTAAAAGGGATCATGTTTTGGATTTCGGTTAGATCTAGAATTTCTATTCTAGGATCTTTTGTTCACTGTATAGAAGGACACTTAGAAAATAGTTGTAATTCATTTTTCAGATCCTTGCCTTGTATTTTCTATATAATCAATAGAAGAGATACACTGGACTATACCCAGTTTTTCTTTTACTATGTGTTTCTTTCTATTTTGTAGATGATGTAAGGTCCCATTTCAATAATAAATTATTGTAGCTATTATTTGTTACTTTCTGGCTCTTATAATCCATTTTGATTCACAAGTAATTGGATCATGTTTGGTTACTCTTTCAATGCTTGTGGACTTGGGTTATACCATACCATTTTAGTGAATGAAATTATCTAAGAATAGTGGTTTTTGTGGGATAGTAAGAATATTCCCTATGAGCATTGATGAGTGCTTCTCGTGGGAAGATATGAATGTTTTTGCATGTGTATAGGATCTTACCATCACATTCTCACTAGTAAATTTGACTTCAAATTTCGACGAAAATTCATCAAAATTTTGACAGTAATTGGTCGAATTCATGACCAAACCTTTCGTCAATCTTTTTTTATCAAAATTTTAACGTTTTTATTATTGGTCGCAATTGCGACCAAAATAGAGGTCGAAATTTCGACTATAGCTCTTGTTTAATTTGACAGAAATTGTCGTCAAAATCTTTAGTGCAATGGTCAGAATTTTGACCAATATCTGGTCGAAATTTTGACCATAACATTGGTGGAAAGCATAGCACGCATGTCGAAATCTCTTAATGGACTGGTCAAAATTTTGACCAATCTTTGGTGGAAACGAGTGGAGGCGTTGGTCGAAATTTCGACCATCCCATTAAGAGATTTCGACGTGCATGCTATGCTTTCCACTAATCGTTGGTGGAAACGAGTGAGGACGTTGGTCAAAATTTTGACCATCCCATCAAGTGATTTTGACGTGCGTGCTATGCTTTCCACCAAGGCATTGGTCAAAATTTCGACCAATTATTGGTGGAAACGAGTCACGACATGGGTCAAAATTTCAACCATCCGTTTAAGAGATTTCGACGTGGATGCTTTGCTTTCCACCAAGGTATTGGTCGAAATTGTGACCAATACCTTGGTGGAAATAAAGAGGGCAATGGTCAAAATTTTGGCCAATGCCTTGGTGGAAATGAGGAGGGCATTGGTTGAAATTTCGACCATTGCCAATTTTAAAAAAAAAAAAAATTGTACCAATTAATTTTTTTTAATTCTACTTGGATTCAACTATGTAGTTTTTTGAGTCTCATTGGCTCTGGGTGATGCTCACAGAGGTGAAGGACTGGGACTTCCCGGGAGGTCACCCATCCCAGTACCACTCCAGCTAGAGCGCACTTAACTACAGAGTTCCCTCCATGGTTAAACCCACTCTGCTTGCATCCTCATTTGCAAAACCTTCACCAAGTGTTGTGCCTTATGAACCATCCATTAGAAATCCCCTTAAGCTTATCAACTGATAAGCTTAAGGGGATTTCTA
>MU216837.1:54912-71449 GCA_018584345.1 Thuja plicata | reverse complement strand
TCATCCCCACCCCAGTTTTACCTATTTGGGTTTCTGGGTTACCAAGTTCTTGTGTTATGAGTTTTTTATTTCATTGTGTGGATGCTATCTGATATTACATTAGATTCATATATGTATGAATGTGGATGAGTTTGTTTTAAGTGTTTAATTTTGAAGATCTGATTCACCCCCCCCACTCTCAGTATCTTGCTTTCCCATTATTGTATTTCCAACAGACACTATCTAGGAAGCATTCACTGGGAAGAAGCTAGATGTCAGTCACTTCAGGATATTTGGAAGTTTGGCATATTGTCACATTCCAAGAGATACACGCACTAAGTTAGATTAGACTTTAGAGAGGGGGTACTTCGTGGGGTATAGTGAGACCTCGAAGGCATATTGGATATTTATTATAGGGACTAGGAGGTAGTTTGATGTGATGTCAAGTTCATGGAGGACAAGGAATTTAAAAGGTCTAGAGATTTGCCAGCAGATGATCAGAGTGAGAAATCAACAGAAGCTCCAAGGATCGATCAACTAAATCAAGGGAAACAAAGCTCAAGTACAGTTACGAGTAAGAGCATAGGCTTAGGTGGTGAGAGTTCACAAAGTATAGAGCAACAGGTGCAACAAGAAATGCATCAAGAAGATACATAGGTTGATATTTCATCCTCTATAGTTGGCAACAGGAACAGTGAGGTTCAATAGACACATAAAGATACCCAGGAGTTTGTGGGAGCTCCTAGGATGAGTATGAGACAACAGAGACAACCAGTCAAGTTCAATGACCATGTGGCATTAGTTAGTCAGTTGGTAGATAGTTAGCCTTCTAGCTATCTGGAGGCAGCATAGCATTAGGTATGACAAGATGAAATGGTTGAGGAATATACCTCAATAATGAAAAATGATGTATGGTAGGTAGTGCCTAGACCAATAGATAGGGTTGTCGTTAGATGACACTAGATCTATAAGATCAAAAAGGTGCAAATGGTAGCATCAAGAAATACAAGGCAAGGTTCATGGCAAAGGGGTTCTCTTAGAAGGAGGGAATAGACTATGAGGAGACATTTTCTCCAATGGCCTTGTATACTTCTATACGAGCTATGATCTTATTTGCAGCACATATGGGATGGTACATTCATCAAATGGATGTCAAGACAACATTCTTCAATGGGGAATTGAAAGAGGAGATATGTACATAGAACAACTAGAAGGCTTTGTAGCACACAACAAAGAGACCCACGTGTGTATATTGAAGAGAAATTTGTAGGGACCCAAGAAGGATCCTAGGGCATGGTATGAGAACATTGATACACACTTGTAGGGAATGGTCTTGGTAAAGAGTGAGGCGGATGCTAACCTCTAATACATGGTGGTTGGAGGTGAGGTTCTCATTCTTGTTCTATATGTGGACGACTTGTTTTTAACAAGTTCACTAGGGCTCATAGAGGAGTGCAATAAGGACCTTGCAACATAGTTCGAGATGAAGGATTTGGGACTTATGCACTACTTTCTAGGCATGTAGGTATGGCAGACAGATGGAGAGATTTTCCTTGGACAAGATAAATATTGCATTGAAATCTCTAAGAGGTTCAGGATGGAGGATAGCAAAGCCATGTCTACACCCATGATCATGAATTGGAAGAAGGTAGAAACATCCAAGGAGAAGGATGTAAATCCCACCTTATATAGGTATTTGATTGGTTCTCTCATGTATTTGGTCAACACTAGGCCAAATATAGCTTTTGTAGTAAAATCTCTTAGTTAGTTCATGGTTGAGATAAAGAGAGTACATTACACAATGACAAAGCATGTGACATGTTATTTGAGTGGTACGATCGAGTAAGAGATAGATATTCTTATGGTGAAGGAATCAATTTGATAGGATATATTGACATAGATTGGGCTAGCAGTACAGGGGACAAGAGAAGCACTTTAAGCTGTTGTTTTAGTTTGGGATCGGGAGTTGTCTCTTGGTTCAACAAGAAGTAGAAGTCTGTAGCTTTGAGTTCTACATAATCAGAATACATAACAACCAACATGATGACATGTGAAGCTATATGGCTTCACAAGTTGCTAGTAGCCTTATTTGGTTACAGAGTTAAGACTACTGTGATACACTACGATAATCAGAGTTGTATTAAATTATCTGAGAATCCTGTGTTTCATGATAGGTATAACAATATAAACATAAGGTATCACTTCATCATGGATTATGTACAATGGGGGATTGTTCATCTACACTATATATCTACAGAGTAGCATGTAGCAGAAATTTTTACTAAGGCATTGGGAAAGGAAAAATTAATCTTCTTTAGAGATAAGTTGGGTGTCATGCAGAACAACTTCCTCGCTAAGAGGGAGTGTTAGTTAGTTAGCTTGGACAACTATTTGTCCATTTTATAGAATCAGATAATAATTATTTTATTGTTGGGAATGGGGACAATTATTATTTAATTAATTGATCTCTTTTAGAGACACCTATAAAACTAATTAGTTAGGGTTTTCTAAGGTGTTATTAATCTCAGCCGTTGATTGAGAATAAATCTTGGTCATTGGTTTTCCAACGAGAGTAGTATAAAAAGGGGATCAGGGGCATTTGGAGAACAAACATTTGAAGAACATTTGTAGTGTTAGAAAATGAAATTTCCAGTGCTAGAAAATAGTCTTTTAGTGTTAGAAAGGGCACAGTGATAGCGTTGGGAATAACAATTGTGGGATCTTGGTAGGAGAAATTGGGAGATGGTTGAAGCTTTGCCAGAAAGAGGCAAGCAGTTTTTGTATCTCTTAATTTGCTGAAATTTAATATAAGTTCCCCATCCGCAGTACCGGTTTTCCCTCTGGGGTTTTTCAAGGGACAATTTGTCCAAAAATATCATGTTCATTGTGTTGCATATTTCTTTCATATTTTTATTTGTGAAGTTGGAGTTGTGTTATTATTTAATATTAGTTGTGAATTAAGTTTTGACATTTAAATAATCTGTATACGATAGGAGATTAGTAATCAGTAACTACAATAGAATTTTCACACTAGAGGCTACTTCAAAAAATAAAGTTGAAGCATTCAAATCTAACCATTCTTTACCAATAACTGTTCTAATTGCATTCTCTACATGATAGCAGGATAATGAAAAGATTAAAGCCAATCACTCTATCGTATATTATTTCTCCTCCCCAATTTCCCATTTTAGTTGAGGCAAACATACCCTATACTTCATATCGTAGTTAGCACATAATTGAAACACCACACAAAATAAAAATGAAACCAATTAAAACATTTTACTTAAATATCAAAATGATAGCAATAAATCCCAAGTCGGCCAAGAAATCCACGTCGACCAAACCAAAGTTAATACACAAAGAAGAGATAAAATAAATACATTCATAATGATGATTAAATACTTTATTCTTTGAGCTATAGTAAGAAGGGATGAGAACCCGTTGTCGAAGAGAAATTCACATCAAACAGTACACAAATATTTTCCATCAAAATGAAGGCTTTATCAAGCAATAACACAGGTCACACATATCATTAAATTCCCTATATCAAAGATACTAATTTTATAATAATTTCATTCTTATTACTAGATTGTGCATGTTAGAGTATGATGCCATCATTAATACATGTATCAAATCAAATGACAATAGATAAGAAAAGAGTAGTGCCACGTAAGGCCTAGCAATAGAATACCAATCTGCATTGGCAAAACTGAAATAGAGACCAAGTCCTACTCAACTAGTGACATGTTGTATCTAAAGAAAATGAATGTGTAGTTACCTATTTTTCACATCCAGATTAAATAGGAAAATCTAGGTAGATGATCAACTAAGGTGAAAGGTACATTTGATTCATTTTAAAACTTTACATTCAGGTTTTAGTGTTTTA
Organism: Thuja plicata; assembly: GCA_018584345.1. NCBI lineage: Eukaryota > Viridiplantae > Streptophyta > Pinopsida > Cupressales > Cupressaceae > Thuja > Thuja plicata. The sequence goes on along the minus strand of MU216837.1, from coordinate 67,584 downwards.
GCTTAAAAGAGAAAATGCAATGCAGAAATAAAGAACAATTCATTTCATTTGTGAAAGAAGTTATTACATTGAATATGCAGAAGTGTTTACAAAATCAGAACATTGCAAATAATTTTTGCAATTTAAACTCTTTCATTTCATTTAAAAAAGGTAAAGAGCCCACACAAGCTGTGGGACAACTACGAAAATAGAAATTAAATGTAAAGAAGAATGAAATAAATGATAAGAAGTAGATAGAGGAGAGGGACCCGTCATTTATTGGAGTAATGACGAATCCCCATGCTTCTACAGAAGGTCCCTTAGTCCTCATCTTTATTTTTGTCTTCAAAAGATCCTCACAAACAAGTGACCTCCAAGGTGATAAAATGGTGTCAGTAGAGCAATGAGGATCACAATCATATATCTACTAAGTATCAGATGCATGCATAAGAAGACATTGATAGAAAGGAAAAAGGAAGCAAAATCTGAAATCAATGTTTTTATCTAATGAGTTTGTGTCATGTGTAGGAACATGAAACATATGCATTATTGATCGACATGTGGCATCAAGTGGGCTCTCACAAGGGTTGAGCCCAACATGCCGATAAATGATAAAAATGTAGCTTTAAAAGTTATTTTTAGTTGCATAATACAAGGAAACAATTTTCAACAATGATCAAATAGTATAAGCTATAGCATGATCAATAATAGGGTGAAGAACAATATGTGAAGATGTATGAAATCTATCAGTGATAAGTCAGTATTATTCACAATGAACATTGAAACCATATAAGTACACCATCATAGAAAGGTTGCAACTATAAAAGTAGTAATAACGAGATCATTGTACATAGAGTACAATGAAGTAAAAGAAATGGTTCAATCTGCCATTATGTTCTATCAAAACAAATCAATACTGGGGTGTACAGTTATATTGAGGACAACTATTTTGTAAAATGATGATCATCGATGTTTTTTAAGAGTTAAAAATTTAAACTCTACAAGAAAAAGGTGTTTTGAGAAAAGATTGTTGGTGGAGCAACACAATGGGTAATGATGGTATGAGTCAAGTTTGAACGTGAACAAGAGCAACACTATCTCATATTATGAATGTTCAGTAATGAAAAGAGGTCAACTATTTTTTAGAAGAATATGAATATGCATAAAAGAAGCATAAAAAATTAAATATAGCATGTTCATTATGATAATGAGGCACATATATAATATTTCATTTTGAACAAAGCCGATCTACGGAGATAACAAAGAAGGATATCAATCCCTCATATAGGAGAAGCAAATAGCAGTTATCAGTAAAATGTGAACAGTAAGTACAACATGAGAAGATGTATGATATTGATGTTATTCTCTTAAATACTACTACCTTTTATATATCATAAATATGGAATAGCTATAGAATGAAGATGATATACATAGAATTACACAATGAAAACCCCTTTGTTTCAACAACCCTGAATCATTTCCAGTTTTTTTTGAAAGATATAGGCATGAAACTAAAGTATCCATGGAGAGTAATAAGGAAAAAAATCACTATCAACAAAAATAGAGATATCATAATTAGATACAGTTACATGGTTACATGTTTTTTTTAAGAGGAAGGATAATAATTATATCATAGCAATGTCATATGTTCAGAACATGAGAATAACATTGAAGCAACAATACTTTGAGTGCCAATCATTTCAATGTAGTGTTAAGAATCAAAAGGAACATCAATGATATTTCAATATTAAGATATCTTGAATGTCCAAATGCCTTCATGGGTGATGATTATAGGAAAATCATACTTTGAGTTTCAGCTAATGATACATCAGAAAACTATCACCATTTGAGAGCATTTTGGTTCAGTGCTAACAATAGTTGAAAAAGGGCATAACGTTGATTATGAAGTCATGATATGAATGTAACATTGATCAAAGAAAATACGCAGTGAGAAGGGACAATTACTTTCTTGAAGGAGTAGACAAGACATTCATCAATGTTGTCATGGTTGGGAACAATAGTTTCAAAGGAACAAAATAGTCCTTTTTCCATGAGGGTTTGGATCCATGTTAGGTATATCCACAGTTTTCATAAGATAGATAAGTCAAGGCTGTAGAAAATGGCGTGAAGGCACAAGAAATGCAAATTAAAACCCCATTTTATGTTAAAACCTTCAAGGAGTAGCCGTAGTTCATGATACAAAATAATGAACATATACAAAATACAAATATCTCTGTGAATCATACTTTACAAGGATGAAACCCCATAAATTTTTCCAAGGCCATGATCTGTTAAAGTATAGCTAATTTTATGAACAAAATACAAGGCACAAACATTTAAGTGAAAAATCCTAATCAATATGCGAGTTATAATTTTGGTTAATAGTTTTCAAATAACCATGTCGAATAGGAAGAGGGCAGGAGTATACAGTTTTGAACGCATAGAGAATGAGAGTTTCTTTCATTTTTTCCTTCAAAGTAACAGAGCTCGAGCTCGCTGATGCTTACCTATTTAGAAATGAAGATCTATGCAAGAAAACTTCCAAATGAATCCATGAAATCTTTCTAATTCTATTCAAACCCTAGCGGGAAAAGCCATCCGCAGAGCACATAGCAAGTGAAATCAATGAAAAAATGGGTGGCGGTTTAGTGTTTAGGGTTTTTGCCCTAAAATGTCTGAATGTTCCAAGAAGGCTTTTTCCTGAGAAAATATTCCTTTTGTTTTCCAATTTAATACATAATGTTTCTATAAAGTAATGTAAGTATTATTTTATGGTAACTTATGTATTAAATAATATAATAATATTAACATTTATTAAAGTAAAGTGAATACAACTTTATTAAATGATATTATTATTTTATTTTATTTTAAATTAAGGAAAAGTGGGCATAATTGTATGCATGACATATAAGGGGTGGGTTCCTTAGTTTGAATCAGGGTTTATTTGATGCATGGTTACTTACGAATCAAAATAGGAAGTACATTGTATGGAGACAGTCATTTTCAGTCATATGTGCAAGGAGGGGATTTTCTTTTCCTGCATGCTTATGGAGTAGTTGAAGAGGAGTTTGATGATCTTATTGGCAGTTACATTGTAATTTGGACCCTACATGGGTCATATGTGGACTTGAGGCAAATTTTAGAACAATAAACTAGGTCTTCCTAACAATTTTGTCCCTATTTTGGTGGGATTTTATTTTACATCCGACTCAGGAGAGAGGAGTTCAATTGATGGATAATTATAGGGACAAGATTTAGTTCTAGTGCAGTTCTCTTTGCAGTTCTCATTTTAGTTGGGATTTGGCCTTTCTATAAGGTATTTTCATTGTATTATTGGGAGAGAGTTTATTTTCTTCCTAGCTTCTTGCATACAACAAGAGGAGGTTGGTTTTACAACCCATTATTTGTCGAGCCATGTTTTCCCGATTTTGATAATAGAATGTTGATTCCTTCCTAATTCGTTTTGAGTTTGTAATTTTTTGTGAGAATTATTGGTGAAATAGTGTGATTAATTCCTTGTGTCATCAAGCTCCTTCCATGATAAAATATTCAGAATATGGTATTTCTTAAGGTATGGGTCTGTGAGTGTGTTTTAAATTTTTGTGTTAGGATTGAGAAAATATCTGTGTTTTTCTCTTCACAACCATTAGAAGGTCCCGAAGCCTCTCATAAGAATCATTTTTTTGCAAGCATACATAATTAGGTTGTGATTTTTATAGCTTTTCTTTATTAAGGGATTTTGTGAATTTTGGATCTGCAAATAAGTATTAATTATTTGGTGCATCAACCATCCAGATTTTATATTTCCACTTCATGAGAACTCTTTCTATCCCTTTCCTTGTTCAAGTTAGTTATAGGTGAGTACCATCAAGGAACCAACCTTTTAATCTGGGAGATTTATTCTTGCCATAGGATACACACAACTTGAGAGTATTTTCATGTTTCAATAAGATAGCTAGGTTTCACATATTTCTATAGGCGTAATCCTAATTGACAACAATTTTTGGCATGCCGGTGTGACCCTTTAGACTGTTTCAGCCCAAAATTTTCCACCTAATTCTAACTTTTGGTCTGAAAATCAATATTACAACCTTTGGAGGCAGAAATGAACACACACCTGATGGCTCTACAAAGGTGAATCTATTGGTTTTGAAGGATCAAGTGTTGGTATGTTCAAAACAATTTCATATTCTGATTTCTAGCTTATCATATGAGTAGATATGTAAAACTTTTGTGGGCAGAATGTATACCCACCACCATAATATGAGAATGATGTTCATGAAGCTCCTCATCTGCTATATCATATTGAGGATGCTGCCAGTTTTTCTTAGAGTGACTTTACAACAACATATATTATCAATGTGTTCCATCTGTTTGTGAGCTTTACACGTCTTGTGTAAAATGGATTTTAATGGGATTAGGGATCACATTATGAGTCTTGGTCAAAGGTTTGTTGACCTTGATTTGGGTTTAAAAGGAGATCCATCCTTTCCCTTGTATAAGGATGAATTTGGATATCCTAAATTGCAACTCCTTTTGGGGGGTTGGGCTCAACAATTGCTCAAAAATAAAAGACGTCAAGGATTTGTTATGCAGATAGAGGAATCAAACCACCAAATTTTTCAAATGTCCATGTTGATATAGAAAACACAATACTCTGATGACATGAAAAAATTAAAGCATCAAATATAGAATCAAGCAAAAGAGCAGTTTGATGCCAAACATAGACAATATGAATAAATTCTTACAGGAAAATAATAATAGAATGAGGCACAAAAGTGGAAAAGTAAGGAAGATTTTCAAAGGAAGTTAACAACACATGAGTAATTCACGATAAAGAGCTAGAGGATCACAAGGAGATAATAAGGGTCATATTTACTATAGCTACAATGTGTGAGGAGGCACAACATATTCAACATAAAGAAAATCTTCACCGAGAGATGGAGGTGCAAAAGGAGCATTATGAAAAGGTTTTAGAGGCACAAGGCGTAATGTTGAAGGCCTTTCTGTCTCAAGCTCAAGAAATGAAAGATGAGGTTCTTAAGGCCTTAATTTCAATCTTTATTTGAGGTAAGTCTCATGATTCCTCTACTATAATTCCAAGTGTTATTGTTTTGCACTCACCCAAAGACCCTATCCAAGTAGTCCAATCCATTCAGCTTGCATAACTGGATTCTTTAGTTTTGTTACAACAGGTTTTAGAGGTAGAAGAGGCTGATTATTTGCAACTTTCCTCTAATTTTTTTGATGAGCTTCCTTATTTTGTGAATGAAGAAAATACTAACATTCAAAGAACAATCATAGCAATTTCAAAAGTCGAAGAGGTTGATAAAATTAATGTTTTGGTCATTCATGAGAGCTACAATGAGGTAAAAGTTAGTCCTCTCCCATGTAAATATGAAAGTAAAGATAAAGAGGACTCTATTTGGAATGATCTTGAAGTATTTGTAACAAATTTAGATGCCCATCATTCATCTTTAGATGAGATAAGTCATGAGCAATAGAGTGTTGTTGATGAAATAGTTTTTAAAACTAATGTTTGTCAAGTTAAAGCTGAGATATTGGTTGAGATTCCTTTACTTTTTGTTTTAATGAGAATAACAGGTCTGAGCTAACTAAATTGTCGAATCATGATCAACAAAAACATGAAAATATGTTTGATAGGATGCTAGTTCATGAGTATATAAGTGAAGACAATGTTCATGAGGAGTCTCAAGGGTCTGATACTGATGCAAATTAAATGAACATAGAGCAAGGCAATCAAAAAATTACAAAATTCCAAGGTATGGGTTTTGAAAGCAATCAAGAGAGCATTATTGAAGATTTCTGCACTTTTCTTGATGGTAATTTGATATCTTTGGAGAAGGAGGTTTTTGATCAACATCATGTATATGAAATAACACCTCAATCTCTTATTTCTCACGATCTTAATATTTCTGATTTAAGTTTGATATGGTGGGTGAAGAGATAGTTGAAATCATAGAAATCAACAGTAATATTCTAGACTTTATCATTTCTAGAGGCTGCCCAATCAAGCATCTTTCCAAAATGGAGCCTAAGTATGAGATCTCAAATATTGAACAACAGACCCAACCCAATTATTCACCTCTAACCTGTGTTGGTTTTGATCAAATTCAAGAGGTAGGTGATTTGGCTTATCATTTTTAAGACATGCTTTAGGAGCTATTAATATTTCCTGTTATATTGTATATCTTTTTAGTTGCTTGTATGCATGCATCTCATCCATTGTTGTTGAGAAAATGAAGCTATTTCAATCAGTATGTTAATGGATGTATTTGAGGCCTTTTTGATTGATTATCTTAGAGTAAGTTAGTATGTTTTCAGTTTCTACTTTTCTCTCTGCAAGTGTTGATTAGGTGCAATTGGTTATTTCAGGTTCAGTTGTAGTTAGTTGGTTTGTAGTTAGTAATGTTATCCTTATCATATCTCACTCAAATAAGCATGTACCTTCATAATAATGAGTCTTTTTGGCTCATTGTTATGGACAATATATAGTTCCTCAATGGATATATTGTACATGCAATGTTTAGTTTCAAATTTCAGTTGTGTGGTAAAGGTTTAAAGCTAAAATGATGAAATGTGCATTATACTGTGTTAAGAGGACATGCATCATATGAAACATGAATACATTAACACACTATTTTATATCATAAACATTAGCCTCACAAAATGCTAATGAATGTCAGTAATTTAGGTTCTTTCAGTTTCAGTTTTCAGCAGTTGTGTTTGAGTTTTTAGTTTTGAGAAGGTTTCAATTTTATAAGGTTGAGAATGACTTTGTGGCCAATGCATAGACATACAACAAGTGGTCTTGAATTTTTTAGTAGGCAAACACCCCTGAGAGGTCTCCAAAAATGTTACCTATTTTTTGCATCTCGCTCAAATAGGCAGAGCTAGGTAGTTGATTAACTAAGGTGAAAGGTACGTTTGATTCATTTTAAAAATTTACATTTAGGTTTAGTGTTTGAGCCAAAAAGAGAAAATGTAATGTAGAAAGAAAGAACAATTCATTTCATTTATGAAATAAGTTTTTGATTAAGGTAACAATAAGTTTTGAAGGGGCCCTAAAACCCTGTACACAAAAGGAACTTAAGATATAGAAATATAAGTTCCCATAGCCCAATAGAACTTCCTAAACAGAAGGCCTAAGAGAAACACACACACTGAAAAACTCAGAAGAGATAACTCCCACAATGAAACAAAAGATAGAGCATAGGGGAACAAATGCGTGAAGAGAGAGAACTATCCTTTCATCTCTTCATATGGTACTGAAGGGTCATATCAAAAGAGGAAGAGGACCTTTTAAAATGTTTTCCTTTAATAGTAACCCAACCATCTTCCATTCTAGCAGCATCATCTTGCCAGCTCACACCAGCACCCAAAAAAGAAAAATAATCTTCCAGCGACACTTTCGGCACATGGCCATCATTAACCCCAACTGAAATTATAGTAGTAGTCTCATCCAAACCAGAGCGATCAGATACCAAAACACCAGTAGAATCAGTCAAACCAACGACCAAAGACCCATCAACCATGAGTAAAGAATGAGCAGTCTCATTTATGAAATAAGCTATTATATTGAATATGCAGAAGTTTCTACAAAAGAAGAACATTTTAAATACTATTTTCAATTTAAAATCTTTCATTTCATTTACAAAAGGTAAAGAGCCCACACAAGTCATGGGACAACTACGACAACATAAAGTAAATGTAATGAAGATTGCAAGAAATAATAAGAAGTAGATAGAGGAGAGGGACCCGTCATTTCCTAGAGTAATGATGAATTCCCATGCTTCTATAGAAGGAACCTTCTTCCTCATATTAATTTTTGTCTTCAAGAGATCCTCACGAACAAGTGACCTACAAGGTGGTAAAATGGTGTTAGTAGAGAAATGAAGATCACAATCCTATATCTACTGAGTATTAGATGCATTTTTTTTATAAGAAGACATTGACACAAAGGAATAAGGAAACAAAATATGAAATAAATGTTTTTATCTATTGAGTTTGTGTCATGTGTAGGAAGAGTAAACATATGTATTACTGATCGACATGTGAGTGGGCTCCCACATAGGTTGAGCCTAACATTCCAATAAAGGATAAAAATGCAGCTTTAAAAATCATTTTTAGTTACATATTACAAGGAAACATTGTTCAACAATGATCAACCAATATAAGCTATGGCATGGACAACAACAGGGTGAATAACAATATGTGAAGAGGTATGACATCTATCAAAGATAAGTCTATATTATTCACAATGAACATTAAAACCTTATGAGTACATCATCAAAGAGATGTTGAAACTATAAAATTAGTGATAACTAAGATAATTGCACAGAGAGTAAAGTGAAGCACTAGAAATGATTCAATCTTCCATTATTTTCTATTAAAAAAATCAACACTAGAGTATACAGTTACATTGAGGATAACTATTTTGTAAAATGATGATCATCAATGTTTTTTTAAGAGTTAAACATTTAAAGTCTACAAGTAAAAGGTGTTTTGAGCAAACATTGTTGGTGGATAAACATAGTGGGTAATGATGGTATGAGTTAATTTTAGAACAACAATATCTCATATTATGGATATTCAGTAATGAAAAGAGGTCAATCTTTTTTCAGAAAACTATGAATATGCATAAAAGAAGCATCATAAATTAAACATAACATGCTCATTATGATAATGAGGCAGAGATATCACATTTCATTTTGAAGAGAGCTGATCTATGGAGATAACAAAGAAGGATATCAATCCCTCATATAGGACAAGCAAATAGCAGTTATAAGTAAAATATTGACAGTAAGTACAACATAAGCAGATGTATGATATTGTTATTAGTCTCTTAAATGTTTCTGCCCCTTATATATCATAAATATGGAATAAATACATAATGAATATGATATACATGCAATTACACAATGAAAAAACCTTTGTTTCAGAAAACCTCAATCATTTCCAATTTTTTGAAAGATACAAAGCATGAAACAAAAGTATCCATGACAACTAATAAGGAAAAAAATCACTATCAATAAAAATAAAGCTATCATAATTAGATACAGTTACATGGTGTATAGTTGGAAAATGGAAGCACTTCCATTTTAGAATTGTTTAGCCTTTCGAGTAAGTGGTTTGGGGTAATGAAAAGTGCCTTGAATGGGTTCCTGATCTTGACATGGCTTCCCCCCTGTTCTGTCCCTCTTTCCACTCCTGTTTAGCCTGATTTCTGCATTCTGAACTGCAGACTGATGATTCTGGGCTTCAGGGTCAGGGTCAACCTTTTAGGTAGGGTCAACCTTGACCTTGACCTAGGTCAAGGTTGACCTCAACCTTGACCCAGGGTTCAGATCTTGAGGTCTCACAGTTTTGGATGTCGGTCTTTGTAAAAAGTATTTTCTCACTTCCGGGTCGGCTGTTTCGGGTTCCGAAGTGTCGATTCCTAAATTATATTTAATATAGGTCTTCTCCTAGGGTTAAATGCTTTAATGTAAATTTATTCTCCTATGTCAGCCTCCTTAGAAGATTGTGCCCTAGTTTTATATAAAAGGGAGCCTTCTCTTCTCATTTTCTCTAACGATAACTATCATCAAGCGAACAAAGTCTACTAATCAAGAATTATCAAAACATCATCAAGAGCAATACAAGAAAGAAATCAAGAAATATTTCAAGCAAGCATTCATCCACTCAAGCATCCATTTTCATGAAGGAGATCCATTGGAGGTCATTGAAGGATTCAAGCTACATAGTGCCCTTTTGGTGATCTCTTCATCCACCTTCTTCCAAGCCTATTCCAAATTCAAGAACCCATTCAAGACTTGGTGTTGGAGATCTATAAGCAAGAGATTGAAGAAATCCTACCTTTCTACATTCCACATTTTGAAGCATACTTGTGGATCCAAGGATTTGAATTCGCCACAAGGAATTTTACAAGCAAGGTGAATTTAAGCATTTACTTTGTCCATTTCTGCAATTTCAATTACATATCTATTGAATATCATAGCTTCATTGTTAGATTCAATTCTAATACTTGCTAGCATTATGTACTTTATTGATTTCAAGGTTAATTTGTAAATCGGGGATTGACTAAGGCAAACCCCTTCCCCACAACAAACAATCCTCTTTTTCTTGCAGATACAGGTTTGGGACTGCAGATTTGGACACAGATCTGGATACCCTTTTTGGCTTTCTTTCGAACGACATGAACAGATTCTTTGTCAAACCTGTGTAGGTTAGGGTCGACATTATTGGGTCAGGGTTGACATTTGTGGGTCAAGGTTGACCTTTTTCATAAGACGACATCAGAACGGAAAAATATTTCTGGGTTTTGTTCGTCTCTGCGTTCCAGTTCAGGATCAACTATCAATTTTTCCAGAAATAGTCTACAGACCTCAGAAAACAACATTCTTTGATCTAAAATATTTCAAGGTTAGTACATTTCTCCTATTTCTTCAATTACTATCCTATATCATTTCTATACATATAATTAACAAAATTTAAGATATCCTTCTTGTTATTCTCCTTTCCAAATAGTTGATTCATTTGTGCATTAGCCCTTCCTTTGGGTTGATCAACTTGGACCTTCCATTTGTGCATTTGGGAATAAAAGAGGAACATCTTATCTTCTCCCTAATCACAATTGCAATACACAATCAATATGATTCAATTAAATATGAAGTAGGGCTAAGGAAATCAATATACTCTAAGAAAATCAAACAACAATTAACAAATAATCTCCTAAACCCTATTTCATATATTACATTTTGGTGAACCCGCGATAGATAACTCTTTCTTTTTGGTGTTATATTTACATTGTTTATGCTAGATCTTGTATTTTCTTTCAAATTGCATCTAAATTCCATTGATCAAAATTTTGTGTTGGTTCATGTGCATTGTATTGGTGTATGAGCTTTACCACATCTAGTCCTACTTATAGTATCCCAGTTAGAAGAAGCCATAGACTTATGGGTTCCTTTGATCCTGAGTCTTCCTCTCCTTTCCTTAGGATCCCGGATGATAATTTGATAACTCATGATTCCAATCCTTCTATGGAGCATAACTCCTCTCACTCATCTCATGATGAAGATGATGCTTTAAGAGTTCCTCCTGAACAAGTGCAAAAATTTTCAACCGAACTTGATAAAATGGGAAATTGGCTTATCCAAGAAAACCATAATCAAGATTCCATCCAAGCTATAGAGGCTCTTAAGAAAGTTCTCCGTGATAATGATCAAGGTATTAATTTCTTGCATAGTATTAATCATCTTGTGAATTTGAATGTTAAACCTTTAGCTCAAGAGGCTAAAGAGTTAGGATTCACACCTATTGTTACTAGTGTAGGACCTTCTTCTATTCCTCTACCTAGTATTCCTACTTACACTCCTTCTTTGATAACAAATTCTCTTCCAAGTGCACCTATTCCTATGAGTGCTCCACCGGTATCTTTACCTATCTCACAACCTACATATCATAGTGTGCCTTTTACTTATACTAATCCTCTTCCAACTGTGGTTCCTAATGTTCCACTAGTTGTGTCTTCTATTCCTACTACTTACACTTTTCCTAGTGTTCCTAATATTTCTATGCCACCTGATTCCTCTAATGATTCTACAATTATTAGTTTGGCTCAAATTGTGTCATCTTTACAACAACAACTTGCATCTTTAACTCAATCTAAATTTAGCATTCCTACATGTGATATGGGTAGTCCTTCATCTCTAGACATCAATCGTGCTACTGTCCCTCAGCAAGCCAATATGCCTCGTCTTGAGAATTATAATGGAAAAGGTGACCCTGTTACTCATGTTAAAACATTCCAAATCCTTTGTAGTGATTATGCTCATGACCATAGGATTTTAGCCAAATTGTTTGCTAGAACCTTTCGAGATTAAGGCTTTACAATGGTATTGTTCCTTACCTCCCTATTTGATTGATTCTTTTCCTAAACTTGCTAATTCCTTCATTCAACAATTTCAAAATAATATTGGACCACAAGTGTCCTTATCTGATTTAATGCATTGTAGACAAAACACTAAGGATAAATTGACTGATTTTATTGGTAGATTTAAGCATTTGCATGCTCAGATTTCTTATCCTGTTCCTGATATTGATATTCAACATATGTTTATTTCAAATTTACAAAAAGATATTAGGGATAAGATTCTCCTTACTGAATTTACCTCCTTTCAACAATTGTGTGCAACACTTCACCATTATCAATTACAAGTGAGTTAGTTTGAGAGCAACACTCCAATGGCTCCTGTTCCAGTTGATAAGGGTGACAATGCTCATAATCCTAAGAAGTTTCAGAAACCTAACAACTATGTCAAGATTAATAAACAGACAAATGTGGTTGCTGATCAAGTTGCGGCTACATCTAATAGTGCTCCTACATCCACTGCTTTCCATATAAATCGTACATTTACTCCTCTCTCTGAAACTTTGCATTCTATAATGAGTACGTTGTTAAGTGCTAGTATGATTACTTTGCCTCCTATTCGACCTCTTCTTCCCACCACGACAGCTTCAAAATCCTTTGATTCTAAAGATTTCTGCCAATACCATCGCCAGAATGGCCATGATACTAAAAAATGTTACTCTCTAAAGCATAAGATTCAAGACTTAATTGATTCTAAAGCTTTGTCTATTGATAATTTTGATGGTAATGGGAATAAA
>MU216837.1:18864-37094 GCA_018584345.1 Thuja plicata | reverse complement strand
TTAAATGATGTGGATCAATCTTTAATTAACATTACATATCCCAATAAAATTAACTAAGTCGGCCAGAGATCTCAAATCTCATCATTAATCCAATTACTGTAAGTCAGCCAACATCACTGTTTTCACTTGGCAATTTCACTGGTGCTCAACATTGAACAAACTTGCTCATCACAAACAACTTCGCTCGGCACAAACAACTTTCTCGGCACAATCAACTTTACTCGGCACAAGCCAAACTTGCTTGGCACAAAACAACCAAAAAAATTGTCTTTGAAAGATAAACAACTAATTACTTTGCCAGAGTGCCAACTAATCAAGTACCCTTTTATTTGCCTTAATTCAACCATTCACTTGGTCTTCTTGTTAAATCTTCTTCATCAACAATAGATATGGTACTCAAATAGATAACAATAGTCTCACCAGTTAAGGTTTGACAACAATGACAAAATAACAATTGCTTGCAATGTCACTTTCCAACAGTATGCATTATCCTAGGTAAGCTTGTGTAAGGTTTAATTAAAATATTTAATTACACCAATAGAGTGGAACTATAATAATTCAACTTGCTAGATTGTTTCCATTCTTCCTCTTTATGTCACATATTACACACCATAATGCATGTTGTTGTCTAGTGGAATGTGTACTTTTTCATGGATCCCCTAGCATAACACAATTTGCTAGCTTTTTTAATTCATGTCTTCCTTTCTCTCTTTCTTGCATGATTTCATGAGAATGACACACCTTTCTAGTTAATTTAGCATGAAATCTTCTCTCATATTTGATGTGTGATCTTTTTGTTCCCATGAAACCACTTGTGCTCTTGCAATAACATTCCAAATGTGATTCTAGCGGTTTAGATATTTTATTTATCAAGGTCTATTCAATTGTTTGATTTGAAGCCTTTATTTTTGGCACTAACCCTTATTTCATGTGTCCTTTGTTTGTCTTTATTTTCCTTTTCCTTTATCTTTTTTATTTTTAGTTTCATGTGCGCCCTTGCACATGGTTGTACAAGTTAAGATCCTTGGTTTGAGGGTTGGTTCCCTTAAACTTAGTGATGTCTTACCTCTTTGTAATGTTGCCCATGATCATATTTCTCTCTTCATATCTCTTTCTTCTAATTTACCATGAGTATGTGCGTAGACTCATACTCCCACTAAAGTGGGGGCTAAATATAGCATCCTAAATTGTAAGCACCCTGCTAAGATGTATAATTTATACTTATTTAGCACCAATTTTAGTTTTTTCTCATTCTTCCATGCAACATTAAACTTTATTATAAATTTAATTAACAAATATTCAAATTTATAACCTTTATTAACTTATTACACATGTGGGCCCTTAATTTAAGGTGTACCCCCTTAATTATTTAATCTATTTATCACCTCTTGCATACATAGGCCCTATTTCATTATCGGTGACCTTTTGTATTTATTTTGAATTTAAATCTCAATTTTATGTGCATTTAGGGTATCTCCATCACTTTAGTGACCCATGATTTAATTTTGAGCCCCGATTGGACGAAATTGGGTGTCCCATGAGGCACAGGGTGAGATAGGGCACCTCATACCTCGAAAGACACCCCATTTTGTGTAAAGGTGGCCCAAATTTAAATTGCATAAGGTCTTGATTTTTAGCAAGATATTTGAATCCTCGTCGACCCTCTTTGAGTTTTAAGCCCCAAATGGTTTGGAGAGGTATATAAGAGAGACTACCACCCTCATTTTGGAATCCACAATCCATGATCAAGAAATCATTTAAGGAGCACTAAATAATTTCAAACATTCAAGGACTTTCATCCCACCATATCCTTCATCTTGTGGCAAGCTACAAAAATCATTGTGCAAGCATGTCTTTTGTGATGTCCTTTTAGGTATTTACGGGGTCATGCTATTACATCAACACATGTGATTTTATTTCAAGTATAATTGCATCATTTAAGGTATAAGATATTTTATTCTCTTATTCAAGCCTCTGATACTAACATCACACTTTCTTATTCAAAGCATTTCAAGTTTATTTCAAGGTTAATTCCTATATAGGGGGTTGACTGAGGCAAACCCCTTTTCACCAACATTTTTCTCATTTTTTTGTGTATAGGTGATAGGTGGTGCGGTTGCAAAAAAAGATACATGCAGATCTTATAGAGAGTTACAAGTTCTAGAAGTTTCATCAGAACTTGCTAGGTCTCAGGTGCCTCCAAAGACCTTAGGTTGTCCCATTCCTACCATTCCAAAATAAATTTTGGATCATAGGTTGGTCATTGTTTCTGATTTACAGGTCTAGTATTATAATTGGGTTTATAATATGTAATATGTTGTATACGCAATTTATTCCATTATTTCCCTACATATTGCATTCTTCACTTTCCATTGTGCATATTCATATTCAATCAACCACCCACAATGAAGTAAGCCTTTTGCATCCACTTAGTGTTTGAGGCTGCTTGAGCCTAGTGTGTAAAAGTGTTGTGGTGTCAGCTTCCTAATTTATCCTTTCATCCTAGTGAAATCCCCTCATGCCACCTTTTCTTTCATCACAATTTATACCCTTCATAATATAAAAATGTGTATATATTGGTATTACTACAAATAAACGAGGGACAATCTTCATCAAGTTTCTAATGCTTTCAATAAACACACCTTCAAAACAATTACCCATAGTTATAAGAACCTTTAAAATTTGTACTTCATTTGATTATTCTTCCTCATATTCATCACTTATATCCTAGCAAAATACTTTCTAAGAATTTTATGACCAAGAATTCAACAATTTTTAGAGAGTTGTGGTGCATGATACCCAATCTTGAGTGAATTTAAAATATAAGATACAATATCTTCTTGATAGAAATTTTTTCAAATCGGATGTGTTAATGATAGTGCATATAATTTTGTTTCTCCTCTAAATGAATATTATAAAATCTATACCAACCTATTTCCTAGTCATGCTAATAATGTTGATGAATATGAGCTAATTGTAATGGAGGGTGCTTTATAATATTACTATTTTAAATCAAAAGGGTGTAAATATCATGATATAGATGTACATATTGAGGACATACCTCATTCCTCCTTCTCTAGCCTATTTATCAAAATTTTGGATGAGGAAATCCAAAAAAATTACCATCCTTGTCTAGTATAAATGGTAGGATTGATACTTGATAGGGTTATTGGTGACATTATGATGATGCCACAAATAAATTCACTATATCTATTCAAGAAATTTTAAATAGTGAATATTTGAAGCTGATTGTTGTGATCATTTATGAGTATTAGTGAAGATGGATAATGAAATATCGATTCATACCTTGGACCATGCTACTTTACCTATTAAGGAGGGTCCTAAGGATGTACAAATGTTATGCCATACTATTATTGCTTCACATATAGTTTTGATATTTCTTGGTAGGCCATGGACTGGTATAAGAGGGTTGTCCCTTTTGTTGTACATCAATGTGCTAAATACATTCACGAGGGAAAAAGTGTAAATATTAGATGAAATTCATATGATCCTCTTATCAAGTTGAGCTATTTCACTTTAGATACTTACATATGCAACCCAAAGGAACCCCATCATGAGTATGGGAAATAAAATTTTGAGGTGTATCAAAAGAGATTGGAAGAAAAAAGAAAATTTAAAGATAAAGATAAATGATACATGGTCATTTTAAACATACTTTACCCTTTGTTCTAGTAGTTAAGAAGGACAAGGACTCCAAACATTAATTTTTTTAATATTTTATACTCTACTTCATTTATTCCAAATAAAAATGTTGTGGTTCATCATATATAAATTTTTTCCATATAAACAAACAAGAAAAATGGATAAATAAATAAACTTCTATGGTTCTATGTATTGATAGTGTGCTAACTAAGAGTGCCAACTTTTACCAAGAGGATACACATTATATGAAATATAAAGCCAAAAATTTAAGGAGGAAGAGTATGTTGTTACCTTTTGGAAGGGTGATAACCTTTTATAAAATTACCCTAAAATGATTACATGTGACCTCTCCTTTCTCTATGTATATTTACACTTTCATGTGTACTTGGTTAAATTGTTACTTATTTTGCACATGACTTTATGTATCGCGTGTTATTTAAAATTTTCTTCATATCTATTTTTAAAATCAATGTTTGTCTACATCATGCTTACTTTTCCTTTCATTCTCATTTTACCTTCTATATTATTTGTGTCATGATTGTTGTACTTTTCATATTCTAATATTACCTTTCATATTATACACATGCCATGATTACATTATATTTTTTATATTTTCATTTCACCTTCTATATTGTTTTTGTATACTTTATTTTCACATTTCAAGGGCCTTTTTGTTATATTACATGTAAATGTGTCATGATGAACTCATATTCTTACCTATGTTTCTTTGTTAGTTTTCTATACTTTCCTGCATTCTTCGTTTGACTTTCATGTGCTACCATGGTGAATGTTTTCCATCTATATTTTTAAATTTTTTCTTACCATGTTCCTTATGTTTCATGCCAATGCTATTACTTCCATGCTATGATTATTGTGCTTAAATTTATCATGATTTCATGTAAATTCTTCTTACTATGTTCACATTCTGCATCATATGATATTCTTCTGATGTACTTATTATGTTCAGACTTTATGATTAAAAAGTATGATCCTTATGATAACCATACTATTTACATCTTGTTTGTACATATGTGATGCCTATCAAACTTTTAGGTTCATCGTTATCTTATTATTTCCCTACTATGGCTCGCCAATATTCTTTGCATGTGCATTCACACTTAATCTCCTACTTATGTTATTCTTACATTGTGTTACCATGAATATACACTATATTCTTGATGTTCTTACATGATTAGGATTTATTTAGTTACATTGTTTCTTTTATCATTTATAATTATCACACATATTTTATCCTCTCCTTCGATTCCTTGTATTTATTGACTGCACCAATTAGAGGCGACATAGATTATTTATAATACTTTTCAATGTTGATATTTTAGGTGGCATCTTCTGCTAGACGAGGACTCACATCCATATCGAAATGCAAATGAATTATTTTGTAATGACATGCTTGCATTATGTTGAGTTTTATCACTAGACCATATTGTGTAGAATTGTTTCCCACAAAATTCTCACATGAACAAATTAATGTTAGATTCAGATGTTCAACATTGTTGTCATTGATGTCAAAAACTTAATACCGACATCTTGGTGGTATCAGTTGGTTGTTGGTAGTTTTGGTTGTGTACCTATTAGTTGTTAGTAGAGTATCAAAAGTATCATTTATATGCAAAACATGTTTAGTACGTGTAGTTTTGGTGCTTTATGACAGGTATACTTGGTTCTACTAATGGATTACATATTTTGGTATATTTACGTCTTCTGTTAGTTACTATTGATTGCTATGCCTACAATGTTCTTCCAGGTATTCATGATATCTGGAATTTCTTGTAGTTTATTAGTTAGCTTTTGGTACCGTATTCTAGAAATTTTCTATCTAGTTTCATTTATTAGCGGGTTCCAAAGTTTTGATATCAAGATATGGTCTTTTTTGTGTTATAATATTTTCGGTAAATGTAATGAGCATTGTAAACATCTTAAGCGCAACCTATATTCGAGTCATGGTGTAGCATGTTGTAAAGCTTTCTTAAGTGTGTCCTAGATTTAGGATCGGTGGTAGTGCATTAAATGTAATTTTAATGTCCTTTTGGTTTGAGGCCGACACATGTTTGGTGTGGATGACATGTGTATGACCAAATATATATAAATAAAGAAAAACCTTTTGTATCCGAGTGATGAGATGTAAGTGTGGAAGAAGATAAGCGAGCTATAAAAGGAGTCTTTGAGTGAGTTCTTGATGATGATGTGTGCAAGATGTGTTGGAAATTGATTCATTCAGGAGTGTTATGGATTACTTGAGGGTTTTCATTTATGGAAACACATCTAGTATGGATGGTCACTTGGAGTAGAACACAATTTTGGAGTTTGGGATTACAAAATTACTAAGTATAGAAAGCAGATTTACAGAGTATGGAAGTACTATTTTGATTAAAGAAGATATTATATGATGAATGGAGACATGAGAGATTAGAGGAAGCTATTTTGGGATGTGTATGACCTTCTGTTAAGGTTTCTTGAGTTTTTGTGTTGATTGCAGTGAGATACAAACAGTTGAAGATATGCGAAGATAGCGTAACAGTGATACATGGCAGATGAACAGTCACGATGATTGAGGGAGTATAATGCGAAGTCCAAATGTGCTAGGTTGGATTTGGATTGTGGATTACCTATTTTTTGATAGTGTATGGTCGTCGACTTGGTAATTACTTTTTGTATAAGTATTAATTCTATTTTGTGATGTAATTGGATGCCGAATGGGAAATGAAATAAGATACATATATATATATATATGGAGAACTTTTGAGGTGAGAATGTATGGATGAGAGATTATGTGGATGTGATGCATGGATGCATTATGATATCAGAATTAGACATATAGTGATGCAAGCTACAACTCGAACTACCTAAGCATAGCAGATGTTTGTTTATTCATTCTTGAGAAAAGCATTATAAAAAAATAGTATTTCTAATTGTATGAGTAATGTGCTCAGTATACCTTTAACATGGTTTTGTATTCCCCTAACAGGGAAATGTACTAATGTAATATTTAGCTCCTAAAAGGGCTAGGTCTCCTAACAAGGACATGAAACTTTTAGTGCATATTTTTGGGTGCCATCCTCACCGGGGTTTTCCATTGGCCAGGATTTACTCGACAATAATTCATGGTGTTATGAGGTATGTGTTGTGTGTTTATGTTATTTTCATTTCAGTATTTATTTGGTTAAGCTAGAAATTAATTGGTTCATGTTTAAAGTGTTGTAATACTGATTCACCCCCCTCTCAGTATTACCTAATCCTAACAATTGGTATCAGAGTTATTGGCTCTTGGAGAGAAAGCTTATAAGCTTAAGGGAGATCAATATGGACTCTAAAAGTTTGGAGGAAAACTTTGAAGCAGCACTTGAAGACCTTGATAAGGATAAATCAGAGAATGATGACTTGTGATTCAAACTGAGAAGAGCAGAGGGTTTCATCAAGAAACTAAAAGAACAACTTGAACTTTCCAAAAGGCGGAGACAAGATCTTATGGATAAGATAAAAGAGGACTTAGATAATGATACTTTAGATAAGATAAAATAAATTAAACAAGAGATGGCTAATGAAATTCAATAGGAAAAGAAAGCTAGAAAAAAAATTGAAGAAACCTTAAAGGATGCTAATATTTAGATGGGACAAATGAAGACTGAACTTGATCACTACAAGAACAAGTATCTAGAATTAGAGAAATATAATCAGATCATAAAAGGTGAACTTGTTGAGGCTAAGAAACATATTGAGAGACTTCACTTGAGTAGTGACTTGATTGATGAGAAAAGAGATAGACAGAAACCTAAAGGAGACATGAATGGAGTTAGCTTCAATGAAGTTGAATGTTCAAAGACTCAGGAAGCAAATTTAAAACTGAAGACTGATGGAGAAAGACCTACTCTCAAAGAACCTAAAGGACATATCAGACATTTTAGAGGTAGATATTTTGGATGTAACAAGATTGGACACATGAAGAGAGACTGCAAAAATAAAATTCCTTATAGATCTTTTGATGGCTATTGCAAAAATTTTCATGCATATGGACATAAGAAAGCAAAATGTACAAAACCTGATCAATCTTGAATGAAACAAGATTACATGATAGGGAAGAAACAACAACTAATATCACATGTTACAAATGCAATAACTTTGGGCACATTGCAAAGTATTGTAAGTTGCAGGTAAATCATAATAGACCACCTCCTACATATTACAAATGTGACAATCCAGTACATATTGCAAAGTTTTGCAGATACAATGGATTTGATAACAAAAGAGTAATACCACCTATGGTTATAAAGAAGAACATTGGTGATATTGGTAGGAGTCTTGCAGATTATATGGATGAATTCAAGAGTCATTTCAAAAAACTTGAAGATGAAAATAATGGTAAGGCTTGGAAGGTAAAAGAAAATAGTGAGGTATTGGTTCATGGAGAGTCAGTAGATGATACTGTACCTTCACTTGATGCTAACATTGCATACATCAACCTAGATGGCCAAGCATGGCCTTAGGGGGAGCATTCAAAGAAAACATAAGAAATCTATCCAGCCCCTGATTATGAAGAGTAAGCTCTTGCAAGCTTACGGAGAGTATGTGTAGAAGTTGTGGAGCATATAAATATGATCGCATGGTTTTACAAATCTATATTTTGTGATCGCTAGATTGATGATTGACTAGATCATATGCATAGATGAATTTATTGGGAACTCTGTCATTTCTTTACACAGTGAAGTATAAGGTCAATCGAAAGAACTTGTTTATACATCATTCAAAGAACATAGCCTAAGGAGAATAAATTTTAGAGAAGAAGAAGCATAGAAGCAAGTGCATTGAGTCTTTGATTGAAGTAGAAATTCACATATCAGTAGACAAAAGGTATTTATATTTTCTTCGAAGATTTAGTTATGGATACCCTGTTGACTTTTGATATCACCGAAAGACCTAGGTATACTTTTAGGAAACACCCATACAAATCAACTGAGGATGATCCCAAAGGTGCATTTTTGTAAACATCGCACAACGTTCTACATGTCGAAGACATTGGGGATTACATTCATCATAAGTATGAGTCTCTAGGAGATTATGAGATCTTTAAAGAGATGGAAGACATGATTGGGGAAGATGGTAATATGAAAAATGAGTTCGCACATCTTGAGAACCTAAGTATCATGTAGATAACTGAACTTTACGAGTTTGACAAAGAAGAATGGATTAATAATCTTCTGAGCAGAGTGCACGATCAATTTATTTGGCTTGGTGATCAACCTATGAAGATTTTTAGTGACCTAATTCATGGTATAATAGGATTGGATAATAGTGGGGTCATTCATGTTTCAGAGAAGAACACAAAGAAAATGGTGGAAACCCTAATGAAATCGAAATGGGATAAGAGAGCGATGACTGTAAATGATATATTTCAGTAGGATATCAGATTGATTTCGATTATTTTAGGATATAAACTTCACTACAGCAGCCAACTTAACTCAGTATTAGCAGGTGTAATTTTGAATGGCCTATAACATGGTTAAATAAAATGTTAAGTATTACTTATGCAAAGTTCTTGCACAACAATTTCTGGAGAATGTGAGGTAAATTAAGAAATATAGGACTAAGGCATTCAGATTTGGATCTTTACTGGTACATATGTATATTCATATTGTGCATAAATTCCATGGTATGCACCCTAGAGCTTGGAAAGATTGTGAAAATACTGATCAGATCACAAAGAGATACATAAGAAAAAATAGCACATGGGTAGATGGTCAACTATTTGTGATGATCAAAATATTGCAAAGACAGATGAAGGAAAGAGAGAGGATCCCAAAATAATTGGTGGAGAAGTGCAAAGACTCAATCTGTTTCATGGTTGAAACTAATTGTGTTTTCTTTGAGGTAGTACAACCTAGGAAGAAGTGGTATTATCCTTTGGGATATGAATTCATTTTTGAGGTCTTGACTATGTAGGTTGAACACATTCTATCCTCAAAGATTAATCCATCTGAAGAAAGATGGGGAACCTATGAAGAAAATTCAACAAAGATAAGGGAAGAAGAGACTAGAGGTGTAAGGAAGAGAAAAATAGAAAAATTAGCAGCTTATCTAGCAATAAAGGCTGGTATGAAAAAAGAGCAGATGAAATAGATTAGGAGGAAGATGACAAAGAGAGCTTCTGGGTTGGCGAGCACTGCTCATGCAACCCTTCCACCTCCTGAAGTTGAGAAGGAATAAGTTCACACTCTATTGTGATTAATGCATCTGAGACTACACCTACTCCACCAAAGAGAATATCATAGAGAGAGAAACCCATGGAATTGCCTAGAAGAAACACAAGGTCCACTAAACAAGACTCTCCACCTAAGAAAAAAAGGAAAGAAGTTGAAGTGAAGGGAGAAAAGAAGAAGGCAGAAAAAAAGAAGGTAGAAGAGAAGAAAGAAGAAGAAAAGAAATTAAAAGAGAAGAGCACTAAGGTAAAACATTTTTGGAAACTTGACATGAAAATATTAGAGAAGAGAATAGTTGAGTAGGGAAAGCTTAGTTCTTTGATCAGATACTATGAGAGGTATGACACATCAAATAAAATTATGATTGAGGACATGGTGATAAATCATTTTCTTTCTTTTAAGAAGAACTTGCTAGAAATTGAAGGCAGTATACCTGAAGAACTCTATGAGAAGTTAGAAATAAGGAAATAGTTAGCACAGATAGAAGATGAAACAATCAGAACACAAGAAGTTGAAAATATGTTACATGTTGTTTCAATTAAATAAATGGAAAATATTTTGAAAGATTTAAAACCTTTACTGGGAACTAAGTCTAGATTGGTAAAGATAATGGGGAGAAGATATGATGAAGTGGTTGAAGAAACATAGAAGGCAGTGGACAAAGTTGTGATGGATACTGAACCTGAGAAGTTATCACCACCAAAGGCTACTAAGCCTAAATCTATTGAAAGAGGTGAGTCATGTTGGATGGCTAAAATAAGTCTTGATAATTCAATGGACGAAGACACCAGTGAATTTGTGAGTACAGTGAAGCAACTAGATTTATTTATTTCTGGTGTGCCTGTATCTTTGGATACCTCGTAGGATGATAGTGACCCTTTTGTGAAGGATACCAACATAGAAGAAAACATTGTTCTTGAAATTGAAGAGATAAATGAACAGAAAATGAGAGAAGTTGAAGCAGTGAAGGACAAAGTGACTAAATTTGAAGGGAAACATGATATTCATACATCTGTTTCTTCATATTTTTTGTTGGTAAGTAGAGATAAGACTCCAAACACTGATGTTGAGAGCATGGATGAAGATGAGTTGATGAAAATATCCTTCATCACATTTGCTAAAGAGAAGGAGAGATCTGAGAAGAAAGGAGAAAAGAAGTCAAGGGTAATGGAAAGAGCAGTTGATACTTTCAAAAAACTCCTACCTATACCTTTTTATTTCCAATCAAAGGGCAGTGCATAAAACTTGAACAAAGTATTGGATGACTTTGATAGTCTTTATGAGTCCTTGGAGAAGATTGCTAAAGAGAAAGCAGAGAAGAAGTACCTTGCCAAAAATTTAGAGGAAATATGAAAGTCTATCTCATGGGACTTGGGCATATTGAACAAAACTATATTAGAGGAAAGAAGTTGTGTATCGCATGGAAGGAAGTTATACAGTTATTGTATAAATCCTGTCAAACACCTGAAAAACATTGAGGAGATTATAGAAAAGGACAGACTAACTCTGGAAAAGATGATGGATAGTTGTGAGACCTCTTCACACTCTATATTGGAGTTAGACAGAGAAGTTTCTAGGATATTAGACAAGCTGAGTGTTTTGGATACAGAGAAAGGGAGAGTTGTGGGTAGACTTGGTATGTTGAAGAGTTTAATCACTCCTAAGATATCATTTCTGGAGACACATATTTTTGACATGGAGACAACAACACAGGCCCTAATAGAACATATGCCTACTGAGCTAAAGGAAGAAGAAACATCTTCATTTTCACTGAATGGGCTAATTCATGTGAGTCAGATACTGGTAAAGACTTGGTCAGAGGAAGTGAAGATCTTGGAGAGCTCATTCCAAGATGTACTGAAGATGGTATAACTTTTTGGTATGCAATGGAACAATTTTGTTATGTATTATAATTTTTTTATACCTTTTCCATTGATGTCAAAGGGGGAGAAGAGAAGAAAAATGTATAGAGTAGAAACATATGTATGGAGAAGAGAAGAAAACATATTGTGCATATCTTTTTGGTATTGACACTTAGTCATTTTTCACTAAGTGTTGACATCAATGCCAAAGGGAGAGATTGTTGGAAAGTGATTCATTCAAGAGTGTTATGGAACACTAGAGGGTTTTCATTTATGGCAACACATTTAGTATGGATGGCTTCTTGGAGTAGAACACAATTTTGGAGTTTGGGATTGCAAAATGACTAAGTACAGAAAGCAGATTTACAGAGTATGGAAGTACTCTTTTGATCAGAGAAGATAGTATATGATGAATGGAGACATGCGAGCTTAAAGGAAGATATTTTTGGATGTGTATGACCTTTTGTTAAGTTCCCTTGAGTTTTGGTTTTGATCGCAGTGAGATACAACCAGTTGAAGATATGCGAAGACAGAGTAACAATGATACAGGGCAAATGAACAGTCACGATGATTGAGGGAGTATAACGCGAAGTCCAAACATGCTAGGTTGGATTTGGATTGTGGATTACCTATGTTTTGATAGTGTATGGTCGCCTACTTGGTAATTACTTTTTGTATAAGTATTAAAATTCTATTTTGTGATGTAATTCGAAGAGAGAGAGAGAGAGAGCTTTTAAGATGAGAATGTATGGATGAGAGATTGTGTGGATGTGATGCATAGATGCATTATGATATTAGAATCAGACAGATAGTGATGCAAGCTAGAACTGGAACTACCTAAGCATAAAAGATGCTTGTTTGTTCATTCTTGAGAAAAATATTGTAACAAAATAATATTTCTAATTGTATGAGTAGTGTGCTTAGTATACCTTTAACATGGTTTTGTATTCCCCTAACAGGGAAATGTACTAATGTAATATTTAGCTCCTAACAGGGACATGATACTTTTAGTGCATATTTGTGGGCACCATCCCCACTGGGGTTTTCCCTTAGCTAGGGTTTCCTTGATAACAATTCGTGGTGTTATGAGTTATGTGTTGTGTGTTTATGTTCTTTTCATTTCAATATTTATTTGGTTAAGTTGGAAATTAATTGGTTCATATTTAAAGTGTTGTAATACTGATTTACCCCTCCTCTCAATATTACCTAATCCTAACAAGCTGAAGAAAAGTGTGGAAGATAATTGAAAGATCAAGAAAGGCATTTGCATATAGATTTGTTGTTGATCAAACAATGGTATCAGACAAAAGATCAACAATCAGATCTACTATTGGATGTGGTAACTGAGCTTAATTGTTGAAATATTTCATGTATATTTAGATGCAATATTATCAGTTCATATTTTGTCTATAAAACATCTTTGTGTATAAGGGTAGTTAGCCTAACCAACATTGATCCAACCGGAGTAAGAAAACCATACTGAAAAAAAAGGTAGTGAGAAAATTGGCAGTGAGCCTTTGTAAAAATCACCTTAACCAGTGTTTCATTTCATGAGAATTAGCTTCTCTATGGTTTTTTCCAGTTGGGGTTTTCACCTAAATTTTGGTGTTCTTTGTGTTCACTAGTACATTTGAGTCCTTTTTTTGACAGCTATGCATCACAATTCTGACACTATCCCGTCAATCATGCGACATAGACTGGTGTTGTAGTTTTGGTGGCGGAAACACCGATGACTGCTATGTATGTCATTATTGTGACGGTATTGATTGTCACAATATGCACCGGCTATGATGGTTAGTATGTCATCGTTACACATTATGAGTGTCACAATAACAACGGGTGTACGTCAGATATGTTATACATGCGACGTCCAGCTATCAGATTATTCCAACATCTGGACGTTGCATGTAGTGCTTTGGCATTGGTCATTTTCTGAATACCATTGCAATTGCAACGGTATGCTATGTTTAAAAATATATATATTTGTCGTGCATGGAGTGAGACCTTAAAATATTGAGCTTCTCTTTGTTTCAAGAATAGTTTAACATTATCTACTGAACATGGCCAACCACGTGAAGGTGGAAGCTCATTTGGCCCCTCCTAGGAGCCTCTTATGACCCTTTACGACAATTTAAGACCTCTAAAGTGTATTATTAGGGATTGTAAAGGGTCATAAAGGGTCATAAGGGGTCCTAGGACACAACTGTTGTGAAACATAAATGTAGGCATCATGGTCACAATTTTTTGGAGACACAACATAATTGAGTGGTATACCCAGACGATGCAATGCAACCACTAATCCTCCAGCTCCAAGTTGACACTGTAGGATCCAAAAACCATAGATAAGGAATAAATTTAGAGAGTGGAGAAGGAGGGCCATAACAACCAAAATAATATAGGGACCCTGTATTATTTTGGTTGTTATGGCCCTCCTCTACTCTCAAAATTTATTCCTTACCTATGGTTTTTGGATCCTGCAGTGTCAACTTGGAATCAGAGGAGTAGTGGTTGTGTTGCATCATCTGGGTATACCATTCAATTATGTTGTGTCTCCAAACAATTGTGACCATGATATCTTCATTTATGTTTCTTAGCTATTGTGATATCTATATTTATGTTTCCCTGCTATCGTGTTTATGTGCATGTTCTTTATGTGTTTAGCTTCTCTCCCTGGCATCCAAGATAATATTTTCCCACTCTGAATTGAGAATGCATGTGCAGCTGCATAGAATATATGGTCTTAGAAGACCCAGATGGGCAGAAATTCAATGTACAATTATGGTCTTGTACAGATAAACTAGAACTGGAATTTCAGCAAGGCTGGGAAAAGTTTGTGCATCATTATGAACTGAAGATGGGGAATTTTCTAGTGTTCAAATATGTTTCAAAATATTTTCTTAAAGTGAAGAAATTTGATACAATAGCTTGTGAGAAAAATCAAACAAAAAGGAAATCATCCTTTCTTGGTAAGAGATAGTTTTGTCTAAAAATATAGATCTTTTTTAAGATGATAAAACTATTTCTTACCAAGAAAGGATGATTTCCTTTTTGTTTGATTTTTCTCACAAGCTATTGTATTGAATATTTTCACTTTAAAAAAAGATTTTGAAACATATTTGAACACTAGAAAATTCTCCATCTTCAGTTCATAATGATGCACAAAATTTTCCCAGCCTTGCTGAAATTCCAATTCATCTATACAAGACCATAATTCTACATTGAATTTCTGCCCCTCAAAAAACCCTCCTTCTCAACACTATTATAATATTGCATTTCAGCTTCAACCTCTTTCTTTGCTTTGTTAGGGTGTTCCTCATAATTTTTTACACAGTGTATTCTACATTTACGTTCAATTACATGATTTCTTTGCATATCATACCACAACTTCATTTAGTAGTCAACATCACTCTCCCTCTTTTGATTATACTTTAATATTCTCTACGAGGAAAGAGATTTACATTTTGGTTTTCGGCCTTTAGCATTTGGACGATGCTTTTATGGTCGAATGAAACCTAGGTTGTGCTTCTTCATCCTATGAATATTTAGTCCTTTAAAATCATAAAATAAGCATAGGATAAAGAAGCATAACCTTGATTTCATTCCACCACAAAAAGCGTGGTCCAAATGCTATAGGACAACCAAAACGTAAACCTCTTTCCTCAGAGAAAATAAGAAAGTACAATCAAAAGAGGGAAGGAGAGTGGTGTTGACTACCAATTGAAGTTGCGACAACATGAACGAAGCTCACAAAAATATTATAATCTACCATCCACCCATTCAGTTCTATGATGAGTACAAAACATCACAACCAATTCCAAAATAAAACAAGAGCTGGAGTGTAGCATAGTTCCTGCCAAGTGTAGGCAAGGTGGTTTTTCCAGATAGAGATGGTTTTACAAGATACATGCATCTGTTTTATTCTGGTTACAACCCAATATCAACAAGCAAATTAAAAGAATATAAAATAAATTTAGTCAAATTACTTGGATTCAAATACAACCAAACCACTCACAGATTCCATCTTCTGGCAATGTTGTTGAAAACAAAATAGTCAAGTTGTCAACTGATGAAGTCAAGTATGACTTGAAGCTTCAGATGCCCCAAACACAGGAAGAGATAGACAATGTTTGTTTGTATTTATCTCTTCCTGACTTTGGGGCATCTGATGCTTCAAGTGAATTTAGGGTGCAATTTTTAGTCTTTTGATGGTCGATCTTGTATAGAATCAACTAATGCAAACAATCCACTAGGGCATTATTAATACATGACCAAATCTCTTCACAAAAATCTATTAATTTGGAATTCATAAAATAAGAGTTTAGAGGAAATGTTCCACTAATTTATAGACTATTCCTACGGTTGGAATGAAAGTTATGTATTTTTAGAGAAGGTATATGCACAAGTGACAAACATGTAGATTTGACCAAGCACTGCTGGGAGCTTGACACAACAACAAATGGACTTGTGATGATTTTATCACAATAGTACATCTGTTTCTGGGTAAGTTCCCAGTAGTAATTAGGCAAATCTGCATGTTCATCACCTGTGCATATACCTTCTCTAATCAACTCTTATATATAGGTGAAGGTTGTATATTTTGTATAGGTTGTGTGTGTGTGTGTGTGTGTGTGTGGAACCATTTGAATAGTGAACTCAATGCTAAGGAGAAAAAAGTATGATGTCAAAAAGTATAAAATTTCATGCCTTGAAATTTTATAACATAGTTCCTTAGTAGCTGCCATATGAAGATCAAAAGGCTCCAAGCTTTCAAATCAAGCTCAAGCTTCACAACAAAAGAGCATTGTAAAGTGGTAACTTTCCCATTTTACCATAGCTAGGGCCTTCTTTTACCATGCTTTATGAGCTTTATGGCTTCCAATAAATTTATTTGGACTCTTAAAGACCCTACAAATCCCTCTACCACCACACATAAAATGGATCAACCTTTTTTTTTGCCTTCTATAAGGTGATTTCTTCCAATTTGTTGTCAATTGAAGTCTTCTACATAGGGAAATTTATGGATGTATAATCGTTTCTCAACCTCCAAAATGACCAAAACCAACTTGCAACCAATTTGCAAAATTTTTTCATTACAAATGAAAATGTTGTCATGAAAACATGACAACTTTTAAGAAAATTTTACATCTTTACATGTTTATACAAGATCATTAAAATGACATCTTGATAAAATAGTTCACATCTTGAACCTCACAAGATCTTCAAGCTAGCATGCTATCAAAATAGAATGGCAGTGGTGATTCAATGCATCTACAGCCTCAACAACATGGCAACATTGATCCAATAATAGAAAATACAATACAAATGCCAAGCTCACGGTCTCAATGAAAAAAATAGTGTATAAAAAAATATATGGTGCACAAAAGCAGCAAGCATGCAATGACAACAATAAAATTTGTGCATGATTAAGTTACCTTTTTAGAGTAAGGGTCCCACTGGTCTTTTTTATTTTAGAACTGCTTTCAAGGGATTTAAACATTAGGTATGCAGTCTCATGTTTAGATAGAATAGGTACTATATGGTCCCTAACTGCATCTACTATAAGTTTCATAGTTTTTTGATTGTTCTCAATCCATTGAGTTTTCTCCGGATCATTCTTTGGTTCTATCTTGTTTTTTTCACAAATGGGTGTAACTTATTTACTTTCAGAATCATCATGACTCTAAATCTTCATGATGTAAAGTTATTTGCATCTTCAAGATGATCCTCTAATTTGATTACACTTGACATTATGATTGCGATTTCAAGAGAGAGTATGGTTTAAATTAATCTGATATCTTAAATTTAATTGGATCTTCCTTAGAAAGGCTCTGATACCATGTTAAATATGATTAAATTTATTTTAGATTTGATCTATTTATGGCTTTTCTATTTTCAGAATATGATTCTTAGAATCACTGTACTTTCTTGCAAATTATAATTAGAATATTGAACTTGATAAATATGAAGTTGATGCCAAATCAATATTAAGAAATACTGATCATGAATTTACAAGTCTGCATTTTTATTAATGGTATTCGATCTACAAGAGCAGATCATTTATTAATTTAAATGTCTCCAATTGTGGATCGGATCTACATTAAATATACAAGGAAGATACACATCCCATGAGTGGAAATGTCTCCACAAAGTGGAGGCATGAGATGTCTCATGAATTTTACCTTTTCATCGTAACTAAACACCCGATCTCTAATCGGGGTTTGTTCCTTATTAAACATAAATGCTTACCAAGTTCGATCTATATTTATCTTGCACAAATAATTAATATCCAATCTGGAAATGATCACTGATAATGATGCTCAATCAAGATCCTATATAAAACATGATATGCCAATAAGCTACATGTAATAACCTCTAAATGCAGATCGATAGTATACCTAGAATATAGTAGATTTCAATCAGTTATATAAGTGATTATCAATTTCTATAATTTATTGCAAATGATGATATGAATATATATATATATATATATATA
>MU216837.1:0-12481 GCA_018584345.1 Thuja plicata | reverse complement strand
TACTTCATCTTCCGATTTCAAACAGTTTAACGACAATATGCATCTGAATGTGAACGTTTTTCTCAAAATGTAGACTTCAATGTCCGTTTAGGCAAAAAAGTGTAACCCACTATTGTGGTATCACCCATTCATAAATGTCTATTGTGGCTACAATCATCATTGTCTGATTGATTTCTATAATAAATTCACCTAAATAGGTTTCACGCTTTACAATGAAAACTTTGTGATCAAAGGTTTACAACTTGACCTTGATCTCCTAGTTTGCATGTTTTAAATCAGTTAGACTGATTAAAACAATTACATATACTTTACTTGTCCCTCAAGAAATGGTTTTAAAGATAAGCTTAAAGCTAAATATAAAACTCAAGTGTTTTATCTGATGTTTCTCATTTCTCAGAATTAAAGTTGTCTCTCGGTAGACTGGTGCTCAGGTTGCTTTGTAGTATGTGCTCTTGGGTTTCTCTGGGAACTATTTGTCAGTTTGCTCAGTAAAGTGTGTTGTCAGTTTATACTGTAAACTGTCTGTCGGTGATAGTGCACTTATCATTTCCGGTGATCTCTGTGAACTTCTCTATCGGGTTGCACTATAAACCTGTCTTTCGGTGATCATGTTACCGACGGTTCAAAAAATTATTTCCTTCGTATACTAATGACAAAATTTTATCCTTTAGGATTATCAAGTCACAAGGCTAATCAATGCAGATAAGTGGTGCTCTCGTAGATGTTGGAGATGGTAATAATGTTTCAATTTCAAGTGAATCTTAGAAGACTAACATGACTTGGAAGAAGCAGGATGTTGCTGATAAAGAGAGCCATGTGGTACTAGATCTGAGTACTACCTCTACCAATAATTGAGACAAATTCTTTGGCTCAGGGGGATTATTAACATACTATATCAGTCTCTTCCCCTGATCTGAAGAGATACTGATTACAACTAGATTGTCTCTAGTATGATGAATAGATAAATAATAATTGTAATTAAGGATTGAATAATTATGATGGTTCGTGGCTTTTTGAAATCATTTGGTACTGCAAAAAGAACAAAAAATTGAGAACTTTCAGAGAGAGTTTGAGGAGAAATTTGTGAGTAATTATGGAGTCCCAATTGGTCATTCGAAATGTTGGTGCGTCCGTGTCAAATAAAATGAAGAAGGTTGAGCTAAAGAAGCTTGATCATAGAAGAATCAAGAAATTGGAGTCTGGATTGGCTGCAGAGGATATGCAAAGGATTAGAAATCTTGGCTTGGATATTGGGGAGAATTTCTCTAGTGCGACGACAATGGATTTATTTTGTTCGTACTGTGTTGGTTTACAGGTGAAAACTTGGTTCTAGATAAGCCCTATCTAGTGATGAAATAGTTTATTGGAGATATTACATAATTATGCAGTGTTGGTGAATTACCTGGAAAGAAGACCATAAGCTACAAGGAGGTAGAAGAACTAGTTGTGATCGGTTGTGATCAGCGTGCACTATTAATCAATACCCTTGAAGATGATATAGTGAGGTATGTCGCCTATGGAATTTCTTACAAAATTCAGTTGCAAGATCATGATGGTACCACTTTAGTGTTATCTATTTATATTGAACATAAATTTTTAAGGGACAATGTTCAAATAGATCTCTATAAGATGTTGCTGGAGAATTATCTTGAAAATATAAAGATGACTGTTGAAAGTGGATATGGTTTTAGTTTCGTTTCATTGGTCATGTGTTCAACTTTATATTTCTTGGGTTCATTACTTGATAAGGAGAATGTTGAGAGGAAGAATGACTTTCTTATCAGTAAACAAATTTGTAGATATCCTGATGTGTTGGAAAATAGAGAAGATGTATATAAGGCATACTTCGTATCTTTGCAGATGAGTATTCATGGTTTAGGTTTGACAGTTATTGGTGTTGTACCGCTAATTCATGGTGAGGAGGGACCTTCCTCGAGTAAGAAGAGATTGGAAGTTGTTGTCAGTGGTTCCTCTCTAGAAGCTAAGAAGAGAACAATTAGTGATAAAAGGAAGGAAATTGTTACCATTTCGAAAGATGAAGAAGTGAAGTAATTAAGAAGGAATTGAATGAGCTTGGAAAGACATATGATGTCTTCAAGGGCAAGGATGGAAAACATAGGATCAAAGTTGGTGAGCTTCAGGTAGAGTTGTTGTTGTTAAAGAGATAGAGGGAAGACTTGATAATGATATTTTGGTTAGTAAAGGACATGATAGAAGTTTGGTTTGAGCATGTTACTTACATCCTTGTTGATGCAAAAGATTATGCCTAGCAGATATAGTCTCAGACTAGAGTAAATATTTTGGCAAGTTGATTGAGCGTGACAGTTTGTGTGCCCAGTCGGGGGCTGCTATTTCCGAGTGGAAGAAGGAGCTTCCAATTTTGAAGGAAAGGTATAAGACAATCTTTTCTGTAAAAAATATTGTATTTATTTGACTTTCTTTGTTTTGTTTGGCCCTTTTCCTTTGTGGCAAAAAGGGGAGAGAAAGAAAGGAACAAAAACATGATATGAAGTATCCACTCAGGGGGAGTTTTTGGTGTTTTTCCATCAATACCAAAGGGGGGGATTGTTATATTTAGATGTTGTTGGCATTGTTGTCATTGATGTCAAAACTTTCATACCGACATCTTGGCGATAGCAGTTGGTTGTTGACAGTTTCAGTTGTGTACTTGTTGGATTTTGGAAGAGTATCAAAAGTATCAGTTATATGTAGAACATGTTTAGTACGCACAGTTTTGGTGCCCTATGGCAGGTGTACTTGGTCCACTAATGGATTACATGTTTTGGTAAACTTGTGTGCTTTCGGTAAAGAATGGTGCATGGTGTATTTTTTTGGTTACTATTGACTGCTATGCCTACAACGTTCTTTCGAGTGTTCCTAATATTTGGACTTTCTTGCAATTCATTAGTTAGCTTTTGGTATCATATTCTAGACATGTTCTATCTAGTTTCATCTATCGGTGAGTTCAAAAGTTTTGATGATCAAGGCATGGTCTTGGTTGTGGTGTTCTGACAATTTTGGTAAATGTAATGAGCATTGTAAACATCTTAAGTGCGACCTATATTTGGGTCTTGGTGTAGCATGTTGTAAAGCTTTCTTAAGTGTGTCCTAGATTTAGGATTCTTGGTAGTGCATTAAATGTAATTGTAATATCTTTTTGATTTGAGGCTAACACATGTTTGGTGTGGCCGACATGTGTATGATCGAATATCTATATAAATAAAGAAAAACCTTTTGTATCTGAGTGATGAGATGTAAGTGTGGAAGAAGATAAGCAAGTTGTAAAAGGAGTCTCTGAGTGAGTTCTTGATGGTGATGTGTGCAAGTTGAATCCAAGTGTGGAATATTATTGAAAGATCAAGAAAGACATTTTACATATAGATTTACAGTAGTGGATTAGACAGTGGTATACAAAGAGAAGATCAACAATTGGATCTACTGTTGGATGTGGTAACTGAGCTTAATTGTTGAACTATTTTATGCATATTCAGATGCAATATTATCAGTTCATATTTTATTTATAAAACATCTTTTTGTATAAGGGTACTTAGCTCGACTAATAGTGAGCCAACCACAGTGAGAAAACAACAGTGAGAAAAACATAGTGAGAAAATTGGTAGTGAACCTTTATAAAAATCACCTTAATTGATGTCACCTTAACCGATGTTTCATTTCATGAGAACTAGCTTCTCCGTGTTTTTTCCTAGTTTGGGTTTCCACGTAAATTCTAGTGTTCTTTGTGTTGGTGGTTTTGTGCTTTCATGTTTACATTTGTTATGAATGCTTGATGTGGTTACCAATAGAACAAAAGTTAATATTGAAATTTGTATGGTTTGTGAGTCTACTGACACAGTAAAGGTTTTACAAAGTGTTTGTAAATAACTGATCTCCCCTCTCAATCATTCGACATGTTCAACAATTACATGGAACCTTATCATGTTTACACATCATGCAATGTTTTTCATACTACTTTTCAAAAAGCTAATATCTCCTATTCCTTTTTCTTTAAAAATAATAATAAAATATTAAAAGCAACTTGTAGTGTATGCTTATTTTTATCATCTTGTAGACATAATTCATTGCATACTAATGGTTGTTTTCTAGCTTTTGATGGAGTGCTCAAAATAGGGAGAGTGCACAAAGAATCATTATATCCTTTCTCATTTAAACAATCTCTTTAATAAGTGTCTAAATATTTACTTTTCACGTTGATTGAGAATGTCCATACAGTTTGAAATGAATGCTCATATTGGATTCACAATCACATCAAAATGGAGGGAAACTATAATTGTAAAATTATTATTCCCAATCTATTTCCCATTTAGTTTTTTATCCACATTGATGGGATTTTCTTAATATAATACCATATTCAGAAGTGGTGTACTCTTCTGCTTGGTTTGGCTCATGACTTCATCCCTATCCATTTTTATTTGATCCCTATTTGACCTAATACATATGTTTTCTACCTATTCATCCCATTTCACTACTAGTAGCATTGATTTCTATACATTCTCTCCTTACCTCATGGTCACCACTTTATCTCTACATGCCACTTCTATGTGGCTTGAGATTAGTTTCAATCAATCTATAAAGTGCATGAATGATTCTTGAATTTTAAATCATTATCTTTAAATTCAATCTTTGATGCCCTTTTAATAGCTGTTGTGAGTCAAGTTGGCACATGTTGTCGTGCCATAATATTTAAAGTCTCATTTAGCACTTAGACATTTTATAATGGAATTACAAAATTGTTAGAGCACTTGCTTTTGAATTAAAAAACATTAAAAGGGATCAAATTTGCATCACCATCATATATGCCATTTGCATGCCCATGAATGTCATCTTCAATCTTTTTCATCACTATTAATTTGGTCCAACAAGGGGTTTGTCCCAAGCTAATATGTTGATATATTGAGTTGGCAAGTTCTTCAATGGTATCTCTTGACACAAACCTTGAAAATTTCAAACATCTAGAAGGTGAAAACGAACAAATTTTCAAGTACAATTCTAATAAATTGGTTCGATGTGAAATTGATCACTCCATACATCAAATTAGGTATGGAATAATCAAGTTTGACCTCAAGACTTCAAGATCAGTTTACATCAGTTTTTGAAAAGTACGAATTCTAAGAAACATATCAAAAAAGAAATAATTAATTTTTGACATGAATAAACTCATTGAAAATAACATCTACAACATAATCGTAAATTATATACATATAATTTATATATTTGATATGCATTTATTTATTTCATATTATTATAAATTAATTTGTGCTTATAAGTGATTGCATTTATTTAATTAGTCTTAATATATAGTTTCTTTGTGATATTGCTATCAAAATTCAATTGTGTAGTTTTTTAGTCAAACTTGTTGACCCGTATTTTATTAGTAGTAGTCCACACGGACCCATTTCTGATAAGAATGAATATAACAGTTAGCACTCATTATATAAATGATGTTCATAAGAATGAAACATCCCGCCATTATACAATATTGTAATTTGTGTGTATAGAGAAAAATGAAAACATCTCCTGGTGTAATGGATGGCTGCCAACAAAACTAAAGTCGCACTCAATTCTTTCTATCTCAAATATTTTTATGGGTTGGCAAAAGCGCAAGTCTGCTAATGAAAAACTCTCACCAAATTCGTTTGTCCGAGGTTCAGATCAGGTTGACAGAGAAAACAATGATTCACAGCACAAGAGTCGTTTCTGTAAGTAGAGCTCTTGCCTTATTCAATCATGCACATATTTAACAAAATGTACTCTCTTTTATTATCCCCCTGGCACCTGAAAATATTTGAAAACCAATTCAGCTGAAAATTATGAAGCCCTTACAATTGCCATCGTTTTTCAAGATGGAGATACGGAACAGAAGAAATTTTCACCCATTTCTTCCTCTTCATAGTAATTATAGCCATGGTGGCAACATCGGGGTTAATGCACCCGGTAATTACATTTTTATGTTAGAAGAGTGTGGAAGGAAAAAATCTTTACCGGAGGGCAAGCGAGTTCATGCCCACATGATCTTAACTGGATTATTTAACATAAACACTTATTTTGCAAATCGCGTATCCGACATGTATCTCAAGTGCGGAAAATTGAGTGATGCACGTAAGGTGTTTGACAAAATGCCCGAGCGAGATGTGTACTCATGGACTAGGATAGTTGCTGGCTATGCCAAAAGTGGGTGTTTTGAGGAAGCGCTGAAGGTTTTTGATGAAATGCCTCAGCGTACAGTGGCCGTTTGGAATGCAGTAATTGCTGGGTATGTGCTGCACAAAATGCCCGAGGAGGCTATTAAAGTATTCAGAAAAATGAAGCGCATGGGTACGACGCCAGACCAGATTACGATTTCCAGTGTGTTAAGTGCGTATTCGAGTTTAGGAAGCTTGGAAGATGGAAAACAAACACATGCTCACTCAATCAAAGCTGGATTCGATTCAGATGTGTTCGTGGGCAGTGCTTTTATTGATTTATATGCTAAATGCGAGAGTGTAGAGGATGCACGCCAAGTGTTTGACAACATGTCTGAACGAAATGTGGTGTCGTGGAATGCCATTATCGCTGGGTATGTTAGATGTGGAAGGGTAGGAGATGCACGCCAACTGTTTGAAAAAATGACCGCAAGAGACATGGTTTCATGGACTACGATTATTGCAGGATATGCCCAAAATGAGCTGGACAGTGAAGCGTTACAACTTTTTTCGGAAATGCAGATGGCAGATATCGGGCTCGATGAAGTCACCCTTGTTAGCGTTCTCAGTTCTTGTTCCAGCCTCGGTACTGCTAAACAGGGCAAGCAGGTACATGCCTTTGCCATCCGAACTGGTTTTGAGTTACTTGTAGCTGTAAGCAGTGCCCTTGTTACCATGTATTCTAATTGTGGGAATACAGATTATGCTTTCAAAGTTTTTGACAAAATGCCAATACAAGATGCATTTTCATGGACTGCAATGGTTGCAGGATATGCGAAATGCGGAAGAGTAGAGGATGCGAAACAATTGTTTGACATGATGCTTGATAGAAACATTGTTTCTTGGAATGCTATGATAGCAGGATACGCACAGCATGAACCCATTGAGAAGTCACTGACACTCTTTTGTGAACTTCAACAAACAGAAATAAGACCAGATCGGGTTACCTTCACGTCTGTTATAGCAGCATGTGCAACTCTAGCAGCGCTGGACTTTGGAAGGCATGTCCATGCCTACATTATCCAAACTGGATATGCATCAGGTACCTCTGTTGGTAATGCTCTTGTAAGCATGTATGCTAAATGCGGGTGCATTGAAGATGCACATAAACTGTTCAACAATATTAATGAACGAAATACAGTATCATGGAATTCAATGATTTCAGCATATGCACAGCATTGTTACAGTGAGGAGGCCTTAAACCTTTTCTATCAATTGCAACATATGGGTATGAAGGCAGATCAGTATGCCTTCGCAAGTGTACTTACTGCGTGTTCCAGCTTAGCAACTCTGGAACATGGCAAATCTGTTCATGTTCACATAATCAGAAATGGATTTGAATCATATATGCATGTGGGTAATGCCCTTATTACCATGTATTCCAAATGTGGAAGCATCGAGATTGCATCCCAAGTATTTGATATAATGGTCAAGAAAGATATCATATCATGGAATGCCATGATTGCAGGCTGTGGTCAGCATGGATGTGGTAAAGAGGCTCTCAAATATTTTGAAAATATGATAGAGGCCGGCATGGAGCCAGACCACATAAGTTTTGTTTCTGTCCTCTCTGCATGCAGCCATGCAGGTCTAGTCGATGAAGGGCATCGAGTATTTCAGTCGATGAGTTATGATTATGGCATAATCCCAGCAAGAGCCCACTATGTCTGCATGATAGATCTTCTTGGCCGGGCTGGGCAGCTCGAAGAGGCAAGAAACTTGATTAGCACCATTCCTTTCGAACCAGATGCAAATGTATGGGGGGCATTTCTTGGTGCCTGCCGAATGCATGGTAATATTGAACTCGGAAAACATGCAGCAGAGTGTCTTTTTGAGTTGGAACCACAAAATGCGGCCAAGTATGTGCTGCTCGCAAACATCTATGCTGCAACTGGCAGATGGGATGATGTAGCAAAGGTGAGAAAACTGATGAAAGATAGGGGAGTGAAAAAGCGGCCAGGATGCAGTTGGATTGAAGTCAAGAACAGGGTTCACGTATTTATGGTTGATGATAAATCTCATCCACAAACAGAGAAGATCTATTCGACTTTGGAAGGACTGGTGAGGCAGATGGAGATGGCAGGATACGTGCCTGACACCAACTTTGTATTGCATGATGTGGAGCTGGAACAAAAGGAGCACGCACTTCATCATCATAGTGAAAAGCTTGCTATAGCTTTTGGGCTTATCAACACAATCCCTGGACTACCTATTCGAATCATTAAGAACCTTCGTGTTTGTGGGGATTGCCACACTGCAATAAAGTTCATCACAAAGATTGTAGATCGTGAAATTATTGTAAGAGATGCTTACCGTTTCCATCATTTTAAAGATGGGTTTTGTTCTTGCAGGGATTATTGGTGAAGCTAAATGAGGGTTGGGCTTAACCAGCACACACTAAGTGCTGACCGTGCTTAGGTGGCTGGTGTGGGCCCTTTTAATTCGTAGCTTTGGACCAGGGTATGTACATCGATCAACACATAATGGAATGGGAAAAATATGATCACATATTACAGTTGGAAATGCTCTGGTAGACATGTATGCATAATGCGGAAGCATGGAAAAGGAATGTGAACTGTTTGATTGGTTACGTCAAAGAAATGTGATCTCATGGAATGCTATCATTGCAGGATATGCACAAATACATCTGATGAAAAGAATTTGAAAACTTTCAGCCAAATGCGATTGGCATGTGTAAAGTCAGACTCCAAAGCCTTTGCCAGCGTCTCCCAGCCTGTGTCAAAATCGGAGCTTTAGAACAGGGCAAGGACATTCATCGCAAGAGTTTTGTCAGATGGTGTAGCTGCAACTGCCCTGGTCGACATGTATGCAAAATATGTAAGCATTGACGAGGCATGCGAACTGTTTGGCAGAATGGCGTGTTAGCAGGATATGCGAAATGTGGAAGCATAGACAAGGCACCTGAACTGTTTGACAGAACGCCTGAAAGAGTATTGCTCTCTTGCTTGCAGGACATCAAAATGGATTTGTTGAAAGGGTTTAGAAACTTCCAACCAAACACAATTGACAGGTGTATAGCCAAATTCTGCAACTTTTGCCAGCATCCTCCCAGCTGTTCCAAATGGAGAGGATTGGGACGGTATAGAATTTTCTCAAAGGTAGTTGCAAAAGGTTTGGTAGACATGTATGCAAAATGTAACTACATATTTAATTTCTGGAGTAATTTTCACACCACAGGTAATTCTAGCTAGAATTCACCATAAAAACTAGTGAAGACAAATGAAATTTAGGGACTTAGAGGAAGGTTTAGATGGGTATATGCTTAGTTTAAAACTAGTGAAATAATATTTTGTGGATGTGTATTATGTGCGTGACTTGTGATGATATTAAATTGTGACAGCCTCTGTTAGGCTAGAGTTCTCAATGTGATTGTTGTGTAAAAATGTCATTTTATGTTTGTGAATTCATGAGTCTCATGGTCTCATATCTAACTTGGCATCCTTGTGCATGAGGTTGATCCAATATGTATGTGGTTTAGTGATAAGGAAGACTTTGTGGGCTAAGTTGTTGCTCTTCCTTCAAGTCTCAATGGAGTGGTATAGTCGCCACTTTAGAGAGAATAGCTCCATGGTTATTCATGCACAAAGTAATGCAGTGATTATTTTGGTGGTTATTTAAGGTCAATGTACTTGCAAGACCAAGAAAATGGAAAGCCTTGTAGGCATGTGATGTTCTTGCAATTCAATATTCAAGATTAGATATTGATGGAGATAGAACCATTTGGATAAAGGAAACATAACAAGTATGCTTTGAATAGTCATAACAACCACTGTGGAGACTATGCATATCAGATAGGAGATGTGGCACGAATAGATTGGGCCATAACGAAGGCATTGAGCTCACCACCACCGCAAGTGATGTTTGGTTAATGGAGACTTGCATTTGAATCCACACCAAACATCTATAAATATTGTGCACTTGCAAGATTGAATAATGTTACTAAGATGATTTCAACACTTGGGCATGAGGTACTCAAGGATAAACCATATGTCACCAAAGATACAAGGCTTAAACATTTTGCATATGTGTCTAATTGGGGTCAAGTTATATCAGATATAAGGCAACTTGTGCATATGAAGTAGAAGGCTACACAATAATCAAATAGGAGATGTGTGCTACCAAACTATATGTTGTGCACTACTTTAATCAGAGTGTGACATATAAAAATAATGAATAGTGGTAGGGACAACTTGAAAGAATGGACAAAGGAAATTAGGGGCTAATCAAAGTAGAAATAGTTGTCAAGGAGATGCCCATGTTATATTGTGGAAACCAATAGGACATCATTGGTAGAGGCTCCTAACCAAGGCAATAGTGATAAGATTTTAGTTGTTTATGTATGTACCTTAAGTTAATTAGTCACCAGCTGAATGACATTGAACTGGAAAAAGTGCAAAGGGGCTACTCTTTTTGAGATTGTAGTAATGAATATTGGCACATAAGTCTAATGTGAACTGTGATAGTGATGAAGTTAAAGAACTAGGCCTAGGATAAATACCACAATGTAGGTTGTAGGACTTCAAATTGAAGGGGTAAGTTATCAACTTTGGGCATAACAAGACACATTAAACATCAAATAAGACCATGCAAATCACAAGAATCCACAAGACCAAAACTATGTACATGAGAACACCTAATTACACAAGATCACAACCATGACCCATATTATAAAACCTTAACCATAGACCACAACCAAATACATTTGACTTAGAACAATGGTACACAAAGGGTAGACCAAACCATACGAGCACATTAAAACACCAAAATGGTAAAATAAAAGATGGGCAATCACTTGCATAAATTATTAAAAGATTTGTAGTTGTAAAATTGTAGCATGCATCAACGAAACCCTAGAACAAGTTTATGACAAGCTTTTCTTTTTTAGTATACATGAAAAAATATTTCATTTTCGCTTCAAAAATAACCAATTTGCACGTAATTATCATTTGTGTGTATAAAATTATC
Organism: Thuja plicata; assembly: GCA_018584345.1. NCBI lineage: Eukaryota > Viridiplantae > Streptophyta > Pinopsida > Cupressales > Cupressaceae > Thuja > Thuja plicata. Next base: position 1,295 of record MU216837.1, on the reverse strand, counting down.
CATGTAAATGGTCTTGACCAAAGTGACACTTTGTTGCAACAATGATGAAAAAAACTTTTGTCAAAACTAATTGATAGATATTATGTTTTATATTTGGTAATAGAATCTACCTTTTATCTCTTAAGAGGGATACTAGTGTTAAAACACATCAATATGGAATGCTAATTGGCTTCATTTAGTAAAAATTACCTAGTTTTGTATATTGGGATTGCTTTGTTTTACATAACTTTTTTCGTCAAAGATCTGAAATACAAATAATATCTTTTAAGCATGAGAAAATTTCATAGACCAATAAACAAATCTATGTGCTACAAATTAATAGTATCTTATTTGAAAAAAAGCTTCCAAAACTTGTCCTAGTGCAACCAAACAACCATTTGTAGATCTTAAATCAAACTCTACTTTGGTAAGTTTGGACTCATTGGATTATTACCTAAGATTAAGATTCAACAAAACACATTATTTTTTAATAAGATTTATATTATATCTATAAAGATTAAACATAATTTATTATTTATTATTTTGTTATTTAATAATAAACAACAAAAAAGATTAGTAAAAAAATTATCTAAGTATATTAATCGTTCTTCATAAGAAATTCAGAATAAGAAAATTTCTTAGATGAAATTAAATCAATAATAGTGATAGATAATATTGTGTAGGAATTATCTATTAAGGGAAACTCGTGGCAACAAGCTTGTACTAATCTCAAATACTTCATAAAAGTACAACACATGTGTAAACATCATGGATATGATTATTTAGAATTCAGGATTTTATTTGCACACCTATTAAAATAAGGAACTACCTCCTTGTCACGCCTTCTAATTTTTGCTCTCTTGGAAAAGAAGAGAAGGATCAATGACATGTGCATCTCACTTACTAAAGGATGCGATAATAATTTCCCAAGTAGATAAATGGTAATCTAGTAAACCTTTTAATTGTCTCTTTTAAGCTCCCATTAAGAGACCTACCAAAGAAACTCATTTACATACCTTTATATTCAAACTAAAATTCATCCATAAAATTACCAAAAACCCACATATGTGCTTCATTTTATGAATAGTTGTGTCATATCTCGATTGTTGCTTGCATAAATACTAGCACTTGCACCTAAAAAGGAGGTGCAAGGATACGCCGATAGGTTTTTTATTTGAAAGTATAAATCAATATTTAGATAATAGAAGGAAGTGTATAAAAGTGACGATCTACAAACATTTAGCATTGTAGAAGGAAGTCTTGTACATAGTAACATCCATTTTGGATGAAGTAAAATTACAATAGTTTCCTATTAT
>MU216836.1:0-30713 GCA_018584345.1 Thuja plicata | reverse complement strand
AGGATTTCAAGCTCTCGTGCGCCATTACTATGTCAATTTGGTTCTAGCATTCAAGCCATCTTGCGATCACACACACACATTTCAATTATCAAATTCTCGACGCTTCTCAAGTCATAGACGTTGCCCCACCAATACTGAGCATCAAGAACAGCGTTCCGGAAGGAGTAGAAAGAAACAATAGAAGCTTCAAGCATCGAAGGGTTTGCATTCGTTTGTCTTCCTTTCTCTTATTTGTACATTTTATTGCTCACGTTTCTGTTATTCATTTAGTATTTATTGCGTACTTGATTTGCATTCACTTGTGAACCTTTGCTACTAACCCCCGCCCTTGGAAAGCTGTGGGAAACCGGAGAGAGAGGCATATAGTTTCAAATGCAATTAGATTAGGTTCACTTTATTTTGCAAGTCGTGTGTTCTTGGCCTATTTTGAGCATTTGTATTGCATGGCTCCTCGAGGTTCTTGAATCCATGGTGGGAACCATGTGCCTGGATAGGATTCGAGAGGAGCCCTTGTATATAGTTTTATCTTTTGTTTTTGTATGTGAGAAGTTGGACATGCAGATAAAGTTCTTACCCTAAGCGAGCTTGGTGATAGTCTGGTTAGGGAAGAAAAGTAAGAGAATATTTTTTGAGTGTATTGGTTGAATGAGTAGGTTTATCCAAAAGAATGAATCTACCCTTGTAGGTTCAGTGAGTATGGAGAGATAACTTGTCAGTGGGGGAACAAGGTCTTGAGTGAAGGGGGAAGATCTTAGGGACTCCCCTTGGTTAGGGTTTAGAATACCCTAGAAAGGTTTCAAATGGAGACCTTAGAGAAGAGTCAAGATGACTCACTAGAATTAGACCCTCTACCCTTACATAAAAATAGATCCTATATTTAGATGACTCTAACCCGATTACACATGTAAAATTTACGGATGACATTACTCTTTTTGGAATTTCCACTATGGAGGAGGCTCGAGCTATTAAGGATGCTCTAAATGAGTATGTTGTGACATTTAGCTTGGTAAAGAATAAAGATAATTCTGAAGTCTTGTTAATCAACACCAGTAACCACGTACAAAAATAGATTACTTAGATTTTACAATTCAAAATAGTCGCCCTTCCTACCAAGTATCTTGGGGCACCATTATTTATTAGAAGAGGAAGATCAGAGTTATGGGAAAAATGCATAAATAATTGTCTCAGAAAAGCCATGACATGGAAAAGTAAATGTCTCTCCTAGGCTGGAAGGATCATTATGATCAAATATGTGCTCTCTACAGTTCCAATTTATGTAATGTCTTTCTTTTGACTCTCAACTAAAGCAATCAGTATGCTTAACAGCTACTTGAAAAAAGTTCTTTTGGAGGGCGCTAAGGAGGTGAAATACATTTTGTTGATCAATTAGGAAACCACATGTTTGGAAAAAGAAGACGGATGGGCAAGTCTTCAGAAAATGGATTTCCAAAATTTGGCCATAGGGGCCAAGCTTACATGGAAAAATTATAGAATTCCTAATAAAGTGTGGTGCAAGATTATGAAAAAGAAATATCTTGATTCAATAGAACCATACCATATTCTAACAATATACAACACTAACAGAGGATTTTTTGTATGGAATTTTATTTGGGAAAGTGAGAAAATGATCACAAACCATATATCATCAAAGGTTGGGAAAGGCGACAAAGTAAAATTCTAGAGACATTCGTGGAATGGTGAGATTCCTAGCATAGAGTTAATTGAAAATAAAGAATGGATAGAATCTATAGAGAGTAGGCTAGGTCAATTTGTTGATGATTATATGATCATTTTGAATCCTAGTGGCTGGATTATGATAGATAGAGGTGGGCTCAATGAAGAAGACAATGCAAGATTGGACTCAATTTTGCCCTGCCGAAAGTTAGTGTCATCCAGTGTAAGTGACAAAATCATATGGCATGCTGAAAAAATTAGGGAATACAAGGTTAGTTTGGGTTATGAGATAAAGAGGAAAAGAAACCAAAATCCAAATTGGTCATTTAAATTATGTTGGCATAAGGTCGTTCTCCAAAGGGCAGGGTCTTTTCTTTTGATAGAACTACATGGAAAGATCTTAACTGCTGACAGATTAAGGATGATTGGGATCAGTTGCCAGAGAAGATGCATTCTATGCAAGGCAAGTGACAAGTCTTCCAACCACCTCCTTCTAAACTATCCTTTGGCTGCATCTTGCTGGGATTGGTTCATGGACGCAATTGGGTTGCAATCGGCTCGAAACAATTCTCTCCACGACTTCCTATCTAGTTGTTCACTAGAGAGAACATCTTCACTCTGGGGTGATTTCTGGATTACTATCCAACAATTATAGTTTGGAAAATATAGAAAGACCACAATCGAAGAATCTTCTACGATAAGGAAAATTCAATTGATTCGTTACTAATCTCAATTCAAGTGTCATTATGTGAAACTTTAAAAGGGAAGGTCCCAAGAAAAATAGTAACATACTGTAGACACCTAAATCTGATTACATAATTAAGTAACCTTATTTAAATCTCTCCTATGACATTGATAATTAAATATCTTATATTTATCTAATCCATGTCATCCCCCTAATTAACTATAGTCTAATTAATTATCTAAATAGAAACCCATAGTCTCGTAATTAATTAAATCCTCATTCCTCTATTAATTTAAATAAATACCTTTATCTATTTAAATTAATTTATAAATCCATTTTCCTCCATTTGTGAATTAAATAATACATTTAATTCAATTTGAGCACATGGCTCCTAACTTTAATCCCTAACTAAACCAAACCTCAACCACCCAACCCATGGTTCTAACTCAATCTACCCCCTTCACACATACTAACCCCTTCTTAAGTTGGTTAATCACAGTTAACTAGCTAAATTACCCTCCACTCATTCTCTCTCCTCCCATCACATCCTCCTAATCCTCCCACTTGCACTTTAATCATCCCTAAGCCAAGCCTAATCACTCCCTCAACATTTGCACAATCCCAATCCAAATATTAAGAAACCCTAAGCCATACCCAAAGTCAACCCATGCCACGTCCTCTCCAATCCCCAACCATATAAATTTAAGTCTTCCTTAAATTCTCTTACACTTATCTTAAACACTCCATCCATCTCTTACATTCTTGTCCCCTCTCACATCTCCCAAAATGGTCACATTCCCCCATTATTCCAAACCTCTCTCCTTTTGATACTTGTCACAATAAGAGGCATGTGAGAAAGCACAATCCATGTGCTCTCTCTCAAATGCATCTCCACCCTTCCTCAATTTTTCATCTTAACCCTTCATTCCATCTCTCCTTGGCCTATAAATTGAACCCTTCAATCCTTCATTATCATCCACCTTTTATACATTGTTACCATGCCCATTTTAAGAACAAAGTCATCAACCATAACCTTATTATGCAAAAATTCTTCCAAAGCCAATCCTTTGAAGCTTGAGAAATTCCACATTTGAGCACACAACCAATCCATTTGGACAAATCCACTCAACAAGAAGGACTCTCTTTGTTTAAGAAAGGTTTGCACATTCTTAGGATTATTTAGTTTGGTTTAGTTCTTTTTTCTTATCATAAATGTTGTAATAGATTTGTTTATTTAGTGTTTTAACTTTTTATTGCATTCTCTAACACACTAGTTTTATTGCATACATTTTTGCATGCCCGGTGGGACTCACTTTATGAGTCAGAACAATGAAGAGTAGTTGGTTGCGTTCCCGGTGGCATCTTTACTTTTCACATAGCAGAAAAATTCAAAACCCAGCGGGATTGTGGGGACCTAAAGTGGGAACGCGGTTAGAGTTCACCATATTGTGATCCTACAGACTGGTCTTTTGTGTCTAGAAGAGACTTGTTTCTTCTATTTGCTGTCATTTTCCTTTCTTCCATCAGTCTAGTGGGAACGCAACTTGACTATGCAGGAACGCCATCTGACAATTTATACGCCATAAGGCTTTTATTCTGTACGAATTGGTAAATTGTTTAAAGACCAGGCCCACGGGATCGTTGTTTGACCTGGCGGGATCATTGTTTGACCTTGTAGGATCACATTTTTCTGACAGTAACATTTTATGATTTGTAGGTCAGCGGGATCGCAAGTACGAATGGCGAGATTTCTATCTAAACTTTCTAAAATAAGAAAAAACTAGAATTAATTCATTGTGATTTGTGCAATAAAATGAACCCACACTTGCTTTTGGTGCACTAAAATAAACAAAAGGATTAAAAAAATCCTCAAATCAAAACACTTCAATTTGGGTTTTAAAAATCAAATCACCATTCTTGAATGCCTAAAAGTTAAATGAACAATGCAATGACAACAAAAAACACTTCAATTTGAGCTTAAAAATGAGCTCATACAATCTGGAATGCTAAAGTACAAACACATCTTTTTTGACAAATCATACTTTCAAGGTGTAGACACCCTAAAATGCACATACTTGCGACCTTACATTAAAACACTAATTTTCATCTATTAATTAATGGTTTTTTAATCATTAATTAATCATCTATTTCTTCTAAATTAAATCCCCAAATCATTTAACCATATCCCCAAAATTAATTAAATAATTAATTTTATTTAATAAATTAACCTTAATTGATTAATCTTCATTAATTAATTAAATTCAATTTCCTAAAGTTTAAATTTAAATATTTAAATTTATTAATTAATTCTTCTAATTAAATTAATTTAATTTTATTCAATAATTTAATTCTAAATCCAAAAAGAATTCAATTATCTCACATGTTGAATACTTAAAGTACAAAAATGAATTAAATATTCAATTAAATCCTTTCTTTAGCTCAAAAAAGAGAACTCTTGGTCAGATCTCTGATTGCATGAATTCCTCCACCTACCTCTTCAGTTCAAAAAGGTAACTCTAAATTACCTCTTCAGTTCAAAAGGTAACTCGTAATCAGATGTTCAATTAACCAAACTTTATCTCCTCTCTCCAAGTTGAAGAGGTGGAGTTTACTGATGGCTTCTCCAGTTCCCTTTGATCTCAACCATTCATCCTCTAACCTTTGGGATTGATCTAAATCATTAATATCATTTCCATATTCTATATAGTCAACCCTTCATAACCATTTGAAGGATCCAGGATTTCAAGCTTTCGTGCACCTAGAGGTATTCAAAGAATTCTTGTGATCAAAATCAATATCATTTCTCGACACTCCCAAGTCATAGACGCTGTCGATACCAATACTGAGCACCACACACACAACATTTCAAAAGGAGTAGAGAGAGACAATATAAGATTCAAGCTTTGTTGGTTTGCATTTGTTTGTATTCCTCCTTGATTGCTTGTTATTTTATTGTTCATGGATTTGTTCTTAGTATTTTCGATTGCTTACCCCCATTGCAAATCGGTGCTACTAACCCCCTCGTTAACTCGAGATTGTGCAGCAGGATTGGATCTACACATTTTGGTGAACCCAGTGTGAATCAAATAGCCCAAGGATCGCTTGAAGATGACAAACAATATTTTCTGGTCTCAGCCGTACGGCTGCAGATTCTCCTTTTTGTTAAATTTTTTGATATCATTGTAATTTCGCAATCGCTGGTATTTTTCTACAATTGACAAAAATCTGCTACAATCAACTAGTTTAATGCTGCAATCGATTTGAGGGTTTCACAATCATTTCTATCATTTTTTAAATTCTCTGTTTTTGGTACTATGCCACAATTGACCGATATGTTCTGCAATCGCCAGCATATTGTTGGAACTGATACTATTTTGCCATAATTGACAGAACTTTATCGCAACTGATAGAACTTTACTGCAATCACCAGAACTTTACCGCAATTGACAAGAATCATTTCACAAGTGTTTAAAATTCACTATTTTCTGCTAAAATCTTATTTTTTCTCAGTTTCTGTGCAAAATCAAAACACCGGGGACAGAGAAAAGTGGGAAAATGTGATTATTAAGGGTTTTGAAAGCATTTCTCAATTTCATATGTTTTGATTACAAGGTTTTTTGGTACTAACTCGTCATTTTAGATTGTGGCATGGAAATAGATCTAACAAAACAACCTAAAATTCATTGACTTGTGTTTTTAGTGCTTAAAAAGAATATTGCATGCAAACATCTTGAACCTCACTTTTCCAAATTGGTGCTTAAAATTGACATAGTGGTTAAAAATTGAACAAAGGCAAAAAAATCTTTCAATCTAGTGCATTAAAATCGAACAAGCAAATCATCATTTACTTTGAGCTTAAAATTGAACACTTGTGCTTGTATGGGTGATTATCTTAGTTCACACTTAAAATTTTGGGGTTTAATGGATTAACCTTGTGTCTTGAGTTTTTGGTGCACTTGTACAAATATGTTAGATTTAAAACCTTTACTTTTTTAGAAAGGCATGTCTGGGGAGTGTGCTTCTTCCTCGGAGAATGACCTTAAACTGGTAATCCTTCTGATCGGTATACAAAAAAGATGCGAGCCAAAACTCCATTTTATATCTATCCAAGCTCGGGCGAGGTGTGTTGATGATAGCCTGGATCAGGTGAATATCCCTAAGTAGCCAGCATGGTCAACTAGACTCTTAAGTGAGTCACACGCGTACAAACTGATTGGATAGACTCCGTGGACCCTACTACAACCTTTTTAAATAGAGACATACCTATTTCACCTTCAAACAAGTACCTTATTATAGTGCAAGGGGTTGTATAATTTCCCCCCAAGATCCCCAACATATGTGTTCTAGGATATTATGTTAGTGAAAGAGATCTTCACTAGCACGAAAACAATATCTGGCAACGACAAAAACATGGGCGCCTACGTCATGGACCTCCGTTTCCTAGTAGTGTGACGATTGTTGTATGAGCCAAAAAACATCCAAGCATTGGGCCTATAAGATTGTATCTTGCAGCCAAACTTGAGCTAGATTAATCTATTTTTCCTTGTTTCAAACCCGCGTAAGATTTAGAAAACACTTTGTCTATTGTGCTACTTATGTGATAAGTTTCCAAAAATGAAAAACCAACGTCAAAAATTGTCAAAATGAGTCCAACGTGTTCAAGTCTAGGTTGTCAACAATAAACTTGTTATGAAATCAAAACCCTTATTCCAAAAATCACTTTTTATCAGACAGATTCACCAAATTTGAGATCATTTTTCAGACTGTCTCATTTTCTTTCAATTTCCTACATCTTGTCGCAATTGACTGATTTTTACCGCATTTAATCCCTTTATTTCCATCATTGATCCTTTTATTTCCGTAATCAATGGTCATTTACCACAATTTCCCCATCATTTTTCTGTAATCAGTGGAAGTTTGATGCACTTGACCAAGAGATCTGAACATTTATTTTTTACCTAAAAACCTTAGCAAGATTCCCCATCTCGTGTGAGAGATCAGTGTCTACATCCCAGGAAAAAAGCGAAGAATATTATGTGAATCTCTAAACATTAAAGATCATCCATCTTTGACAACACGACTATTGTTTAAACATTGTTGATTCAAAAGTGCAGACTAGATTAAATTGATCCCGTTATATCAAAATTGATCAATCTCCATCAGTGACTTTGTCTCATCTAAGGCAATAGTCATAATCCATATCTTACATCACCAAAATCTTTGAGATCAAGAGAAGTCAAAATCTCTCCCTAGAATTACCCTTGTCAAACATAACTCGGACTCTCCTAGAAAGGTTATCCTTTTTTGTTTGCTTTATATCACTTATTTTAGTCAAAAAAAACTTGGATAACACTATGTCTCTCACACCCTAGGGAGGACCTTACACAAGGTTGAAGGCTATAACACAACCCGATGAGTCCTATATTAACCAATTTCCCCTGTGGGAAAAAGAGCAAGAGGATGACCCTTTTAGAAAAACTAGTCCTTCTCTTTACATTGAAAATCCCTATAGACCAAAAATGTTCCAAGATGTCAAAGAGGAGGATCTCAAAGACATAGAGAAAGATGCCTATTCTGCACAAGTAGTTGATGTTGTGGTAGAGAGAAACCCTGAAATGTTCCTAGCCATGTTGATTAAGAAGGGAGTCAAACTCCCCGTTGAATTTAATGTACCAACAATATGGCCTGAGAACCCTCTAGCAGGTCAAATCACAACTCGACCCTCTCAAATGGAACGTGTGATATCCCAAATTTTTCCATCATCAATGAAAATGACATAAGTGCTGACTATGTCAAACAAAACTAGCTCTACAAATCAAGCTAGCACATCATCCACACAAAGCATGATAGGATCTTAGCTAAGTGCACCCTTGGTCACTAGTGCATCTCAAGCATTGGCCTCATGGCCTTTTACATCAAGCACTCATGTTGTGTCATCGATTCCGCAAATAAGCAGCAACCCATTTGCGACTATTCAGATACTACAGTCTATCCCTGTTATCTTTGGGCTCAATACCTCGCTCCTAAAAGGATCAATCTTTGCGGGTCTGACATTCAGTCAACGTCCACCCAAGGCCACACCTTTGTTTCTACAAGGATCCCAACAAAAAAAAACCCAGAAATGACAATAACCACATCAATAATTTACCAATCAAATGCCCCAGTATCAGAATCACACACTAGGAAACCAATATCAAGTCCCAAGGACTAGATCATATGTCCCAACTCAAGGATCACAAAGGCAAATCCTTATACCTAACATGACACAAAGATTAAATGTCACAAATTTTCCTCAATCTTAGACAAACATGTTGATACAACAAGTGAAAAGTCTACAAACCCAAATGATGGACATCCAAATCGGGGGAAAACCAAGTCCTACACAGTAGAGGATTTGTACACATACCCATTTGATCACTCATTGCACATGTCTTTGTTTTCCACTCACTTCTTGGTGCCCAAATTTGATAAATATAGAGTCAACACCAACATTGTAGATCATATCAGAGAGTTATTTGCTAGCTACATTGAGGTTGCACATGACAAAAATTACCGAATGTGAATATTTCCATAGAGTCTAGTTGAACCAGAAATGGAATGGTTCTCATACCTACCCCATGGCATTTAATCTTGGGGAGAATTGGCCAAAAGGGTCATTGTTGACTTCCATCATAAAAACGAATAGAAGGTCCATTTGCAGACAAAAATACCTCTATTATCTCCCTATTATGGATGTTTTTCTGTCTAACATTGAAAAAGTGGAAGGTTTTGTTTTCTGGAGGAATATTAATTTTGTTAGAAATCTTGCCAGCAAGGGGAAGAAATGGAAGTTGGGAAATGACCAAAGAATCAAGTTCTAGGATGATCCTTGGTTGATGGATATGCCCCTGGCTGACAACCTTGATTTTTATGACTCCATAAATAGATGCAAAAATAGATATGGTACTAAAGTTAAAGATTATTGGATTAACAATAGCTGGGTGAAATTAGCTGGAATAAACCCTGCCTTTGATTGTATTGACAAAGCCCTCCTGGATTTGTGTATTTGTGGCTCTAAGGATGACTCTATGGTTTTGGGACCTACTCCTAATGGGAGCTTCTCTATTTCTTCAGCTATTTTACTGCAATTTGATCTTCCTGATCCCAAACCTTTCTGGGCCAAGGCTTGGAACAAATCTCTAACTCCTAAGATTGAGATCTTCTATTGGAATTTCATCAAAAATAAATACCTCGTGGTGGATAAGCTCAAAAAAGGGCATTCTCTATCCCTAATAGATGTTTTCTTTATTGTGAAGCTGAGGAAGATACTAACCACCTTTTCTAAAATTGCTCTTATTCCCAACAGGTGTGGTCTTTCTTCTCGCAGAAATGGAATACTTGCTGGATTTTTCCCCACTCCATCTAGGAGTTTTGCTAGCAATGACATAGTCCTAGTGCTAATGAATTGGTCAACAAAACTTGGAATCTGGTGGCCCCCCATGTGGTATGGAACATATGGAAAGAAAGGAATAACATAATTTTTTGGGATAAGTCAAGTAATCCTTCCAGTGTGTTTAAAAAATCCCTTAGAGGTTGTCACAAAAATATGTCTAAGGGAAACATGCAGCTTTGCTGGAATATCAATGAAACCAAGACTAAGGAGGGTAAATGAGAGAACAGTGTTTGGAGATCCCCTCCAGATGGTTGTCTTAAGATCAACTTCGATGGTGTTGCCAAGGGCAATCTTGGCCCTGTTGGGTGTGGAAGCATAATTAGAGATTGCAATGGCAATTTCATTGGCGCAATTGTTGCACCTTTGGGAATTCAAACCAATCACATTGTTGAAGCTATGTGAGCTCTTCATGGTCTTCAACTAGCTAAAAATCTCAGTTTCAAAAAAATATGGCTTGAGGGAGATTCTATGAACATTATTAAGTGTCTCAAGGGGGAGTCTATACCCTCATGGACCATTGATAATGTTATTTCAAAGATGAAGGAAATTATTTCAAAATGCACTCAAGCACATATATCCCACGTGTACATGGAAAGCAACTACATGGCTGATAGCTTTGCTAATTTGGGAGTTAAGTCTGGTGATGTCATCCTGTGGGAAAGCTTCACAAATTTGGATGAGGACACTAAATCTAAAATTAATTATGACAAAATCACACATAAAGAAGGAATGCTATAATTTCTCAAGATTCACACGTACTACGGAGCCTGTAGATAGTTATTGGAAAGAATGGAGCGGAGGATTTTGCATTAATACCTCTTTATTCTCCTACACTTTTTGGGTTGTTAATTCTAACTAGATGAACTTTGCCAAGAAAGATAACATTTGAAAGCACAATCTCGAAGTTGGGAAGAGTGAACAGAGTCAGGATTTGAAGTTTATCATCATGGGTGGCAATCTCAAAAGAGAGGAACCTAAAAATTGTCGCGAGCTTCACGGAGAAGATATGTGTATGGTATAGTGAAAACTAAGGAAGGGTGGTGTCACCCTATATCTGGAAAATCTTCATGGGTTTGATAAAATGGTGACCCAAAAAAATTTTCAAGGATGGAGAAGAGAGACCATCACTATGGATGGGAAGACTATCAACCTGTTGGTTGAGATTATTTCCTAGGTGACTGGTATACCCAATAAGGATTAAAGTTCTATGGAAATAGGAAGATTTTAGATATGGTGGTTAAGAAGTTTCCCAAATCTGAGAAGGAGAAGAAGGATTCCAAAGATGCTCGAGCCAATGGGTACATTGATGTCAACAAGGTCAAGGAAATATGGTGCAACACCCTCCTAGTTATTAAAGCGTATTTTACACTCGATGGGCGGTTCATGCAGGCGTAGTCCCACCATTTCATGTTCCTCTATCATTTCAAGTATAAGGATACCATCAAAATCTCTTATTACTTAAATAGCTCTCTAATTAAAAGCCTAAATGAGCATAAGAAGAAGGCTAATAAGGCCATTCTGAAGGCATTATATTTTTCCATTAGTATATACAAGGAAAAACATGATCCACACAATTGATTTACACTACACTAACAGACAAAGCATAGCACTAATGACGCCAAGGTTACCTGATACTGCCAAGAACAAAGCATTCAGTCTTACCCGATGACAAATAGGTCAAAGGAACCCGACGAGTAACAACAGTGCAACCTGACGAAATAGAAAAGAGAGGAACCCGATAGATGAAGGGAACCCGATGATCAGTTCAACAAAGGAACACTAACAGACTTTCAGTTCAAACTAACGACCAAGAACCGATAGTATGTTACATCCCGCAAAAAGTGGATCTGACTTTCCCCATCAGATAAATCACTGAAGTTGTATATTTATCTTCTTTATTTGTTTTAAATCCATTATGTGCGGAGGAAGCAATGTAATTATTATTGTTTTAATTAGTTTAACTATTTTAAAACATGCAAACTAAAGATCAAGGTCAAGTTGTATACCTTGGATCTAGAATTAACTTTGTAAATGTGTGATTCTAGAATAGGTAAAATACTTGTATAAATAGATGCTAAATCTATTGTGAACATGTTGTTTGATGATGATTTTAGCCACTGAGAGCATCTAAGGATCAGACAGAAGAATTCATGCAAAAGGACAGAAAAAGATCAAATCAGTTTCAAGAATAGAACACAGGCTACTGACGAGCAGAGAAAAGGTATTAATCAATCACAATAGGTGATATTCATATTATGAGAGCTTTAATGGATCTGTGATTAGAAATTATAGCTTGCATATAGTCAGGTCAAACATATTGTACTCATTCTAACAAGTGTAGTACATTTAAGAAATCCTTACAAGAAAGGTGGACTTAACAGTCCTATTGTAAATCTCTTAACCGACTGCACACTTCATTGGTGTTTCTAAAGCTCTTAACAGAGTAGATCTTAACAGGTCTCCACTTTAATAATCCTAATAGGGTAGATCATTAGAAGTGATCAATTGTAATCCTTTACCGGCTCCCTTCCATTCTGCAGATAGTGAAGTTTTGTGGGTGCCATCCCCACTACAGTTTTTACTTCCTAACAAGAGTTTTCTGCGATATCATATCTTGTGTTATGTGTTTATTATTTTCATGAATGTTGCAAACAACTAAATATTATGAATTAATATTACTTGCATAAGAAGAACATCAGAAATGGTCGGTAATACAATAAAGATTGTTTACTAATGATGAAAGGTGAAAAGAGTTAATATTTTTAGACGTACTGATTCACCCCTCCCCTCTTAGTACTACTTCCCATTAATCCCAATAATTGGTATCAGAGCTAAGTCTCTTCTTGGAAAGCTTAAAGGCTTAAGAGAAAAGATCATACAATGGAGAAGTACAAACTTGATAAGAATATTGAGAATAAAAATCTTGAGATACAGATGTTCTATGAACAGTATAAAGAAGAGAGAATTAAGATGAGAGAGTTGTTGGATGAGAGAAAAGGTATGGCAACTAGGAGAAATGAAAAATATTATCACAAATCTAAAGGAGATCAATCAACATCTGACAGAGCAAATAAAGATGTTGCAAATCGGTCAAGAGACCCAGATGGTAAGAATGATTGATGTGATGAGTTCTGATAGACAAGCTTAAACAAAAAGAACATTAGCTATTGATGAAAGAAGGAAGATTACAGAGAAACTACAAGAAAAGGAGTTAGAAATTCAAAGACATGCTGAGCATCACCATGAGATTACAAATCAGATTATTCTTATGAGTCAAGAAGCAAACAAAATGAATATGGAACTCATTGAAAGAATACAGACTATCGGTGAACTAAGAGAAGAGAATGAGAAACTAAAGCATGAGGTTAGATTTCAGCAACAACATAATGAAATTATCAGAAAGGCTAAAGAAAGCAATAAAAGAATGGATGATTTTCTTGAAGGACAACGAAGAGTCAACAACAATAATGGTCTAGGATTTACCGAAAATGGAGAATCATCAAATCAAGCCAATCCAAAGAATGTCTATGAAAATCCAAGACCAAGAAAGCTTACATGAAAACATTGTGGAAAGCAAGGCCACACATCAAATGTATGCCGCGGAAAAATGAAAGGTATTCCTAAATCTACATCTTCATTCATAGGATTATGTTAGAAATGTAACAAGAAAGGACATAAAGCATATGAATTCAAGTCTAAGATGGATCAACCAAAGAAGGAAACCTACATGGACAAATATTGTCCTACATGCAAAATGAATGGGCACACAAGTCTTAAATGCTGGAAAAACAAAAGCAAGCATGGAAGCCTAAAGGTCAAGAAACTCCTTATCAACCGAAGAGAATCGGTAATCAATATGTATGGGACTACAGTACATGGAAAAATTGTACATCATGTGATAGACATGGTCACATTGTTGCAAACTGCATGAGGGCATGGACTAAAAGGTCTAGAGGATGGACAAACCCTGGAATGGCATGCTTACACTGTCATAAAGTTGGTCATCTCAAGAAAGACTGCAAAGACTGAATGATAGAGACAAGCACATATCCCAATGGAAACACCATTGAAGATATCCGGAGGGCTAGAGACAAAATGTGGAGAAAAGCTTCAAGCAATGATGAAGCTGGACCAAGCAATGCAAATGGTGACACCCCATCCAATGGATCTGATGACATCACCACCTCCACTTAAGTTGAACAATTAAGTACGGAACTGCACTACACCAAGTCATATTTTGCATCATTTTGATTATACAAATTGATAGATAGTCAAAATCTGCATGAATAAAGATGCATATTATGTTACTTGTTACAATTCTGAGAAGTCAACCCTGTTGGTAAACACATACCGAAAATCATTGGTGAACATAAAGGATGAGTTGTTTACACTTACCGAGAATTGTTGATCAACACATAAAATGGCTAAGTTTCCAATGTAACCCGATACCCATCGGTAAGATAGCAAAGTTATAAAGTTGTCATGACAGAATACTGATATCCATCGGTAAAATCCAAAATTCTTAACAGCCATCCCGAGCATCCTGACAACACTGACAATTATTTTTGAAAGTCTTCCCAATGAACACTATCTTCATGACCTGACGATTTGTTGAGAATTTATGACAGACTTAGGGCAAAATTCTATAAATAATCGATGGGAGCACTTCATTTTGTACCCATGATTTGAAGAGAAAAGGCAAAGCAAAAAATAGAGTGATTGAAGAGCATTCAATAGAGCATCCTCGACTTGATCCAGCACACAGCAAATAGATCATTCACTAGTTTACAAATCGAAGTAAGTATCGAAGGCACCGAAAGAACTCTGTTGTTATTTTCAAGAAAGCCCTAAATTTTCAAGAAAGCCCTAAAACTTGAAAAATTATGGCAACCACTTCTAGAACCACTAAGATCAAGAACGATAAGAAGAATGTGGTTAAGCTAATTAAGAACAACTCCTATGTGAAGCCCAAATACAAGATATGCTCAGAGATTACATCGAAACCCGATGATGTAGGTGCATTTTCTAAAATTTCACCTAGGGTTTTTCTAATAGAGGACATAAGGTCCTACATCCACTGTAAGATCGCTAAAATGGGTGATCTAGAGATGGATGAAGCTTACAAGAAGCTTTGTGATGCAGAAGGAAACCTAAAAGATGAACATAAGCATCTAAAATTTAAAGGGATAACTAATGCCCTACATTTCCCAAGGGACTTCAAAATTAACTGGATTAGGTTGGTACTTAGCAGAATACATGATAATAAGTTGTGGTTAGATAAACCTAAACAAATCACTAAGGATGTCCTTCATGTTGTCACTAGTTATCCAATAACCGACAAGCTTAGGGAACACAAGCATCCCTCCAAGCCAGAAGTTGAAAAAATCACAAAATTTGAATGGGATAATAGAGGTTTGAAATTAAACACCATCACCAACAAGGAACTAAGGTTCAGTGCATGTGTGATTGGTTATAAGATCTTTCAGGCAAGCAGACTGACAGCATATCAGTAACTTCAATAAGCACAGCTTACAAGATAGTAACAAAGGGAATTCAGATGGATCTATGTGAGATCCTGTTAAAGCAACTTGATGAGAAAATGAACACAATAAGGTTTGCAAAGAATAACACATGTAAGTTCGGTTCACTTGTCATGTGTATATTTTTCTACTTTCAAGAATAATTTCCTTCAATAGGAAAAGTAAAATGGGACACTAAAAAGCCGGTGACACAACAGATTAGTGAACTTATTAAGTCACTAGGAGATCATTTTGATTCAGTTATGACTACATATTTCCTTGAATTCAAAGAAAAGATGATGGAAAGAGTGAGGATCCATGAGAAACTAGTTGAAAAACATAAGGATGAGATATGTTTTATGGTGGATACAAACTTCACCTACATAAAACCAGTTGTACCAAGAACAGCTTGGTTATCCCCTCTTTATTATGAAATCAACATTGATCAAGCAACCAATGCTATTGATGTATTAATCAATGAGCCAATTGACAAAAAACAACCAAGGTTTGGAACTTATGAAGAGGCCAGGTCAAAGATAATAAGAGGCCTAGAAATAAAAAATAATGTCAATAAGAATAATAAGATGGTCAAGAATCTTAAAAAGATTCTATCGGTTAATGAGGAAGAACAAGAACAAACAGAGGAAACCGATGAATAGGGTACCATCGGTGAAAGGAAAGATAAGCAGAAATCAGATTCTGAGGCAACTGAGTCTGATACACCTCCACCTTCTACAAAGAAATAGAGGACAAGGAGCCAAACTGCTAAGACCGATACCACACCTCTCAAGAAAGGTGAAGTAAGGACCTATAAGAGGAAGCAGCCATCTAAGTAAACAAAGAAGCAAATAGAGAAACAAACTATGAAGGAAACACCTACAAAGAGGAGAAAAAGAGTGGTCAGAACTAAAGCTGACATTGAGGATTCTAGAGAGGATGAACCTGATATAGTTAAGAAAATTTTTAGAAATCATACAATTGATGAGATAGATGATGCAATTACTAAACATGGTACATTGACTGATAAGAAAATTAGACAATGGGATACACTTAAACCAGAGGACCAAAATAAGATACAAGAAGCAATCATCAGGTCAATGGTAAAATTCAAATATGTACCAGCTGAATTTGTCAACCAAATACCCAAAGAGCTGGGTAACAAATTATCTCAACAATGGTCATATGCTCTACAAACCAAGAGAGAAGCAAGGGAGAGGGTAATTGTCACACTTATGCCTCCCAAATCTAAAATAGAAGAAATCAAAGAGATAATGAAGAAGCACTCCAGCAAATTTGTAGCCAAAATAAGGGCTTACAGAGTGCTTGAGAATAAGTTCATAGAGCTAGACACAATGACCAAAACAAAATGGAGACAACTCTTAGATCTACCTATAGAGTCAAAAATTCATGAGAATCAGTTAATTCTCATCGACACACCTCATAGAGAGGAGGAGAAAAACAAGACAAGTCCTAAGCACATTGCTTTGGAAAATGTTGAATAAATGGAACCAATTGATTTGGACAAAGTCATGGACAATCTTGACATTCAAGACATCACACATTATGACTCTTATAAGGATCCACAGAAAGAAGATGACGTTATATTCATATCAATTAAGGAACAGATCAAGCAACAACAAATGGAGGCCCAAGCCAATAAGGACATGGATATTGCTGATGGGACATGGCAGGACACTTCAGTCATGGACATAGTTGAACCAGACCCTACGGAGAAAATACAAAAAGATGAGGATGTCACTGCTTAAAAAGACCAAATCGATGAGTAGGACACCACTCTAGATACAGCCCAAGCTAGCACCCAAAGCAATATGGCAGTATTGATGAAGGCCATCAATATACTAGAAGGTAATGAAGGATCTACTACAGAAGATAAAAGTACACCCAAGGACAAGGGTGATGTAGAGGCTAAGGACACAGCCGATACAACAAAGGATACAACTGCAGAGAAAGCTGCAATCGATGATCAGAAAGATAAATCTACTGATTAGAATATAGAAGAATCACAAAAGGTAGAAGAGGACAAGAAGAAAGAAAAAGGTGAGGAAGCTAAGATAGATGAGAAGGAGAAGAAATTAGAAGAAAAATCCGTATAGACACCCAAGTTTGATGGAGAGACATCTTCACCAAAATGACAGGTGAACCCCGAGCAGAAAAAAAAAGAA
Source organism: Thuja plicata (assembly GCA_018584345.1). Classification (NCBI taxonomy): domain Eukaryota; kingdom Viridiplantae; phylum Streptophyta; class Pinopsida; order Cupressales; family Cupressaceae; genus Thuja; species Thuja plicata. The sequence goes on along the minus strand of MU216836.1, from coordinate 13,220 downwards.
GCATCTTCAACAAAGCCTTCACCAAGCACTTCAGAGAGGACAAATGAACTAGCAATGGTAGATCATACATCTACGTCCACACAAATCTGAAAGAAGAAGAAAAGAAAGATAAGAATCCAGTGACTCTAGATGAAATAATTGAGATTCCAGTTTGTGATCCCAGGACATTGGATCCAACTGAATTGACCAAGTATGCAAGACTCTGTGAGAGGAAGGCAATGAAAGAAAAATTAAGAAAAGCCACAAAGGATGCAAAGGTACTTGAAGTAGCAAGAGGAATACTTCAACAAATAGTACCTGATGTAGATGTTGATCTAACAACCCCAATGCTTGATCAATTAGTGGTACTCATAAATGCAATAACATCTCAGAACATAGATGCTAAGAAGTTCATGGAAAAGAGACTTGAACAGAAGTATGAGTTCAAGCTAGCAGAAAAGATAAGCCAAGAAATGGCATTGCAAAAGGTAAAGCTTTCTGAATTGGTTAGCACAATAGATCCAATAATATCAGAAGCTATAACCTTAATACAAAAATTATGCATGCTAGATCAACTAACCAAGGAGTATACCGAAAAGATAGCATAGATAGATGTTGATCTTTAGACAAGTGCACAAGGTCTCACGAATAGTGAAGAGGCAATAAAATTGCACAATGAGCAGCTCAAGAAAGCTTGAAAATTGAGACAAGATATACAGATTGCAAAGACAAGATTCAGAGATGAGGTAAATGAGCTTCAAGAACAACTATTACCGACACTCTCACTACTGTAGAAACATATGACAGAGGCAAAAGTACTAATTTTCATCCCATAAATGTGTGTCCTAGACAACATTTATGATATGCATGCAAGACTAGAGCTAGAGCACATGGCACTAGAACTCCTGAAAAAAAATGGGAGAAATTGCTCGAAGACATCAAGAACACCCACTCACATATTCTTGACACATTGTAAGTTACACATTTTTTTCACATTTTTGGCATCTTATAAGCTGTACATTTTTTGTCATGAGTATCAAGTAAAGGGGGAAGTGATATGTACATATCATTAGAAAGTACAAAGGGGGAAATGTACAGTCAAACAATTGAAAGAGCAAAGAAAAAGTAATGTATAGTATAGAGGCAAGTATACATATACATATACTTATACTATACCAATGCATACAATTAAGGGGAGTCAGATAATGACAAGGATATAGACATGGTGTACATACTATACACTTTAGTATTATACACATATCAGTTTTTTATACTAATGTCAAAGGGGGAGATTGAAGGAATTATATTTTTCCATTAGTGTATCCAAGGAAAAACATGATCTACACCATCGGTTTACACTACACCGAAAGACAGGGCATAGCACTACCGATGCCAAGGTTACTTGATACTGCCAAGAACAAAGCATTCAGTGTTACCCAATGAAAAAAAGGTCAAAGGAACCTGACGAGTAACAACAATGCAACCCGATGAAACAATAAAGAGAGGAACTTGACAGATGAAGGGAACCTGACAATTAGTTCAACAAAGGAACACCAACAAACTTTTAGTTCAAACCGATGACCAAGAACCGATAGTCAGTTACATCCTAAAAAAAGTGGATCTGACTTTCCACATTAGATAAATCACTAAAGTTGTATATTTAGCTTCTTGATTTGTTTAAAATCCAATATGTGCAGAGGAAGCAATGTAATTATTATTTTTTTAATCAGTTTATCTATTTTAAAACATGTAAACTAAAGATCAAGGTCAAGTTGTATACCTTGGATCTAGAGTTAACTTTGTAAATGAGTGATTCTAGAATAGGTCAAATACTTGTATAAATAAATTCTCAATCTATTGTGAACATGTTGTTCGATGATGATTGTAGCCACTGAGAGTATCTAAGTATCAGACAAAAGAATTCATGCAGAAAGACAGAAAAGGATCAAATTAGTTTCAAGAATAGAACATGGGCTACCAATGAGCAGAGAAAAGGTATTAATCAATCACAATAGGTGATATTCATATTATGAGAGCTTTAATGGATCTGTGATCAGAAATTATAGATTGCGTATAGTTAGGTCAAACATATTGTACTCATTCTAACAAGTATAGTACACTTAAGAAATCCTTTCAAGAAAGGTGGACTTAACAGTCCTATTGTAAATCTCTTAACCGAGTGCACACTTCATTGGTGTTGCTAAAGCTCTTAACAGAGTAGATCTTAACAGGTCTCCACTTTAATACTCCTAACAGGGTAGATCATCAGAAGTGATCAATTGTAAGCCTTTACCAGCTCCCTTCCATTCTGCAGATAGTGAAGTTTTGTGGGTGTCGTCCCCACCGTAGTTTTTACTTCCTAACATGAGTTTTCTGCGATATCATATATTGTGTTATGTGTTTATTATTTTCATTAATGTTTATATGAATTTTGCAAACAACTAAAGATTATGAATTAATATTACTTGCATAAGAAGAACATCATAAATGGTCGGTAATACAATAAAGATTGTTTACTAATGATGAAAGGTGAAAAGAGTTAAAAGTTTTAGAAGTACTGATTCACCCCTCCCCTCTTAGTACTACTTCCCATTAATCCCAACACATTCTGCATGAAGGGTTGACTTTGTTGATTTATGAACACATAAGGGATTTCATCCCTAACCCTACTGTCAAAACGCCCATCAAGGGAAAGGGTAAACAGATAGTTGAGGTCAATCTTAAAATAAGTTTGAAGAAGCAGCAGTCTGTGAAGAAGGAAGCTACGAAGAGTAGCTAAGACAAGGATAATGTAAGGATTGACCAGGAAAAAATAACAATTACATGCAGAAATATATCCAATAACAAAGAATAATAAACCAAAATAGAAGAGAACAAAGACACAAATATTTAACGTGGCTCACCCAATCCCTAGGCTACGTCTACCAAACAGCAAGTCCAATCTTTCTATTATCTAGTGATTACAATCTGATCGCAATATGCAATCCCTTACAGCTTAATACCGTCGTAAAACATACAACATTATAATGAAACCCTAACCCTAAGCTAATTTATACAAAATTTATGCCACTTTAGGGTTAGAACATTTCTCTAGATAATACTTTCCTAATCAGTCACCACAATATAATAGACAATGATAGTGAGGATTCAGAGGAAGAGAAAGCCCACAAATCCCAGAATGAGCAAAATCCTAATGGTGAAGAGGAAGATACTGAGGACTCGAAGGACAGTGCTGAGTCTTAGTACAAGGGTGAGGATGAGGATAGGGACCATGAGGAGACTATGAAGAATGAAAATCATAAGAATGAGATCGTTGACACTGTTGTTGATGATACCCAGAACAAGGATGATGATAACCAGAACAGGGAGGTCAATACCGAGGAGTAGAACAAAGAAAAAGAGAATTTGCGTAGTAAGGAGAATGAGGATAATGTCAATGTGGAAGGTATGTCTAGGGACATTGTGAATTCTGAAGACATCAATATGCAAAACTCCCAAAATATTGATGATTTGGTTGATACTGCTACCACTATGCGAAGAAGCATTCCCCTGATAGGAATTTTCAAGCTAAGGAAGTTCCCATTCTTGATGAGTATGTGGATGGCATGATACATGATATGCATGTCTTAAAAGATACCTAGGATAGCACCAAAGAGGAAAACAAGGACACCAGTGATCAAAGAGTTAGAGAATCCTCAATCAGAATGGTCTTTCAAAACTTCGATGATAAGGAGGAAGTCACTATTGGTGCTCTTCAAACTGCCAAAGCTCAGGCTCTGTATTCTTTCAGACACAACAAGTGGTGTTTCTATGAGATAAAGAGTCTCAACCTCAAATGCAGGAAGCTGGAAGCAACTAATGCCATCCTTCAGGAGAATTTGGAAAAAGGTCTCAATGAGGACAACTTGACCCAGAATTTGAACATTTTCCTCGATGATGTGCAAAACAGAATGAATAAAATGGAGATCACTATCATGGACATTCTCAAGAATAGTAAGGATAGTATGAAAGCTTTAGGTAACAATCTAAACATCCTGGTCAACTTGCTGGACAACATCATGGGAGAGGATGATGATCAGAAGAATGATGTTGAGGTGGCTTCTGGTGGTCTAAGCTCTAGAACTCATGCAAGCGGCAAGAAGAAGTCTTCTGTTGTGAAAAAGAATGTTGAAGAGCTGAAAATTAGCATTGTGAGCATAGATGAAATTTAGACTAGGATGGATGAAACTTTGGATAAAAAAGATGGAATTCAGAATATTATCAGTTGATCTATTGCTTTGGCTAGTTTTTTTTCTTTTGGGCTTGTTTTTTTTTTTTGTCTTTAGTTGTTTGTTCTTCCCTTCTATGGGTTGTTTGATGTTGGCGTCCTTTTTTTGGTTGATCTTACTTCTTCCTATCTTTTGTTTCTAGCTTTGTAAAGGGTTTTGGGTTCCCTTCAAAACCTATTTTTACCAATAATCAAAACACCAAACGCAAGGTTAGCATCAAGGACCTCTGTGACATTAAGAAAATAGATGGAGAATTTTTTTTAAATTCTTACAAGGGTGGAGGAACACTGCAAACAGAATAACATATGATGTGCCCGAACAAGACCTCATAGTCATGTTCGTTGACAATCTGATCCCAAATATGTCATTTACCATAGAATTGAAACTCACTCCAAAATTCATGAAACTCATCGAACGAGGAGTTAGCTATGAGGAAAACCTAGTCAAGAAAGGTATCCTTGCAAACCCTACCCAAGAAAATATGAACAAAAATGCAACGGATAAATCCAAATGGTGGAACAAGAATAAGAATTTCACCAATGATGGTTTCATTGACATAAAATAAATCAATTATGCTCAACCCAAGGTTTCACTACAAGGATCACCTATGACAAATCAAAAACCCATGGTGAACATTCAGCAAGTGAACACTCAAATTCAAACACCCACTGTACAAGCAACAACTATGTCCAACAACCAACCCAATGCACAATGCCCATAAAGATTTATGTTTCCTAAACAAGAATACACACCATTAGGGGAGGCGATAGAGTTATCCTTTAAAAAGCTTATTCAAACCAATACTATCACTTTGCCCGAAATAAGAGAATACGAACATGGTGTTGTGAAACCCAAGTGGTGGAATGATAATGACTTTTGTGAACATCATCAGGGAAAAGGACACAAGACACCCAACTGCTACCGATTGAAGAATGTCATACAAGATCAGATTGACACAGGGGTTATGGATATCACAAGTTCCCAATCCAAGGGTACACCGATCACACAATCCTCAATGATGCATTTCATGATCATAAAAAGGGTAAATCCTCCGCATCGAGTGGAGAGTCTAAACAAGTGAATTACACCTATGTTAATGTTGATAACAATATTAATTGCATTAATCCTTCAGATAGCAGTGTGGCTACAAGGACTATCAGAGATCTGAATGCCAAATGTGTTTTCACCATGCGTCATTCCAAATTTTTCTTACAAGGAATGTATTCCACTTCACCTACACCAACTAATCCTCCAACAACCTCTGATCCACAAACCAGTCTAGTAGATTAGCTAAAGAACACACCTTCCTAGATATCTATGTTCAACCTCTTGTGCATTTCCTCACAACATAAGAAATCTTTGGATCAAGCCCCTCAAAATGCAGTTGTCCCACGAGACATAACTCTAGAGAAATTCCAAACCATGGTAAATCACATCGCTTCCAACAAGCATGCTACCTTTACAAACCATGATGTGATGCCGCACAAGCCTCTGCATAATGGTCCCCTACATATTCTTATCCTATTTCACAAACACACAATCCAAAGAGTCCTCATTGATGGTGGAGCCGGGTTAAACATATATACTTTGAAAGTAATAAAAACCTTGGTCTATTCTGAATCTAGCATTGATGTCACAAGGAGAATAAATATCAGGGTATATGACAAGGAGGAAAGATCATCAAAATGTATCCTCATGCTACCATTCAAGATAGGCCCAGTCATAAAGAACTTCCCATTTCAAATCCTAGACCTAGATTTAGGATATAACATGTTACTAGGAAGGTTGTGGATCCATGAGATGCAAGTTGTACCCTCAACTTATCACCAATGAATCAAGTTCCCATACCAAGGGGCCAAGATAATCATTGAAGGAGATCCAAGCCCATTCCAATACTACAACACCATTAGAAGCAGTACACATAATCAAGTGCCTCCAAATCAGGAGGCAAGCATTCCTTCTGCCTCTGATTCTATTCTCAAAGACGTAACAAGAAAGGTGAGGAAGATATCAATTATGGAAAAAGGATGTGGTGAGTATAGTTATGAGGAATCTTTTACCATCACTAACATGCTTCAAATTCCTAGATCATATGGCATGCCTCAACCAATGACAACACCTGAAACTCTGGAACCATTTCTATTCAGATACCCACAAACCACATTTGTCAAATAGTGGGACATAGTTGAAGATAACCCTTTGAATCCAGATATAAACACTTGGTTGTATCAAGAGCCAAAAGAAACACCTAAAGAAAAGAAACCCTTGTCAAAATATGGAGCTAACTTCACTATGCTACAGAAATTTGGATACGATGGTATGATTGGTCTGGGGGCTAGACAACAAGGCTTAATGGAACTATCTTTATAGCCAACCTAGAGAAACAAAAGAGGGCTAGGCTATGGACAACATAGAACCATTACTACCATACAAGACATACCCATAAACCAAGATAAAATTGCAGAATTACACCACGGAAAAAATCTAGAACATGCCTTAATCAATAATATACTCCAGCGATTATTTCCATCGGAAGTGGAAACCTCTTATTCCCAATTGAATCTTAATCAAACTATCCAGGATGACGATGAAAGTGAGACATCTAACAATCATTCTAGCATGGTCGATTCCCACGAGTATGAGTGGATATCCCTCCTTAATTCTGAAGCAACCATCCTAGACTATTCCCCTTGGTCTGTCATTATTATACACCTTAAAGATATGTTTGATCAAATGACCATAGAAGAGAAACTGTGTATTGATAAACATATCGATAACAATTCCTTAAGTGGTGCATCCACATCACATTCCCGATTCATTGGAACTATCACTGCAGTCCCATTTACCCAAGAAGAGTCATCCCCCCACGAGTATTGTTGTCTAGTACACCCTAAACTGATAGAATATGACCAACAAGGACAGCCTAACATAAATATTTTTGAGAATGATGAAGCCATCACAAACTTCATGGGACTCTAAGAAGGCATGCCATCAGGGGATAACAAAGCAGGATTCTCTATTGACCTTGACAGATCAACCTATTTTGGGGAGGAAGCTCCTCTTTCCAGTCAAAAAAGAAAAAAAAAATAGTTAGTAAGTGAAAACTGCAAGGCACTTTCTGATCATAAAATTGAGAAAAAAATTTAATAATAGATGTATCTTCTAGTGAAAACCTCTCTGAGGTGCCAGAAGATGGAAAGTTGGAACTCCTCCACTTAACAGAGGAAAAGTTAGCGTTACTAGCTGAGAAAATAGAAGAAGTCAACATAGGTGATGAAAAGAACCCCAAACATATCTATTTGGAAAAATCACTTACGTCATAGGAAAGAGAACAATTCATTATCTTCTTCAAGGAAAGACAAATCAACTTTGCATGGTCCTACTCAGACATGCCAGGTCTAGATCTAGAGCTAGTGTTACATCATCTGTCATACTTACCAAATGTAAAACCTGTCAAGTATAAATTAAGAAAGATGCATCCACATATCACTTTACTTGTCAAAGAAGAGTTTAAGAAACTCCTAGATACAGGCTTCATATGACCAATTCCATATGCAGATTGGATATCCAATCTGGTACCACTAACCAAACACAGTGATCAGATCCATATATGCAAAGATTTTAGAGATTTGAACAAAGTTTGTCCCAAGGACGAATTTCCTCTACCAAATATTGACATGATAGTTGACCTAACAGCAGGGCACCAAATGTTATCACTCATGGACAACTTCTCTAGATATAAATAAATTAGGATTGCACTAGAGGACCAACACAAGACATCATTCACTTGTGTCTAGGCACTTACTGCTAGAACATAATGCAATTTGGTCTTAAAAATGCAGGAGAAACTTATCAAAGGGAAATGACCATGATCTTCCATGATCTAATTCATAAAACAATGGAAGAATATGGAGATGAAATACTAGCCAAATCAATACTCATGTAATCTCACCTATAAGTTTTGGGACCAATATTTGATCGAATGCAGGAGTACAAGATCATATTAAATAAAAAAAAGTGTGCATTCGGAGTTACCGCTGGAAAGCTTCTAGGATTGATTATATCACATAGAGGCATCAAAGTAGACCTGGGAAAGCTCAAGGCCATCCTTGACATGCCACCACCATCCAATCTAAGGCAACTAAGGGTTCTAAAAGGTAGACTTCAATCTATCAAGCGATTCATCGCCCAATTAGCAGACAAGTGTCACACATTCCACCACCTATTGCATAAACTGTGACCTTTATATGGACATAACAATGCAAGAAATCATTTCAAAACTTCAAGGATTATCTATTGAAGTCTCTTATATTGGTGCCACCCATTCAAGGTAGACCAATATTTTTATATATCTCAGCAACAGAGTTAGCACTAAGGGTTCTCTTGGCACAACATAATGACCAAGGCAAGGAAAGAGCCATTTACTACCTCATCATAACTTTGGTGGGCTAAGAGCTAAATTACTCAACAATTGAAAAATATTTTCTCAAAGTTGTCTTTACTTCCCAAAAGTTAAGACATTACATGTTGAGTCATCAAACAAAACTGATAGCACACATTGATCCATTAAAGTACATGTTGAGTAAAGCAACACTAACAGGATGACTTGCCAAATGGGTGATGATCTTAAGTGAATTTGATTTAGAGTATGTGGATAGAAAGGCTATCAAAGGGAAAGTAATTGTGGACCAACTAGCGGAGGCACCAATACAAGATCATCATCCTATAGTATCTGACTTTCCAGATGAGTCCATTCTCACACTACAACCAGCAATAGAGGTTTGGAAACTATTCTTTGATGGATCATCCACAAACCATGGTGCAAGAGTAGGGATAGTACTTGTTACTCCAAATAATGATGCAATTCCTAAGTCTTTCTGACTCAACTTTCCATGCATGAACAATATAGTTGAGTATGAATCTCTAGTCATCGGATTGAAGATAGCTATACAATGTAGGATAAAGAACCTAAAAGTCTATGGTGATTCCCAATTGGTCATCAGCCAAGTAAACAATGACTATATGAAAAAAGACATGTCGAGCAACAAGACCAAATTCTAATTTCTAGTAGAGCGATTAATGATACTGACACATCAAGCTCCAATCACAGAGTCAGTGTGTGTCCTTGTTGGTCTTGATTCCCCTTAGTACCATGACGTATACAATTACCTCTAAAATAGTATCCTACCACTTGACTTGTCTAGAAACCAAAAGAAGTCCCTCATCCACAAGGACTCTAGGTACACCCTTCTCACTAGTACTCTATATAGATTAAGTCTAGATGGAACACTTTTATGATGTCTATCTTCCACAAAATCCCATAGAGCATTATAAGAGGTACATGGAGGAATTTGTGGGGGCCATGTAGGTGGAAATAGTTTGGAAAAGAAGATCATTAGAATGGTATACTACTGGCCCATAGTAGAGACAGATGCTAAAAAATATGTGCAAAGGTGTCAACAATGTCAGATTCATGGAGATCTCATCCATGCACCAGCTCAAGAGCTCAACCCCATCACTTCACCATGGTCATTTTCTAAGTGTGGATTTGAATTAGTGGGTAAGATTACACCAACCTCTTCTTATTGTCTTGAATACATCATTGCAGCAATGAAGTACTTCACCAAATGGGTGGAATCCATTCCTCTCACATACATCACTGATAAGAAAATATCTATGTTCATATTAAACAACATCATCTATCGATATGGAATCCCTCAAACATTACTCATAGATCATGGTACACCTTTTCAAAATCAAGATGTTGAAAATCTTTGCGCACAATTCCACATAAAAAAAGTTTTCTCTTCGTCCTACTATTCCCAAGGGAATGGTCAAGCTGAAGCCACAAACAAAACTATCCTAAAGATCTTAAAGAAAATAATCAATGAATTAGGGCGAGACTGACATTTACAGCTCAGTCTCATACTATGGGCATATAGAAATAGTGTGAGAGCCCCCATAGGAGCAACTTCATTCTCACTAGTATATGGATTAGAGGCGGTCCTACCCCTCGAAGTTGAAATCCCATCCCTAAGAATCTCATTGAAGAACATAATTTCAATTGAAGACTACATAGTAGCAAGACTCAATAACCTAGAACTGTTGGATGAGAGAAGACATAATGCACTCAATCACTTACAAGGCTATCAGAATTGCCTTAGAAGAAACTATCACAAGAAGGTTAGACCACGAACCTTTGGGTAGGAGATCTCATACTTATGGAGAATCAAAAGAACTAAGTAGAAAGGGTAAAACCAGGAAAGTTTGAGCCTAATTGGATAGGACCCTATGTCATGGTCACATCTTGAAACAGTGGGGCATATCAACTGGAAACTCAAGAAGGAGATCGGATCCCAGGTTATATCAACAACATGCACCTCAAGAGGTTCTATGGATGAGGTCTCAAAGTCAAAGGCAGACGTCTAAATATCCAATAAATACAAAAAAAAATCAAAAAATATAAAGGTTGCCTTGGTGAAAACCTGGCAAATAGGCGCCTTGGCAACAACAAAAAAATAAAAATAAAGAGAAAAATAAAGAGAAAAAAAATCACTCTCAGTGAAAACCTGGCAAATAGATACTATTGGGCAGGTACCTAGGAAAATCTAGTAAACATGCGCCAAGTGTTCAAATCCTTTTTTCCATCAATGAATTCCAAAAGATCAAAGCTTGTACTCCCCGCATGCAAGATTGACTACCCAAGCTTATTTTTAGAAGCACAATCCCCTTTGAGTATCACGGTTATCCATGATTTGAACTGGTCCACCAAACTAGGGGTAATTCTAAAAGTCCTAAAAAATCCCTAAAAATTTTTAAAGGTCATCAAAAATCCTAAAAAGAGCAAAATGTCCTGAAAAAATGAATCATCATCAAAAAAAAAATCAAATCTTGTGAAATCTCAAGCAATAAAACAAAAAATTTTATCAACAAAGTGAAAGATAATCAAACAATCAATCAAAGGTCAAAATCATGAGCTTCGCCAATCAGCACTAGACTCATTTGACTCAGCTTTATCAGTGAATCCAATCTATTTTAAATCAAATAAATCTTCAAATCAAACAAATCAATTGTCTTAGACAGTGAGAGATACGCTCAAAACTAGATAGGTCAATCTCATATGAGTCATCCATTCCTAAAACTAGACACAATCAAGCATAAAAAAATTAAGAAAATCAAAGAACATTAAACTGTTGACTAGGTCTAGTCATCTATTGTCAATTTATCTTTTGCGGTTATGTTATTATGCTACTCAAAGATACCATTGAGTGATGAGATTAGCTATGATGGATCATGATCTTGTTTTATTTTATTTTTTGTTTGTGGAATGTTTCAATTTGATTCTAGGGCAATGATGATTCAGGATAAATGTGGTAGGAGCTGTCAAATATCTAGAAGCCACACAGTTCCATGATCTAAGCTAATCCCTGGAAAAGAATTGGACAATCTTTTTTTGTTATATGCTTTTTGCTACCAATAAAATCATAGCGGTATCCAGATGGTTTGTATCTAGATGCATTGGATTTTCTATCTTGGTTATTTATTTTTGGGTGCATTTGGTTCTCTTTCTTTTCATTTTCTCTACTCTTTCTGGTTATCAGAGAGCATAGCGGTATCTAGATGAGCAATATTTGGGTGCATTGGATGCTCTTTCTTTTTCATAATAAGGTGCAATGATGAACAAAATTTGAAAACTCAGCAGCAACTTGGGTCCACCATCCTATCTATCAGTCCAATCTATCAGTTGATTCCAGAGATAACTTCCCAATAACTTTCTTCTAACTAACACATGCATTTACTTAGATATTTTGTGCATAGTAGATTACATTCATTTATTTGCATAAACACAAAAAGAAAAGAAAGCATGTGCATACATAGTGATCAATAATCAAATGCATCCATTAAAGATCATCAAATAAAGTGCATTCATAAAACATCATCCTGCATACATATGTCAGTATCATAGGAAATTAAATCATACACCTAAGAGTCTGCATAATAGAATCACATCATATGCATTTCATAATAAAGTGTATGTCATCATATGTAACCATACATATAGAAAGTAAATCTACACATCATATAGAATCATAAGGCTGCATCTCATATATAGATCTCAATATCTGAGTACAAATGAACGGTCGCAAGTCTGGAAAAAGAAGGTGATCAACATAAATGTCTATAAATATTAGTATGTCAGGGATACAAATCATCAGTACAACATTAGAATATATCAGTATATCATCGCTAAAAAATGGTACAGCAAAATACATAATGAATCAGGATAGAGTATCAATAAGAGATACCCCCACCCTCGCCGCCAGGTGGACGGGGGGATGGCATATAGGGTACAGTCCTCTGTTGTGGAGCAAGAGTTCCAACACCACTTCTCTAAGACCTCTATGGTCTATTGGATCTCTGGGAAGCAGTATAACTAGGCACCTGTTGTGCGGAAGGAACAACCTCCTCATAGTGTCCGTGCCAGTAATCTATCTCTCTCTAGGCCTCACGCCCAGATCTCCAAAATTTGTCAAGAGCATCCCGATGGGATGAATCCTATATGACATCAATGAAGGATCTAACCTCTGTGCAATCCTATCTCTTCCTATCCTCTGTGGAAATAACACTGGCCTCTACAATACTAACCCAACTCTCCACAACAGCGACCCTGCTCTCACAAGAAGTAGCACGTGCCTCTAAAGTTGTCAGTCTAGCCCGTAGATCAACTATCTCCTGAGCCATCCTCTCCACCTCTGATGGATCATCATCCATCCCACCCATAGCCACATCCAAATTTCCCTCCTCTCCCCTCCCACTCAATCCGTCCTCCCCTGTGCCCCACTCTACCCAAGAGTCCTCCTCGCTACTCTGACTCCAACTAGTACTACTACCAATATTTTTTCTACTAGTGGAAGAGCTAGACCCTACCTCCTCAATCTCAACCTCCTCAGTCTCCAAATCCTCCATCTCCTC
>MU216835.1:22679-56169 GCA_018584345.1 Thuja plicata | reverse complement strand
TTCAAATGACCAACTTACTAAAAATAGTAAGTTTCCAAAAATAGCAGCTTTGTACAAAATAGCCCTTATTGAATAGAAAAACACATATTTTTGGGTGATGCAAGATTGCCCTTACACCCAGGATGCTCCTGAATCAAATGTTTAGAGATTCACACAATGTTCTTCACATTTTTCTGGGATAGACACTAGTCTTTGAGACAAAATGGAGAGTATTTTCAAGGTTTTAGGTCAAAATAGGTATTAAAAAGTTTTTGGTCAATTGCATAAAAAACTCCACCGATTGTGGTAAGGTGACTGGTCAATTGCGGTAATCTATCACCGATTGCGGTAATAAACAGGTCAATTGCGGTAATAAAAAGGATGATTGTGGAAAATTTCCATCAATTGTGGAAAAATGCGGGCAATTGCAGCAAAAGGGAAACAGTCTCAAAAAGACTAAAAAATAGGTCTCACTGACAATTTTGATTTTATAGAACAAGGCTTCTGATTTGAAAGGAAGTTGATATTGAAAACCCTAGACTTTAACACATTTGACTCATTTTGACAGTTTTGATGTTTGTTTTGCATTTTGGACACTGATCAAAGAATAAGCACAATAGACAATGTATTTTGAAGAATGAAGACTGACATGTGTATGTTCTACAACCTTTTCAAGTTGAAATGTTATCACAAGGTCTCAACAATGAACATTGAAATTAATCTAAGTCAAAGCTTTCAAAATACAATATTATAGGCCCAATGCTTGAATGTTCATTAGCTCACACAACAATTGTCACACTACTAGGACATGAAGATCCACGATGTAGGCGCCCATGTTTTTTCCATTTCTAGATATTGTTGCCATATAGTAAAGATCTCTTTCACTACACAAATATCTTGGAACATATATGTTGGGAATCTTGGGGGGAAATTTTGCAACCCCTTGCACTATAATAAGGTATTTGTTTGGAGGTAAACTAGGTTGGCCTCTAATTAATAGGTTCTAGTAGGGTCCATGGCATCTATCCAATTATTTTGTACATGTGTGGCTCACTTAAGAGCCTAGTTGATGACAGTGGCTCCTTAGGGATATTCACCCAATCCAGACTATCATCAACACACCTCACCCGAGCTTGGCTAGATATAAAATAGAACTTTGGTTTGCGTCTTGTTTATATACCAATTAAAAGGATTACCGGTTTAAGGTCATTCTCTGAGGAAGAAGCACATTCTCCAAACATGCCTTTTTAAAAATTATAAAGGTTTTTAATCTAACAGATAGTGTACAAGTGCACAAAGGATGCAAGACACAAGGTTAATCATATAAACCCCAAATTTGAAATGTGAACTAAGCTAATCACCCATACAAGTAGAATGTTCAATTTTAGAGCCCAAAAGTAGGTGATGATTTCTTGATCTATTTTAGAGCACCAAGTTTGAAATTTTGTTTTCCTTTGTTCAATTCTTAACCTCCACGTCAATTTTAAGCACCAAATTTGAAAATGTGTGGTTCAAGATGTTTGGCATACACTATTTGTTTTAAGAACCAAAATTGACAAATGAGTGATTTTAATGTTTCTTTGTTAGATCTATTTCCACCAAAATGTACGCAATGGCATTGAATTCTCTAACACTCAACAAAGAGGGTTAGTAGCACCGATTTACAATGGGGGAAATCAAATGGAAATAGCTACTAAAAAAAAAATTGTGAATCAATAAAATGTACAAGAAAATAAGAGGAAAACAAATGAATGCAAACCCAATTGCTTGAAGCTTCTATTGTCTCTTTGTACTCCTTCTAAAATACTATTTTTGATGCTCAATATTGGTGTGGGAAGCATTTATGACTTTTGAGCATCGAGAATATGCTATTGAAATGTGTGATTGCAAGATGACTTGAATACTAGAACCAATCTGACAGAGTAATGGTGTATGTGAGCTGAAATCCTAGATGTATGATCACAAGAAGGCTTGATGATTGAACCAATCTGATAGAGTAATGATGCACATAAGCTTGAAATCCTAGATGTATGATCACAATAAATCTTGATGCTTGAACCAATTTTACACAGTAATGGCGCACGTAAGCTTGAAATCCTGGATCCTTCAAATGGTTATGAAGGGTTTGTTATATAGGAATTGAGAATAAGATGAATAGTTGAGATCAATCTCAAAGATAGGAAGATGAATGGTTGAGATCAAAGGGAACTAGAGAAGCCATCAATAAAATTCACCTCTTCAACTGGGAGAGAGGAGATAGAGTTTGGTTAACTGAAGAGCTTATTTTGAGTTACCTTTTAGAACTCAAGAGGTGGGTGGAGTTACCCATGTGAACTCGAGAGATGGGTGGAGTTACCCATGTGAAATAGAGAGATGAGTGGAGTAACCCATGTGATCTGATTAAGGATTATCTCTTTGAACATAATTGATTATTTAATTTATTTATGTAATTAAAGTTTTCAACATGTGAGATAATTGAATTCTTTTTAATTTCAAATTTCTTTATTGAATGAAATTAAATTAAATTAATTGGAAGAATTTAATTAGTAAGCTTAAATCTTTCAATTTAAACTATAGGAAATTAAACAAAATTAATTAATAAATGGAAATTAATCAATTAAGGTTAATTAATTAAATAACATTAATTATTTAATTAATTTTGAGAATTTGATTAGATGATTTGGGGAATAAATTTAGAAGAAAATAGATGATTAATTAACGATTAAAAAACCATTAATTAATAGATGAAAATTGGTGTTTTTAATGTCAAGTCACAAGTCTATTCATTTTAGGGCGTCTACACAAAGATTGACATATTAACTTTGCTTGGTCTTATGCTGACATGCGAGTTTTGGATCCAGAGCTAGTATTGCATCATTTGCCACTAATGTCGAACACAAAGCCAGTAAATTTTTTTTTAAGAAAGATTCATCCTCACATTGATTTACTAGTCAAAGATAAGTTAAATAAACTTCTAGATGCTAGTTTCATAAGACCCATTCCTTATGCAGACTGGATATCCAATCTTGTGCTTGTTACAAAACACAATGGCCGGATCCGTATATACATAGATTTTAGAGACTTGAACAAGGCTTGTTCCAAAGATGATTTTCCTCTACCAAATATCGATATGATATATAATTTGACAACAATACATCAAATGTTGTCACTAATGGATGGTTTCTTAGGTTATAACCAAATAAAGATAGCACCAAAAGATCAACATAAGACAACATTCACTTGTGCATGGGGTAATTATGGCTGGAATGTGATGTCATTTGGCCTTAATAATCAAGGTGCCACATATCAAAGAGCAATGATGACAATATTTCCTGATATGATCCATAAAAGAATGGAGGATTATGTTGATGATATACTGGATAAATCAAAACTTAGGTAAAATCATCTGCAAATTTTAGGTCTAATATTTGATAGAATGCAAAAATACAAGGTAAGACTCAATCCAAAGAAATGTGCTTTTGTGGTTACATCTGTAAAGCTCCTTGGTTTCATCATCTCACAAAGAGGAATTGAAGTAGATCTAAAAAAGGTTAAATCCATTCTTGACATGCCACATCCTAAAAATTTGAAACAATTGAGAGGTATACAAGGAAGAATACAATCTATCAGGAGATTCATTGCCCAACTAGCAGATAAGTGCCACTCATTCCAACATTTACTACATAAAGGGGTAACATTTGTATGGACAAAATTGTTACCCAAAATTTCCTATTCTATCCTATTTTGGCCTAAAAGTGGGGTAAATGTGGCTCCCAAAAGGGTTGAGCCCAACTTGTAAGGTTTCTATCAAGTTTTCTGGTCTATGCCTTTTTTTTGCACATTTCTAGGCCTGGTTAAACCCTTGTTCTATTTAATGGTCTAAAACCCTAAGAAAAGACCCTTAAACCCTAGAATTTTTAGGGCTTGTTATAATTTTATGTTAATTTTTGTGCCACTTAAGTATCTATTTGTCATGTGCCTTTATGTCTTTTCTTTTATCTCCTAATCTCTTAATGCTTGGAGGTTAGTCACTCTTATTTAGCGATCTGGCGACATGGTTAAGTCTTGGCACTTTTTGTCTATCTCTTGATCTTGCAATGAAATGATTTTCATTTAAGATCTGGAGATTAAGCGAGGGCTGTTAATCAAGTTTTAATTGGAGGGTTGTCACTGGAACTTGTAATTTGGCCTAAGTTAAGAATTTTGTTCAAAGATCATGCGAGGGCCGTTGATCAAGTTCTAATCAGAGGGTTGTTGCCAAATCTTGCAAATAGACCAGAGTTATAGCTGTGATCCAGAGATTTGGAAATATAAAGGAATTAAGTGCCCAGGGTTAAAGACAATTTAAAGATTGAGTCAAAGATAGGATAAGATTCGACGGTCATCACTTTACCTTAGCCACCAGATCAAGATTTGAAGATTATTCAAGTCATCACACCATTGTGCCACGTAGGTAGTAAGGCCATCTTTATTTGAAGTCTAAGGGAATTTAATCTATGGTCAAGTTCCTTTTGATCATATGGCTATCATTTTACCTTATGTATAAGATTCTTGATAGTTAGTGCTCAAGGAATTGTGTCATGTCGATGTGTGTTAGGTTGTCAGAATTCAGGCCCATCCATAACTTGTTAATCTCCAGGAAGGTTTACTTTATCCAATGGTCAACTCTTTTCCCGAAGGGTAAAGTGCAAGATTGTTAATTCTTAAGCCATTGCACCACTATGACACATGTCCTTTCTAGTCAAGTGGGACCTCCGATTGCATGACAGGGGTTAAAGTTAACACCCATTTTAGTTATTATTTATCGTGCGGTGGTTGTTGTGCATTAAGACCAAGATGCACGATAGATAGTAATTGAGTCATTGCACCATTGTGCCAAGTTTCCATGGCAGGGCCGGGCCAAAGTCAGAAAGAAATTAAAGAATAAGGTAAAGATCAAACAATTTCCTTTTGATCCTGTGGTTGGCACTTTGCCTAAAAGCTAAGATGCTAACTGATTAACGCATGAGGCATTGTGCCAAGGTAACATCTAGCATTTATGATTTCAAGGGTCCCAGGTTCAAAGGGAAGATAAAGGTAAGAAAAGTCAAGATAAATTGATGGTGGGTGTTGTGCCTTAAGGCCAAGATGATTATCAGATAACCATTGAGCCAATGTAGCAGCTTGCCACGTTGCAAGTGAAATCTAAAGTCACCACTACAGGTAAAGATAAATATAAAGCACTTTAGATTTGATCGGAAGCTGGGCATTGTGCCTCAAGCACAAAGATGAATATTGTTAATGACAAAGGCATTTCCCCTGCTTGATGCGTGTCCAGAACATGATATGATGCCCGGGTAACTAAAGAAAAGTTTGACGGATACATTTTAAGATGAGAAAAGGTCTTGTTTTCAGCCAGTAATATGATGTTCCATGCCACCAATGAACATTATAATATAATATTCAAATATTCAAATCTCTTTCCTAGGGTTTCATGGTGGTGACATGATTTTTTAGGTCACAGACAAGGTAGATGGATCCACCAATTTCTCTGGTCAAATTTATGATGTTGGGAGATGTCTCCAATATATATTTGATTGTTTGAGATATTTTCCAAGGTGCATTAATGTGCAAAGGTGACCTTTTTCGGGTTTCTAGTTGTTTTAAAAAGAATATCTTTTGTAACCCTAAGTTTCCCCAATCTGATCTGCATTGATGGTGAATTTACTTCTGGGCCTTAGTGGTTGAGGAGGTTGTATATAAGTAGTTTTAGATACTTTTGTAAGTAGGTTCAGAATGTGTAAAAATTTTCTGTGACATTTTTCTGTCTTCAAACTTTTCATATGTCTGTAATTCTCAGTTTTGCAAGCTTATATAAGACTTTTTGTGGCATTCTTCCTTCCCTCAGGTTTTTATATATTTGGGATTCTCTCTGAAGAATAATACAGTGACTATGTGTTTAAGGAATTTATGGGTTATCTTAAGTTCTCTTTCTTTTCTGCATCTTTGTGTACTAGTGTGGATGATTGATAAGGATAATCTTGTGAATTTTGTTCATTCCTTGTTATCTTGTCTCATTTATGTGCCTATTTGTTGGAGTGGATGTTTTTTTGCAGGTCATAGTCTGTGTCTATCTCCTTGAAGCTATTTCTGTGAAATATTTTCTTTCCTTGATTAGTTTGATCTCAGACCTCTCTATGAAACACTTTTGCAAGCCTATTCAGAAAGTTGTACTTTTCCTAATTTAGGAATTCAATGCTAATTCTTAGTCATTGTGTTATGATTCATGTTGATTTCTATGTATCACCTTATAGATTAAGTTATTGCTTTCAGTCTTTCATTTTCCTTCTATCCCTTTTCCTCCCAAGTTTACTTTCATGTTTTAAAAGAAAAATAGGTGATTATCCAAGAGGAACCATCCTAGAATCCAGAGGTCTCACTTTAGTTAGAAAAGGTCCCACAACTTGGAAGTGATTCCCATGTTATACCAAATCACTAGACTCTCAAGTTTAGTAGGGTGTAAATTTGGTGTATAACAGTTCTGGTACACCAGGTGGGACCACAAAAGAAGTTCATCTTGAAAAGATATGTTGTCTCTAATATGCTGATAGCATATTATAGACCTAAAAGTGGTCTTTGTCTTGCATATCTGGAGATCCTGGAAAGGTCTACTAGTTTCAAAAGATCAAGTGTTGGTACATTTCAAATCTTTTATATTAAGATTTCCAGCTTATTACATGAGTAGAGATGTCAAGTTATTATGGATAGTCAGGTCACTCACCATCATATCATTTAAATAATTCTCAATGGGCTAGTAAGAAGCCATATGAAAATCATCCAAAAGATATTTTTAGTCCAAGTTACCATATCATAGTAGGATATCAATATGTTTAATATAACCCCAATCAATATGCCCCTGCACAAGCTTATAAGCATGCTCCCCAATCGGAAGCACCATGGGTACGAAAACAACAACAAGAGAGTCTAGGGAAGCAAGCTCATCATGCTTACCACCCACCCACCCATAACCAATTTCATGATCAATCTAAGGAACTCCAACTGCATCAAGAATCTCAAAACGTTAGGAGGATCAAAGAACATCTACAAAATTTACTTCAAGATTTCTCCAAGAAATTTTATGATTTCAAAAGAGAGCATGAGATCCAATTACAGTGAGAAGAATTCTCTCACTAAGATTATCTTCATGAGAAGAGGATGGAAGCCCAAAGGTATGAGAAAGAGTTATTTTCCAAACAAGTTGCAGATGAAGATGAGCTTGATCGCCAAATTGCTGTTAGGGAAGTAGAGCTAAGATTACAAATTGTTGAAAAAAAGGATCTTGAATGTAAGGTTCCAAGCTTTAGGCCTTTTGGGCAAGGTGAGTCTCCTAAATGTCATGAGTTTATAATTCCAAGTTGGAGTATTCTCATGTTCCAAGAGCCTACAAATGAAGAACCTATAGAGCTTTCATTTCCAAGGTTTAGTGACATCCTTCTAGCACATGAACCTGTTATAGAACAATTGTAGCCTTGTTGTGATCAACAACAGCCTACAGATTATATTGAGACAGAGCTAGTTGTAAGTGAGCAACAAAAAAATGAAAGGGTCTTCAATTTTCCAAGCTTAAAAAAGGGTCTACCCCCTAAGACTAGTACCTCTGAACACTCTAGATTTGAAATCCCAAGTTTTAAGCATCATCACCCTTTGCAAAACACTATATCTAAGGAAATTCAGCCAACAACTCGACAAGATCAGCCTCATATTTGTATATCCCAAGAGACCCTTCAAGTTTCTCAAGATACCAAGTCTTTTCAAGGCTACCAGTGAAAAATTAGAGCAAGGACTTGTGGTGGATAAGCTTTCATATGATGAAGAAAAGGAAAAATCATTTTTGGTGTTGGGTGATGACTGTGACAAGTTGGGACAACAAGGTGAAGAAAAGGAAATTGATCCTAAACATGAACTATTGGTTGATTTATTTAATTAGCTCCCTTATTGTACTGAGAAGGATAAGAAAGATATGGTCATCACCACACCAACAACAAATTCAAAATAGTTGGAGGGCATAAGTCATCGTGATGATATGCCAATTCATGAACCTATAGATATGGTAGAGATTTCCCAAGAAAATGGTATAGACAAAAACCTTAAAAGAAATTATTTTTTCAACATCCCAGAGGGTTTTTGTGACAATTTGGGTAAGGAATATTTGTCCCCTAAGGGAAAGGTTCAAAATTATGAGCCTATTAAAGGAAGTCTTGTCTTAAAGGATATTCTTCCTAAATATTATATGCATAAGCATAAGTTGGAACCAAGTGCTAAAAATCTTTAGATAATTAGTAGTTTTGATGGGCCCCTAACTGACTTAATAGAGGATGATGGTCCCCTAACCATGGAAGAGGAGTTGACATGGATATTTATAATGCAAGAAAACCATGAGGATTCCAAAAAAATAAAAGAGAGATCCATGTATGTCATCTCAAAAGGATGCCCAATCATACATGTTTCCCAAAAGGAGAAGGTTTCAGCCCCAGAAAACCAATTTCCAATCACAGTTTCACTTTAGGAAAGGTTCATGCATAATCAACTTGCAAAGGTAGGAGGATTCATTTTCATCTTTGAGGGATTGTTGCAGTGGATTTTTAACTATCTCCTCATCCTCTATGTTTTCTCAGAAATCCACAAGTGTATAAAGAATTTCAAATTTGGAATGAAAGGTAGCTATTTCAGTCAACCAGTAAATGGTTTTGTTTGATCAATTTCTATACTCGTTAGTTTAGAATAGGTTAGAGTTTCCCTGCTTTCCTCTAAGTTCTATGGCATAGTCAGTTCTGATCATCTTGATCTATTTTCCTTGTTTTGGTTTTTCATTTTCCTCTTGTTCATTCCTCTTGCTTCCTAGAGTTCTCTTTTGTGCTTCTTGCAGACTCATTGCCCAATGGAATGTCAAAGGCCACTAGTTTTATATATGTCTAGAAGGTAGACATTCAGCAGAAATTGCCAAAAATGTTACCAAAAATTTCCTATTCTATCCTATTTTTTCCTACATGTGGGGTAAATGTGGCTCCCACAAGGGTTGAGTCTAGCTTGTAAGGTTTCTATCAAATTTTCAGGTCTTTGCCTTGTTTTTTGTATGTTTCTAGGCTTGGTTAAACACTTGTTCTATTTTAAGGTCTAAAACCCTAAGGAAAGACCCTTAAACCCTATACTTTTTATGGATCATTATAATTTTGAGTTACTTTTATCGCCACTTAAGTCTCCATTTTCCATCTTCCTTTATGTATTTTCTTTTATCTGCTAATCTCTTAATGCTTGGCGGTTAGTCACTCTCATTCAACGATCTGGCGACATGGTTAATTCTTGGCACTTTTCATCTATCTCTTGATCTTGCAATGAAATGGTTAAGTCATTTAAGATCTAGAGATTAAACGAGGGTTGTTGATCAAGTTTTAATTGGAGGGTTGTTGCTGAATCTCATAATCGACTTGAGTCAAGCCTTTTGTTCATAGATCATGTGAGGGTAGTTGATCAAGTTCTAATCAGAGGGTTGTCGCCAAATCTCACAATTAGACCAGAGTTAAAGTTGAGATCCAAAGATTTGGAAATATAAAGGAATTAAGTGCCCAAGGTTAAAGATAGGTTAAGGGGTGAGTCAAAGATAGGATAAGATCCGATGGTCATCTCTTTTCCTTAGCCACCATATCAAGCTGGGAAGAATCTTCAAGTCATCGTGCTATTGTGCCATGTGGATAGTGGGGTCATCTTTCTTCAAACCTTGAGGGATGTTAATTTGTGATTGAGTTCCTTT
This sequence comes from Thuja plicata, assembly GCA_018584345.1. Lineage (NCBI taxonomy): Eukaryota > Viridiplantae > Streptophyta > Pinopsida > Cupressales > Cupressaceae > Thuja > Thuja plicata. Next base: position 46,403 of record MU216835.1, on the reverse strand, counting down.
TGATCATATGGCTTGTGTTTTACCTTATGTAGGAGATGCTCAACACTTAGTGCTCAAGGCATTGCACCATGTCAACACGTGTTAGGTTGTCAAAGCTTGGGCCCATCTATGGCTTGTTAATCTCCAGAAAAGTTTACTTTGATCTAATGGTCGATGCTTTTCCTCAAGGGTAAAGTACAATATCATTAATTATAAAGTCATTTCCCCATGATGACACATTTCCTTCCCGATCAAGTGGGGCATGTGGTTGCATGACATGGATTAAAGTTAATGCCTGTTCTAGTTATTATTCATCGTGCAGTGGGTGCTGTGCCTTAAGACCAAGATGCATGACAAATAGTATTTGAGTCATATCACCATTGATCCATGTGTCCATGATGGGGCCAGACTGAAGTCAGAAAGAAATTAAAGAATAAGGTAAAGATAGACAAGTTCCTTTTGATCATGTTGTTGGCATTTTGCTTAAAAGATAAGATGCTAATTGATTAATGCATGAGGCATTGTGCCAAGGTAAAATATAGCATTTCTGATCTCAAGGGTCCTGGGTTCAAAGGGTAGATAAAGGTAAGGAAATTCAAGATAAATCAATGGTGGGCATTGTTCCTTAAGGCCAATATGATCGTCAAATAGCCATTGAGCCAATGCGACAACTTTCCACATCGCAAGTGAAATTATAAGTCAATGTCATGGGTAAAGATAAAGATAAAGCAATTTAGATTTGATCAGACATTGGACATTGTGCCTTATGCACAAAGATGAAGGTTGTTAATGATAAAGGCATCACACCTTCTTGACGTGTGTCCAGATCAAGATGTGATGCCCAGATAACTAAAGAAAAGATCAACAGTTGCATTTGAAGATAATATAAGGTCTTGTTATGAGCCATTGATACAATTTTTCGCACTACCTGTGAATGTTATAATATAATATTCAAATATTCAAATTTCTTTCCCATGGTTTCATGGCGGTGGCATGATTTTTCAGGTCACAGACAGGGTAGATGGATCTGCCAATTTCTTTGGTTGAATTTATGATGTTGGGAGATGTCTCTAAGATATATTTGATCATCTGGGATATTTTCCAAGGTGCATTAATGTGTAGAGGTGACCATTTTAGGGTTTTTGGTTGTTTTAAAGAATATCTTTTATAACCCTAAGTTTATTTGATCTGATATGCATTGATGGTGAATTGACTCCCGAGCCTTAGTGGTTAAGGAGGTTGTATTTAAGTAGTTTTAGATGCTTTTGTAAGTAGGTTTGGAATGTTGAAAATTTTTCTATGACATTTTTCCTGTCCTCAAACTTTTCATGTCTATAATACTCAATTTTTCAAGCTTATGTAAGAATTTCTCTGGCATTTTTCCTACCCTTAGGTTTTCATATGTTTGGGATTCTCTCTGAAGCATAATACATTGACTAAGTGTTGAAGGAATTTATGGGTTATCTTAAGTTCTCTTTCTTTTATGCATCTTTGTGTACTATTGTGGATGTTTGATAAGGATAATCTTGTGAATTTTGTTCACTCCTTGTTATCTTGTCTCATTTCTATGCCTATTTTCTGGATTGGATGTTTGTTTTCATTTCATAGTCCATGTCTATCTTGTTGAAGCTATTTTTGTGAAATATTTTATTTCCTTGAATAGTTTCATCTCAGATCTCTCTATGAAACACTTTTGCAAGCCTATTCAGAAAGTTGTACTTATCCTAATTTAGGAATTTCATGCTAATTCTTAGTCATTGTGTTATGATTCATGTCATTTTTTGTGTATCACCTTATAGATTAAGTTATTGATTTTAGTCTTTCAGTTTCCCTTCTATCCCTTTTCCTCCTAAGTTTACTTTCAGGTTTTAAAATAAAAATAAGTGATTATCCAAGAGAAACCGACCTAGAATCCAAAGGTCGCACTTCAGTTAGAAAAGTTCCCACAACCTGGAAGTGATTCCCATGTTATACTAGATCACTAAACTCTCAAGTTTAGTAGGGTGCAAATTTGGTGTATAACAATAACATTGTCAAAAATCTTTTCAAGATTTCAAAGATTATTTATTTAAATCCCAAGTACTGGTGCCACCAATTCAAGGAAAGCCATTAATATTGTATATATCAACAATGGAATCAGTAGTAGGTATCCTTTTGGCTCAACATGATGATCAACAAAAGGAAAGAGCTATTTATTACATCAGTAGGATGTTGGTGGGATATGAAATCAATTATTTAGTAATAGAAAAGGCATGCCTTGCAGTTGTTTTCATTTCTCATATGTTAAGATATTATATTATGAGTCATCAAACAAAGCTCATTGTACCCATAGATCCATTAAAATACCTGTTGAGAAGAGAAACATTAACTGGAATAATCGCCAAATGGGTGATTATTTTAAGAGAGTTTGATATTGAGTATGTGGATTTCAAGGCTATAAAAGGACAAGTCATTGCTGACCAACTACTAGAAGCCCATGTTCCAGATCATCAACCTATTATCTCTAAATTCCCAAATGAAGTAGGTTTTTCTATGGAAGTGTCAATAATAGAAGTTTGGGAATTATTCTTTGATAGCTCATACACAAAAAATGGTGTAGGAGAAGGAATAGTATGCATTACTCCGCAAAAAGGATACAATTCCTAAATTATTTTGACTCAATTTTCCATTTACCAATAACATAGCTGATTACGGATCTCTCATCATAAGATTAAAAACAACCATATAATGGAGGATAAAGAACATGAGAGAATATGGTGATTCCCAGTTGGTTATCAATCAGGTCAATAATGATTATATGACAAAGGATGAAAAATGTTTCCTATATATACAACTGATGGAAAAATTGCATGCTTATTTTCATTACATTGTATTTGAACAAGTTCCAAGGGTTCAAAACAAAGCTCCAGATGCAATGGATACTATAGTATCTTTGATTGATATGCCTGAAAATGAATCCAGATTCCACTTTCTAGTAGAACAATTGATGGTACCAACCTATGAGGCTCCAATAATGAAAATGTGTCCTTATTGGTCCTGAATCTGCATGGTACTAGGATTTATATACTTACCTTCAAAATAATACCCTTCCACCTGACCTATCTAGAAACTAAAGGAAGTCTCTTATCCAACAAGCCTCTAGGTATACATTGCTCACCAATACTTTGTATAGGAGATATTATCTATGCACTAGCTTAAGAGCTCCAACCTATTACTTCACCATGGCCCTTATCAAGGTGGGGGTTTAACCTAGTGGGTAAAATCACATGCATTTCCTCTAACAGGTATAAATACATAATCACAACAAATGATTACTTTACTAGTAAGAATATCTCCATGTTCATGTTGAACTACATCATATTCTGATATGGGATCCCTCCAACCATAATTACTGATCATGGGTCACCTTTTCAAAATAAATATGTTGAGGATCTTTGTGAGAAGTTTCAAATAAATCAAAACTTCTCTTCATTTTACTACCCTCAAGGAAATGGCCAAGCTAAGGAAACCAACAAAACAATCTTGAAAATATTGAATAAAGTTGTCAATGAATCTGGTAGAGACTGGAATTTGCAGCTTAGTCCCGCATTATATGCATATAGAAAAAGTATAAGAACACCAACAGGAGAAACTCCTTTCTCCTTGGTATATGGATCAGAGGCGGTTCTACCTCTTGAAGTTGAAATACCATCCCTGAGAATATCATTAAATAATTTCATATCAGATGAAGACTATAGAGTTGCTAGGCTAAGTGAACTAGAGTTACTAGATGAGAAATGTCAAAGTACAATGAATCACTTACAAGGCTATCTAAATCACCCTAGAATAAATTATCACAAGAGAGTTAGGTCACACACATTTGAGGTAGGGGACCTCGTCCTTATGGAGATTCAAAAGAATCAAGCACAAAGAGTTAAACCACAAAATCTTGATCCTAACTAGCTAGGACCATACATCATTATCAAATCATGTGACAATGCGACATATCAATTGGCTACTCAAGAAGGAGATCATCACCCAGGCTATATAAATAGAATTCACTTGAAAAGGTTCTATACTTGATATCCTAAGGTCAAGTGTACATATCTTAAAGATCCTTAAAAAAATAAAATAAAATAAAAGCTATCTTCATGAAAACCTAGCAAATAGGCGCCTCTGCGACAACAAAAAATAAAAAATAATTTAAAAAAAGTAAAGAGAAACACAATCACCCTTTGGTGAAAACCTGGTAAACAAGTGCTATTGGGTAAGTACCTTGCTGAAAACTTGGCAAATAGGTGTCAAGTGTTGAAATCTTGCTTCACCATCAATGAACTCCAATTATTAGCTCGCACTTACTGAACCCCTATCACTGAGCATGCTAAGTAAGAGAGCCAATAAGTGCAATCTTCCTAAGAATTCACACTTATCCTTAATCTATGCCAGTTCACCAGACTGGGGACAGTCTTAAAAGTCCTAAAAAAATCCCTAAAAAGAGCAAAATGTCTTGAAAAAATCCTTCCAAAGCTTTTTTTGAAAAAAGTCCTAAAATAATCAAACAAGTTATGTAAAAACATAAAAACATTCATCAAAGGAAATGTATGGGGTAAGAGCCTTCACCTATGTGATACACCACACATATCTCGAATCCAAACATATGAATCCTACGATGGACCAAAAACATCGCAAAATGTCCTAAGAAATAAAAAAATCAAAACACATCAAAATCCTACAATAAAATCATCTCTGTTACAACAAGAAGAAAGCAATGACCAAACATCAATCCAAATCAAAACAATGATCTTCATAAATTGGCAATGAACTCATAAGACTCATCTTTATCAAGAATCTGATCTGTCATCAATCAATAAAAAAAATCAAATCAGTCAATCAAATGTCTTATATAGTGATGAATACACTCAAAATGAGACAAATTGGTCTTATAAAGTTAGTCCATTCCTGAAACCAGACACATACACAATCATACATCAAAACTAATCCAATCAAGGAACAATAAGGTTGTTGACTAGGTTAGTCATGTCATTCTATTGTCAATTTATCTTTCACAATTGTGTTCATATGCTCCTCAAGGACACCACTAAGTGGTGAGGGTGGCTATGATGGATCATAATATTATTTTCTATGTTTGTTTTTTGTGGAGTGTTTCAACTTGATTTTGGGGCAAGGATGATTTAGGATAAATGTGAGAGGAGCTATCATGCATATGGAAGCCACGCAGTTCCAAGATCCGAGCTAATCTCTAGAAAAGAATTGAGCATTCCTTGTCTTTTATCTACTTTTTGTTATCAGAGGTAATATCAGTATCTAGATGGTCAATATCTGGGTGCATATGTATCTCTTTCTTTTCAAATAAAGTGCAATGATGAATAAATTTTGAAACAAAAATCTGGCAAAGACTTGGTTACATCAATCATGTTGATCATAATGACCTATTATTTCTTATTAAGTCATTCTTCTCACTAACATTTCTTCGATCATCCAATTGGTTAATTCATTCAATCATATAATCAATGATCACATGTCTTATACAGGATATGTCCTTCCTGAAACCAAACATTTTTGCTTGTCTTATACAGGGTATGTCTTCCCTGAAACCAGATGTTGTCACTAGTCTTATATAGGATGGGTCCTTCTTAAAACTAGACATGATTAGGTCTCAACAATTTATATATCTAAACCTCATGGGTCAATCTAATAATCATCATATACTAATCTTCTTTACTTCTTCCTAACCATTCTTCTTTGTCATCATGTTTCATCCTGTCATCTAACATTTGTCATCTTTTGTCGAGAGATAATTCATTCCTTTCTTTCACAAATAATCTCTCGAGGGGGCATAAAATACACCTACTATTGCTAGGATAGGATCAAATCTAAAATTTCTTTGACACAACGCTCAAAATCACTTTGTATCAAAGAGGGGAAAATGTAGACACCTAAAATTGTCCAATGTTTGCACGCAACAAACTTTCTTCTTAATTGATTAAACAATTCTTATTATTTAATTATTTAGTGTCATTCTTCTAATTCAAATTCAAAAAATTCAAATTTCCTTCCTTTCTCATAATTAAATAATTTTTAATCATTAAATTATCTAATTTTCTTCTAATATTAATTAAATAATTTTATTATTTAATTCATCAAATTTCTCCACTTTAATTAAATAATATTTATTATTTAATTAAATGCTTTCTTCCATTTTCTCTCATAATTAAATAATTATTTACTTAGTTAACGAAGTCTTCTATAATTAAATAAATTCTTTAATTTATTTAATTATTTATTTCTTCAAAGAAAGTAAAGCCTCATAAATATAAATAAAATCTTTATTTTATTTATCTATCTCAATCTTCTATAATTTAATGAATTCTTTAATTTATTTAATTATTTTTTTTCTCAATAAAAGCAGTTCTCTCCTAAAAATAAATAATTTTTTTATTTTATTTATTTATCTCAATCTTCTAAAATAAAATGAATTCTTTAATTTTTTTTATTTTTTTTCAAAGAAAACAATCCTCTCCTAAAAATAAATAAAATCTTTATTTTGTTTATTTCTCTAAAATCTTCTCCAATTAAATAAGTTCTAAATTTAATTAAATCGCTTTTTGAAGAAAACTTCCTTTAAAATAAATAAAATCTTTGTTTTATTTATTATCTTCTCTCTTGTACATAATTAAATAAATAAATTAATGCTAATTAATACTTCAATTTCAACCATTCTTCAAATAAAGTAGTGTATTTTATTTGGTTTTAAAGTAGCTTTATTGAATTTCGTCCGTCCAAAATAAATCTCTATCTTTGATCTCAATCATCCCTTCAATTCTGAAATCTATAAAAACCCACCTTCATTCTCATTTGAAAGATCATGTTTTCTTAATACAAAGTATCTTATGCAGGTTCAATTCAAGAAATCAAGTAATCCATCAATCATTTTATCACAATTTCTTGAATCTTCCAAGTCAAAGCGTTGTCAGTATCAACTCTGAGCACCATTAAAAGCAATGTTTCAAGAGAAGAAGAGACAAGTAATAGAAGCCTCGAATATTGAGTTTGTATTTGTTTATTATTCTATTTTGGATATCTGTCATTTTATTATTAATAGACTCATTCTTAGTAGTTGTTCGATTGATTGTATATCAATCGGTAGTACTAACCCCACTTGATTGGAATGTGCAGAATTAGGTCTATACAGTCCTTTAATAACCTTTCTTTCCACGTATTCAAGTTCAAACTTGCTGAGGATCAATACCAATTTTTTTACCCCTCCTGTCAGAGATGCTTTACTGAGAAGGTACTTTAATGGATCAATCTTGGCTTCTAACTTGACAAGGTGTGCTAGCATGTAGTGTCTCAATTTATGGGATGCAAAAACTATTGCTAGGGATGCTCTTTCAGTTGTTGTGTAATTGAGTTCATAGCTAACTAATGTTATACATATGTAGTAGATTGCTCATTCTTTTCCTTCTAAATCATGTTGTGCCAATAATGCCCCCAATATTTTTTTGGCAGCAAAGATATACAATAAGAGTGGTTTTTTGGGTATCTATTGCATCAAAATAGGGACATTCATCAAGTATGTCTTCAACTTTTTGGATTCTTCACATTTATCATCCCATTGGTAGGATATATTCTCGTGTTGTAACTAAGTAAAGGATCCACATTTGTCAGCTAATTGTGAAATAAATCGTCTGATGAATTGGAACATTCCTTGGAGAGATATCAATTGCCTGATATCTTTGGGGGATTTCATTTCTAAATGACTTGTACCTTTCCTGTATCCACTTTTATACCTCAGACGGAGATAATATATACAAATAGACTTCCTTATGTAATGCCAAAATCACATTTCTTTGTATTTAGACACACTTTGAATTTTTCTAATCTCTGAAAGATTTGGTCTAGGATATTGAGATGTTCTTCCCTTGTGAGTGGTTTCCCTAATAAATCATCTAAATATTCCTGATGAAGGTATGCATCATATCATGGAAGATTATGGTCATATCTCTTTGATAAGTTGTGCCAACATTTTTCAACCCAAATGACATTAAATTCTAACAAAAGGTACTCCAAGGGCATGTGAAAGTTGTCTTGTCTTGATCTTCAGGAGCAATTCTGATTTGGTTATATCCAAAAAATCCATCCATTAAGGATAATGTTAGGACTGCAAAATTTTCCAAGGTTCTTAGTCCTGCTAATGTTTATATAATGTTTAAACCTGGTTCTTAAACCCTATTTTTCATTGGTTCCAAACCCTTGGTTCCCCTTTGTTATAAAAACCTAAGTCTCCCGTGTTCCTTATAATCTCACGTTACGTTTTGGTCCACTCAAGTTCTTTTCCCATGGGTTTTAAGTCATCAAGCAGGGGGGGCCATTCCTTTTAACTCCTAAGTCCTAGCAGGGTATGTTTTAATTTTTCCTAAGGCTAAGGTTTCCCATAGGGTTTTATGCTTTGCGAGATACCAAGAAAGTTTTTTTTGATCTGAAAACGGGCGTAATACCTTGATCACAAGATGTAGCTAGTTTACTCTTCAAGGGTTCACACCTAGGTGCCAAGTGTCCATCTCTAGATTGTGGGGTTGGCATTTTCAAAGCTAGCAACAAGTTAAGGACAGTCAGATTAAAGAAGATCGAACGATTGGCGTGATACCTCTATGAGAATATGCACAAAGTTTTTTCATTGGGGGTTCACACCTATGTGACACATGTAATATGATGGGAATTGGTTAGGGCTGTAGTAAAGATAAAGGTTAGATAGATTATATTTAATTAGATGGTAGGCATAATTCCTGGAAAAGGAGGTGCATGATGTTTAATCTTCAAGAAAACATGCCTGAATGTGCTGTGTCCAGCTTGGGTTGTTGGTCTGGCAGTTTTGAAGCCTAAAGGAATTTAATGTGTGGTCAAATCATATTTGATCTAACGGTGTGCACAATCCTATGAATAGAAGATGAAGAAAGTTTATTCACCATGGAATCACGCCTTGTTGACAGGTGTCCATCGAAGATCTTGCCTAACTTTGGCTAAAAGGTAAAGTGTCGTATAGATCTAAGAAGATCAAACAGATGGCATGATGCCTTGATGTGGAGATGCATGAAAGATATTCATCATGGAATCATGCCCATTTCAAACGTAGCCTTCTAAGATCGTGGGTCTAGGTTTTCAAAGGATGATAAAGGTAAAGCCGATCTGATTCAATCCAACGATAGGCTTGATGCCTTGATCGTAAGTTGCATGATGGATACTCTTCACGGGATCACACCTGAGTTACACCTATCTACGTTAGTTAGAATAGGTAAAGAAAGATAAATAATTTCCAAGGCCAATAATCTAGTGCCAAGTGGTTATCCGAGGAGTCATTGATTGGGATTAAGTGTTTCATTTTCCTAGGCTCGTGGGTGTTTTAAAGGATGATCGATGATTGTGTTTTAAAGATGGATATAAAGTTTGATTTGGGCCATTGATGATGACTTCCGTGCTAGGGTTGGCCATTATAACAGATATTTGAATTTTTAAATATTTTCTAGAGGGTTTTGAAGTGGTGGCTCTGAGTTTTATGCTACAGGAGAGTATATGGATAAATCTTATCTTTTGAATCACATTTACGCGGTTAAGGAATATTGTTTGTTTGGAGATTTGATGGCTCATAACATTTATGTTGACAAGTGATGGTTTGGGGTTTCTAATAATATTTGCAAACCTTTTATAACCCTGGGGGACTATTCTCCAGCATCCTGAGGTGATTAAGGGATACAAATCATTTTTTTGTGCATAAAGGAATAAAGACAAAGGCCACTTGGAAAAGGAAGAATAGTTTTGTAGTTATTACAAAGGCCCTATGGTCCAATAACAAATTATCTTGTAATAACTCAATTGTTGGTTATGTTTCTTATTTTTGTCTTTCATGTGAAATTAGGGTTTTTGTTGTTGGCTCTTGACCTAAATAATCTGAGGCTTGTTGCAATCCTTTTTCTATAAAAGTATTTCCAAGATCATTTAGGAAGGTCTAGAAAATTGGGAAGTATAGAAAGACATTGAGTTGCATGCTTGTTTCCAGTCAGGAATATAGCAGATTTTTATCTAGACTGTGTCAATATAGAATAGAAAGTTTCAGGTCTTTTGCATTTATTTAAGTGGTGTATATTTTGAATCAGATTGATATAGGAACATGATTCTTTGTTACTTAATACAAACATTCCAGATTCAAGTCTCTCCTTTTTGCCTATTTCTTGAGTTGTGAATTTTCTGATTCATTGCATAGAGTTTATCTATGTGTATGTTGTTATTCCATAGTTTTGATCTACGATCAAATTAAATATTTCTCTAGATAAGACACATTAATTTGGTCTGCACAAGGATTTTATAAGGAGTGTTTGGTCTCTGTTAGTTGTATTTATGGCTTTGAAACTTTGGAAATAGTTGGTTTCTGTATTTTGTGTTTTTATTAGAGATATTTCTTAATGGATAAAGCACTTATTAGCAGTTAGTACATTCTATAGTGATACATGTTTGATTGGGTTTGGCTATATTCTACAAAGTTTAAATCAAAACTATTTCAGAATCCTTTTGAGTTTTGTGGTTGAATGTTGTATGTTTTTCATGGTAATTGAGAGTCAATGAATGAGTGGTTATCATTTAGTACTTTCTTACAATTTTCTATTGTTTAAATCCAAAGAAAGTTGCAAAGTGTTGTATATTGAGTTGGATTAGGTGCACCCACCTTGGTCTTGCAGAACTAGAAGTGTAGAGTGAAGTTTTATCCCTATAGTTGGTCCAGTTACCTTAGATTTTCACATATTTGGAACTAACCATTCTTCAAAATCCATCTAAAGGTATATTGATAGCTATAAAGTGTAAAATTTTTTAAAACACCACCAAAATGGTTAATCTACTAGGGATAGAGATGCAAAAGTCTTGTTAAACCTTTGAAGGAATCTAGATAGGGATATAAATTTGTATAAGCTAGTAAGTTGACCTTTGAAAGCATAGAGTTACTCTTGCTTAGCCCCTTGTTGTTAACCTTTGTCTTGTGAATTTTCTTATTGTAGTATTCATATAAGCTAGTGTTGTATTTTCCCAACTTGTTTTGGGTGGCGAATCAAAGAAATATTTATAGAAGTATTGAGTAATAAATATTAGTTTATACACACTTTCTCAATATGAGTAATAGAAATACCAGAGCTAGGGTGAAAAATTATCCTAAAAATAAACTAGAAGATGGGTTTCTAACTACCTCTAGAACTGGTCAACCAAGGAAAGAAAAGAATGATAGAAGTATTTCTCAAACTTGGAGACAAAAGGAGAACACTAGGGTAGAAGATCCAATCCAACATATCCATGAAGGAAATGCATCATAAGATGAAGAGGCTACAGATTTAGGATTGGGTTTATATGGAGATTACTATTCTCCTGATGAGAGAGGAGAGGAGGGATCTGACACCACTCTCCTAGATTCTGAAAGTCTCTCTGAAGAATATGTTGAATTGGATAGAAGAATCTAGGAGTAGTTGGCCAACAAAAAACAAAGAAACAAAGAGAAGGAGAATAAGATAAGACAAGAGAAGATCAGAGTTGAAAAAATGAAAAGGTGATTGCTAAACTTGGAGGCAATAAATTATGTTGAAAAACCTAAGAGGGTTGAAGAGGAACTTGTTATCCATAAAGTTTTTGATACTCAAATCCATAAAAATAAGGGAAAGAAGAGGATGACAGGAATTGAAATAATTGAACTAGTGAGTCACAAGGTTCCAGTGGATCTGATGTCCAAATTGGACACTGATCTTGAAAAGGAAAAAAGGGAGAAAGAGATCATGGAGAAAGAGGTTGAGAAAGAAGAATTGGAGGCTACTGCTTTAGAAATGAAGAAGAAGATTGAATTTCTCAAGAAGTCTTCTGGGCCTTCTTATGTTATTGCCACTTCCTCAGCACTTGGTGGGAACCCATGAAATTCTATGAAGAAAACAACAAGTTTTCCACCACCGAATGGTGCTAAGATTGCTTCAACATCAAATGCCAAAGAATCTACCTTCTAGAATGATGATCCATTCCAAAGGAGACAGGTTGATGTAGAAAGGTAGAAACAATTCTCTTTTCTTGGTATTCCTGGTTATCCTAATGCAATTCCAAATGAAATTAGAGGTAAACTTCATAAATTTTCTGGAAATAATGTCATCACTTGTGAAGAGCATTTAAAGTAGTTTACTGATATGATGGATGACTATGAAATTATACATGATGATGTAATGATGAATTTTTTTTTTAGTCTCTAGTTGAGGATGCTAGGGATTGGTTTAGAGGATTACCTCATGATTCTGTGGCATCTATGGATGAACAAATTTTTTTTTTAAGGAGAAATATGGTGACAAGACTAATGAAGGATTCATGTTGAATGAATTCAACAATATCAAGAAAAATCCAAATGAAGATGTTGTTGAGTTCAATATAATATTCCAAAGGGCCATGCATAAGCTTTTCCAAGTAATGAGGCTTGATGATAAGGTATGTCTTGCTACCTATTTAAATGCTTTTGATGCTAAGATGGGATATCTTCTTAGAGACAAGAATCCTAGAAACATTAGAGAATCTTATAAGATAGATATTAACATTGAGACAAATAGAAGAGTATTAGGAAAAGTGGGTAGAAGGGAAGAATGGAAGCCTACTAGATTCAATAAGAAAGAGTCAGATAAGCCTTCTAATGTGAAACCTATGGAGGAGGATAGTCTAAAGAAAATTTTAAATGCCCTAAAATATTTGAATCCTGGAGAAAATAAGAATAATAGGGCTCCCAATAATGATGATCCATCCTTTAGAAATTTTAATCAGCAACTAAGAATGCAGAGTTACCCATATACCACCCATTACCCATATACCACCCAGTGGAAGGATGAGAATCCTATTCTCCCACAAAAGAAAGATAAACTCGATTATAAGACCCTCGATCCTTTGCAAAGGAACATTGTTAACATATGTGATGATGTTTCATGGAATCTAGCTTGTCAATCCCCACACAATCTTGATTATTGTGTTGTTGCCTTGAATGTATCTACAAATGAGGAACAAGGAGAAGAGGAAGATGACTTATATGATGACAGTGGTTATGCTATGAATTTTTCACACCTATAAGGTGAAGAAGATTCTGATGATGAGACTGGAAACCAAGATGTGTATGGCTCACAAAGTAGAAGAGAAGTATATCATCAGTAGGTTTCCTCTAATAAAGAAGAAGAGGAAATTGATGATATAAGGTGTAATTTTGAAAGGGGTAAGGAAACCATTGTGTTAAGAAGAACTTCTGATGAAGAGATAGAAAAAATCACTACTGACATGGTTACTCAAGGAAGTAGTAATTATAATTTGAGAAATAGAATAGTTGGTAATGCAGATTGCAAACTAGCTAGTATTTTCATCAAGGAAACCAAAACAGACACTAAGAAGCCACAAGAAAAGGGAAAATTTTCTGAGGGTGTCAAAAGGATGAAGGTTAAGAAATAAGATAAGTCTAATGGTCCAAATATTGTATATAAGATAAAATAAAATATGCCAGAAATAAGTGTTCCCCCTCTTCAAAAGGATAATAAGAAACCAAAGATAAATGAGCCAAGCTTGGCCACTCAGGTTGAGAATGGAAATGTTGTTACTGTGAAATTTTTTTTCTCTAATATAAAATACACCCTTGTTGACATGGGGCAACTATTGTCACTGATTACTATTAAGGTTCCATTGTTAGAAATGACGAGGATTGGGGAACATAAAGAAAAATCCCTGACATGGGTAAATAGTGTTTCTTCCACAAAGATTCAGAAACCAGATCGAAATGAGAAAATGGGAAATATAGAAGATAAATATGAAAGTAAGGGGAAAGAGTCAGAAGAATTGTTTCAAAGATCCCTCATATTTAATTGAATACTAATAATGTGAATACAACCTTAAGAGTTGTGGATCCTTTTTTCTTGACTTTGGTTATCAATGATAAGATGCTAAAAAATTGCATGATAGATTCTGGAGCATCTAACACTATTATGCCTATAGAGGTAATGAAGTTTATGGGATTGAAAGTTGATACTCCCCATGGAAGATGTCATGCAATAGATTCTAGAGAAGTACCTACCATTGGTACTATTAAAGATTTTCCTTATAGGATGGATGCATATCCTGATGAAATGCCAACAAAGAGTGTCTTAGTTGTTGATATTCCTCCTCAATATGGAATGTTATTATTTAGGAAGTGGAGTGCTTCAATGGGAGGGAGTATTCAATGTGATTTATCCTTTGCAACTTTCAATATTTCTGGTGAAAATGTTCAAGTGTCCCGGGAAATTAGGACTCCCCACATGATTAAGGAAAATGAAGAAGCTAATATGGATTATTTCTTGGACACTGATATTGGGTCTTTCCAAGTGCAAGATAGGAAGGTTGAAGGAGAAGTTCAACATGTGATTTTATTTGAGGAAAAGGATAATTTGACAAACCCAAAAGAATTATGGACTATTTATTTTGATGGTGCAAGCTCTAGAGAGGGAGCTTGTGTAGGAGTTTTGTTGATAACTCCTAGCAGTAAGACCTTCAAATTCTCTTTCACTTTGTTGTTTACATGTACAAATAATAAGTTGCAAAATATGAGGATTTGTTGATTAGTTTAAGGTTGGCCTCAAGACAAAGAATAAGAAATCTCAGAGTAATTGGAGACTTTGAATTAGTAATATCTCAAATAAGATCAAAGTATGATTCAAAGAACCAAAGACTAAAATCAATATAGAAATGTTGTTTGGGATGAGTTGGAAAATTTTGATGCAATTGGTATTGACTGGATCAATAGAAGCGAAAAAAAATGGAAGATTTGTTTGCCAATATTTCTTTGAGGCCAGAAGATATCACATTTGTAGGAATATCCAAAATAGAGGTTCAACCTAGGCCTTCCATACCAGAAAATGTTGAAAGATGGAAGGTTTTTGAAGATGATTTGAATATTATGAGATTCTTATATTATGAAGCAAACTTTGGAAACAAGGAGATGGATTTTAGTGGATGTGTGGAAACCTCAGATGCTTAGGATACTATTTTTGGTAAGGAAATCCTACAACTGAAATCAAATAGAGTTCCAAAGGGATTAGTTTTTCTTGATAAAGCTTTTGATAGTAAGGATAGGTCCTTTTCTACAAAGACTAAAAAAACTAGAGGAATTGGAAGAAGTAAATCTAGGAATAGATGGAGCTCCTAAGAATGTATATATTGGTAGGAAGGTGTCTCCTAAACTTAGAAATTTGTTAGTTGATCTTCTTAGGAGGTTTTTGCATGTTTTTTCATGGTCTTCTAATGATTTAAAGGCCTATAGAAAATATTTTTTTCATCATGAGATTCCTTTGAAGGAAGGCACAAAGCCTTTCTGACAAAAGTTGAGACCTGTTAATCCCACATTAGCACCAAAAATGCAAGAATAATTGAAGAAAATGAGAGATAATTAGATTATAAAACTATTAGACATTAAACATGGGTATCAAACTTGGTTCCAATAAGGAAAAAGAATGGAGACATCAAACTATGTGTAGATTTTAGAAGTTTGAAAAATAATAAATTAAAGGACAACTATGGATCGCCCAATAGAAAAAAAAATGGTGGATTTGTTTGCCAATATTTATTTGAGGCCAGAAGATATCACATTTGCAGGAATCTCCAAAATAGAGGTTCAACCTAGGCCTTCCATACCAGAAAATGTTGAAAGATGGAATGTTTTTGAAGATGATTTGAATATTATGAGATTCTTTTATTATGAAGCAAACTTTAGAAACAAGGAGATGGATTTCAGTGGATGTGTGGAAACCTTGGATGCTAAGGATACTATTTTTGGTAAGGAAGTCCTAAAAATAAAATCAAATAGAGTTCCAAAGGGATTAGTTGTTCTTGATAAAGATTTTGATAGTAAGGATAGGTCCTTCTCTACAAAGACTGTAAAAAAACTAGAGGAATTGGAAGAAGTAAATCTAGGAATAGATGGAGCTCCTAAGAATGTATATATTGGTAGGAAGGTGTCTCCTAAACTTAGAAATTTTTTAGCTGATCTTCTTAGGAGGTTTGAGCATGTTTTTTCATGGTCTTCTGATGATTTAAAGGCCTATAGAAAATATTTTTTTCATCATGAGATTCCTTTGAAGGAAGGCACAAAGCCTTTTAGACAGAAGT
Source organism: Thuja plicata (assembly GCA_018584345.1). Taxonomy (NCBI): domain Eukaryota; kingdom Viridiplantae; phylum Streptophyta; class Pinopsida; order Cupressales; family Cupressaceae; genus Thuja; species Thuja plicata. The sequence continues at coordinate 30,248 of MU216835.1, read as the reverse complement.
TGAGACCTGTTAATCCCATATTGGCACCAAAAATGCAAGAATAATTGAAGAAAATGAGAGATACTTAGATTATAAAACTATTAGAAATTAAACATGGGTATCAAACTTGGTTCCAATAAGGAAAAAGAATGGAGACATCAAACTATGTGTAGATTTCAGAAGTTTGAACAATAATTCATTAAAGGACAACTATTAATCGCCCAATATGGAATCCATGCTACAAAGAGTCACTGGATCTGAATTGATGTCAATGTTGGATGGATTTTTAGGATACAACCAGGCTATGGTCAAGGAATCAGAGCAATTCAAGACTATTTTTACCACACCTCGGGGTACCTATTTATATGTTAAATTGCCTTTTAGCTTGAAAAATGCTGAGGCAAATTTTCAGAGAGCCATGGATGTGGCATTTTAATATTTCATTAAAAAATTCTTAGTGGTTTACCAAGATGATCTTACAACTTATTAAGCAAAGGAAGATCAACATTGTGGTCATCTTGAGAATTTTTTTGTAAAAGATTTGGAATATGGGCTTTTATTTAACCCAAATAAATGTGTTTTTGGGGTCACAAAGGGAAAGATCTTAGGGAAGATTGTGTCTAAAAATGGAGTTAGGATTGACCCTGAAAGGGTTGCTTCCACTGAAAAGGTCCCTCAACCTTATAATGTCAAGGGCATTCAGTCTTTCTTTGGACAGGTAAATTTCTTGAGAAGATTTGTTATAAATTTTGTAGAAACTAGTATCCCTATTTAAAAAATGTTGAAGAAAGGAGCTAGGATAGAATGGAATGAAGAAGCATCTAAGGCTTTCTTAGACATTAAGAAGGATATCAAAGATGCCCATATTTTGAGGACACCTGATTATAGAAATCCTATGCAAATGTATTGTTACAAAATAATGCAGAGGGTTTTGAACAACCCATTTCCTTTTTCAACAAGTCCTTACAAGAAGTAGAATTGAATTATGAAATCATGGAGAAACATGCATATGCTTTGGTCAAGGTTGTTAAATTTTTTAGATGTTACCTGGTAGGAGAAACCATTGTGGCATATGTTCCTAGTGCTATTGTGAAGGGCATTTTGATACAACAAGAGGTTTTAGGAAAAAAGATGTAGATGGATAAATAGAATCCAAGAATTTAATATTGATATTCAGATCACAAAATTGGTTAGAGGCCTAGGACTTGCAAAGATTATGGCTTAGATAAACTTAGATGCTAATAGTGTAAACATGTTGGAAGAAGAGCAAAGGCCTTACATTTTTCATATGGATTGTTGTGAATGGTACAAAGATATCATTGGATACTTGCAGAGAATGATGTTTCCTCTTGAGATAGATGAAAATAGAAAGATAATAGTTAAGTTGCATGCTGTTAAGTATGCTATTGTGGAGGGTGAGTTGTGGTGGTGAAGTAATAAAGGAATATTGTGCAAATGTGTAGACAAAAACAAGTCCATGGACATATTAGAAAAAATGTGCAATAGTGTGTGTGGAGGCATTACATGGATAAAACTAGTACACATAATATTTTGAGGTCTAGTTTTTTGTGGCCTACCATTTTAAGGATGCTCACCACTTTGTCAAAAAATGTGATGCTTGCCAAAGATTTGCTGGGAAGCTCAATTTTGGTGGAAGTTTATCTTTGAGGCCTATTATAGTTGAGGCACCTTTTCAAAAGTGGGGAATGAATTTAATTGTATAAATACCTAACAAATCTAGTGGTGGTCATTCATGTATTCTGGTGGCAATTGATTATTTTACTAAGTGGGTTGAAGATATTCCCACTAAAAGAGCCACTAGTAAAGTTGTAATTGAATTTATGTTGCAGAATATCCTCACCAGGTTTGCTTGTCCATAAAATATAGTGGTAGATAATGCAATGTGTTTTAGATCTAAAGAATTTGGTATTTTATGCTAGCAATATGGGACCCAAATTTCCTATTCTTCCCCATATCACCCATAGGGGAGCGACCAAGCTAAATCCAGTAACAAAAGCCTGATAATTTTTTTGAAAAGAGTGTTGGATAAGAATAAAAGGGCTTGGGATTCAAATTTGCGACAAGCACTGTGGGATGATAGAGTGCCAATGAAGAAAGATATAGGTTGTGCTTCTTTTGACCTAGTATATGGCATACTAGTTAGGTTTCCACAAAATAAACTGTTGCAGATGTACAGGTTTATCCAAATTGATGATGAGGAATTGGATGATGAGATGAGAATCAGGATGGATGATCTAATATAGTTGGATGAATCAAGAAGGGATGCACATTATAAAAATGTCAGGTAGCAAATTTAATGTAAGGATTTATATGACAGAAGAACCAATATAATAAATTTTGAGAGTGATGATTTGGTCCTAATGTGGAATTGTAGGCTAGAGGACAAGGGAAAACATAGCAAGTTTGATCCTATTTGGCTAGGACCATATATTATTGATAGTAAGTGGGGTTTTGATTCTTACATTCTTAAAGATTTGATTGGAAATGTTTTGGAATTGCCAGTTCATGGATAATTCCTACAATTGTACTTCTCATGAAGTTACCAGTATCCATGAACAATAGGTTGTAAATATGTTTCTATATTTTTTTGTGTGTGTTGTAGGGTAGTTTCCTTTTTGTAGGTGGTCTACTTAACCCTAAGATTCTAGAATATTGTTATGCCTATACGAGACACACATCCCCAATCAGAGCCACTGTTAAGATTATAAAATTTTCCATGGTTCTAAGTCCTACTCATGTTTAAATAATGTTTAAGCCTGGTTCTTAAACCCTATTTGTCATTGGTTCAAAACTCTTGGTTCCCTTTTGTTCTAAAACCCTAAGTCTCCCATGTTCCATATAATATAACATTACCTTTTTGGGCCTCTTAAGTTATTTTCCCATGGGTTTTAAGTCATTATGCGAGGGGGCCATTCCTTTTAACTCCTAACTAATAGCGGGGTATGTTTTAATTTTTCCTAAGTCTGAGGTTTCATGTAGGGTTTTATGCTTTGCAAGATAACAAACAAATTATTTTTGATTCGATAATGGGTGTAATGCCTTGATCACAATATGCAGCCAGTTTACGCTTCAAGGGTTCATGCCTAAGCACCAAGTGTCCATCTCTAGATTGTGGGGTCAACATTTTAAAAGCTATAGGCTAGTTAAGGAATGTTAGATTAAAGAAGATTGAACGATTGGCATGATACCACTATACAAAGATGCACAAAGGTTATTCATTGTGGGTTCATGCCTGTGTGATGTGTATCATATTATGAGACCTAGTCAGGCCTGCAGTAAAGATAAAGGTTAGATAGATTAGATTTAATTGGACAGTAGGTGTAATGCCTCAAAAAGGAGGTGTACAATGTTTATAATTCAAGGAAACATGCCCGAATGCCACATGTCCAGCCTAGGTTGTGGGGTCAACAGCTTCAAAGCCTAAATGAAGCTAATATGCTATTAGATTATATTTGATCTAACAGTGTGCATGATCCCATGAATATAAGATGAAGGAAGTTTATTCACCACACAATCATGCCTTGATGATAGGTTTCCATTAGAGATCTGGCCTAAGTTGGGTTGAAAGGTAAAGTGTCATATAGATCTACGAAGATAAAATGGATGGCGTGATTCCTTGATGTGGAGATGCATAAAAGATATTGATCACGCAATCACGCCCATTTGACACATAGACTTCTGAGATTGTGGGTCCAGGTTTTCAAAGGGCAATAAAGGTAAACTAGATCTGATTCAATCTGACAGTAGGCATCACGCCTTGATTGCTAGTTGTATGATGGATAATCTTCATGGGATCATGCCTGAGTAACACTTGTCTAGGTTGGTCAGTGCAGGTAAAGAAAGATAAAGAATTTCCAAGGTCAATAATATAGTGCCACATGGATGTTCGAGGAGTCATTGATTGGGCTTAAGTGTTTCATTTTCTCAGGCTCGCAGGTGTTTTAAAGGATGATTGAAGGCTATACTTTAAAGATAGATATAAAGTTTGATATTGGCCATTGATGGTGACTTCCATGCTAGTGCTGACCGTTATAACAAATATTTGAATTTTTAAATAATTTCTAGAGGGTTTTGAAGTGGTGGCTTTATATTTTATGCCACAGGAGAGTAGATGGATAAATTTGATCTTTTGGATCACATTTATGTGGTTATGGGATGCTGTTTGGGTGGAAATTTCATGGCTCATAATGTATTTATGTTGAGAAGTGATGGTTTGGGGTTTCTAATAAGATTTTCAAACCTTTTATAGCCCTAGGGGACTGTTCTCCAACATCCTGAGGTGATTGATGGCTACAAATCAGTTTTTTGTGTAGAAAGGAATAAAGACAAAGGTTACTTGGAAAAGGTAGAATAGTTTTGTACCTATTGCAAAGGCCATGTAGTTCAATAATAAATTATCTTGGAATAACTTAGTTGTTGGTTATGTTGCTTATTTTTGTCTTTCATGTGTCATTATGGTTTTGGTTGTTGGCTCTTGCCCTAAATGAACCAAGGCTTGTTGCAATCCTTGTTCTATAAAATGATTTCAAAGATCATTTTGAAAGGCCTAGAAAATTTGGAAGTATAGAAAGACATTGAGTTGCATACTTGTTTCTAATCAAGAATATAGCCGATTTGTATCTAGAATGTGTCAATATAGAATAAAAAGTTTCAGGTCTTTTTCATTTATTGAAGTTGTTTATATTTTGAATTAGATTGATACAGGAACATGATTCTTGATACTTAATATGAATATTCTAGATTCGAGTCTCTCCTTTGTGCCTATTCCTTGAGTTGTGTATTTTCTGATTCATTGCATAGAGTTTATCTATGTGTATGTTATTATTCCTAAGTTTTAATCTAGGATCAAATTAAATATTTCTCTAGATAAGACATGGAATCATTTGGTCTGTACAAGGATTTTATAAGAAGTGTTTGGTTTGGGTTAGTTGTATTTATGGCTTTGAATCTTTGATAATAGTTGGTTTCTGTGTTCTGCATTTGCATTAGAGATATTGCCCAATGGACAAAGCACTGATTAGGAATTGGTACCTTCTATAGTGATACATGTTTGATTAGGTTTGGCTATATTATACAAATTTTAAATTAAAACCATTTTAGAATCCTTTTGAGTTTTGTGGTTGAGTGTTGTATGTTCTTCATGTTAATTGAGAGTAAATGAATGAGTGGTTATCATTTAGTAATTTTTTGCCATTTTCTATTTTTTAAATCTAGAGAGTTGTAAAGTGTTGTATATTGAGCGAGATTAGGTGTACCCACCTTGGTCTTTCCTAACCAAAAGTGCAAAGGGTAGTTTTGTCCCTATAGTTGGTCCAGTTACCTTAGATTCCCCATATTTGGAGCTAACCATTCTTCAAAATCCATCTAAAGGTATAATGGTAGCTTATAAAGTGTAAAACATTTTAAAACTCTAATAGATAACATGACATTTAATTTTGTTAAATAGACAATAGTGTCGATGTTGGGTACATGAAAATCATCATTTGAACAAGCTAAATTTAGATCTTGAAAATCAGTACAAACACAGATACTCTTATCTGGTTTGGAAACAGGCACAATATTGGACATCCATTCAACATAAGCAATTTCTCTTATAAATTAGGCATCTAGTATCTTTTGCAACTCTTCTTTAATGAGTAATGCTACATGACGATGCATGTTTCTTAATTTTTGTTTTACTAGTTTTTCTCTTGGGGATACATTCAAATGATGCATGATTAAGCCAGGATCTATCCCAGGCATGTCAATATAAAACCATGAAAAGTTGATTTTATTTTCCTTAAATAATTGGATAAAGTCCTATCTTTCTGCTTTTGAAAGTGATGCTACTTGATGGATGATTTTTGGACTTTTTGGGGTACCAATATTGACTGCTTTAGTTGGTTCTATTAGTATGGAAGATCTTTCTTGAAAATGGTTAGGAAGAGTGCCAAGGTTCTCATATTCAGGTGCCTCTAGGAGGTTTTCACCATCAGATATATCCTTTCTTTTTACTCTTTTTGATCTAATACTACCATAACATGAATTTCACCATTAGATTCTTATTCTTTTTCTATTGCATTCATTTTGTGACTGAAAGGATTGACACCCCCTCGAGTAGAAGTCACATCTGTGAGTTTCTTGGTGGAAGTTGTTTTGGGCTCAACAACATTGAGATACAAAGAAATGGCATGGTCATTTGGGAAGATGTTGATCTCAATTAGAATTGTATTATCCCAACCAATAAGTTCATGATGGATTAAGGGTAAAGATTCATTAGGGTCATTTGTTTCAATTATGGTCAGGAATCTGATATCAAATTGGTCAAATTTTTCCTTGAGGGGATCAAGTTAAATAACAAAACTCTATCCTATGATATCTTGATAGTTTTTTAGTGGATTATCCTCATTAGAGACATTGTTGGTATACATAGTGGATCAAGTTCAACTAGCCTAAACCTAGAGATTTGTCCCTCCTCAGATATAGGCACATAGGTTTGAACCACATCAATATCATTTCCTTCACAAGAGTCTTCATCAATGTAAGAATCTCATTCCCACTCATTTGAATCTGAATCACTACAAGCCTGCACTTTGTTAATTTACTCATAGATTCTATGGGTAGCTTATTTTTCCTTTTGTCCGTCGGAATATTTGCTTCTTTATTTTTCTTCAAAGTGTCTTGTCAGGGTTCTTTTTTTTTTTTGGGTCTCCAAATAGGTTTTGTTTCCTCTTGATATCCTAGTCCTCTTTTATCCTTGTTATTTCTGAATATAATTGTCAAGTACCATTCTATGATACCTTATTTTCTTGTACCAATGTGACCTGTGTCATCATATCCCATTTTATGTAGGAAATAAAATCCCTTTCCATATTTCTCAGCGGGGATGGTGATAGCTTGCACATTTTGGGATTTGATTTCTTGGTCTTCATCTTTACACAACAATTCCAATATACTTTGATATTCCTCTTGTTCTTCTTTGGTTTTTCCCTGAATAAATATTCCATCAAACATTGTCTTAGGATAAGAATCATCATGTGTAGCAAGTGTCAACATTCCATAGGATCTAGGTGAAGTGGGAAAATTTGAAATGGATAGAGAATATTCACTAATTCCTTGGTCCTTTATATTTAGGTGTTTCAGCATGCTTGTTAGGGCAGAAAATTTTTCCTTATTTGATGTACTAGGTATTGTTGGGGATTTTTCTTGTATGAACCACAATGCTTGAAATGTCTATTTGAACCCTGTACTTTTTAATTTTGATTCAGAGACAAGAAAAGCCTAATTGCTAAGGACTGGATAAGGTCCTTCTTCATTTTTGAGCTCCACAAATGCTCAGGCAGGTTTTACCTCTTAAGATTTCTGTTTACACAGTATTTGTTGATGTGGACACTGATTAGCTATGCATCTTTATTGGACCAACTTATGAATTATCTTGCTGATGACCAAGAATAACCATAAATAAGATATTACCATACAAATCATAGTTATAAACATAACAATAACCAGTGATACAAGGATTCTCATCCTTCTTCCTTTTATTGTAGGAGGGATAACCTAATGGATTCTCTCTTCAAGGAATCAATAATA
>JAGRRI010069380.1:0-20855 GCA_018584345.1 Thuja plicata | reverse complement strand
TTCACCTTTCCTCAGTGCTCTCATTATTATTGTGTCATCATTGTTGATGTTGTTTTATGTCCTTAAAAAAAAAAAATTTGTGAGTGTGTTTTGCCCTAGTTTTGGGCATGACAACCCCTTCATCCTTTTGGGCTGTGATAATCTAATTTAGGTTTGAATTTGAATATTTTGGGCTTTTCCTAATGCATGATACCCTCCTCCATTTTATTTGATGAGTGATCTTCCTCCATAACATTGCTCATCATTTCATGTGATACAAAACTAAATTGAGTAACTCATGTCTATTCATAGTAGTTTATATATCCAACTCACTTCATATACATTTATTAGCTACATATTTTTAATTGTACAAGTACATTATAGGAAATTAACCTAGGTGAAAATCATTTTTTATTAGGTTGGTCTTGATGTAAGTATATAACTTATTTTATTCAATATTTTCAAATTTTAGATATATTCAGTCAATATAATCCCTTTGAATGGTTAAGTATTTGTTTATTAAATAAATTTTACTTTTACATGCCATATCAATTTCTTGATTTGATTGTGTAGAATTTTTTTTCATCAATAGTTCAGATCATACTGTGTGATCCATCATTAGGATGCAAGAGAGAAAAGGGAGCATAAAGATGGTATATTGCATTCTACCATCTTTATGCTCCTTTTTACAATCTACCTCTTTATGCTCTTTTTTCTCTCTTACATCCTGATGATGTATCACATAGTCTGATCTAAAATATTGATGACAAACAATTATACACAATTGAATCCAAAAAATGATATAGCATTTGTATGGAGTGTGGAAATTGGATAGATTTGGTTTACTTGTACAATATTTTTCGTATGATGTATAATTTTTTACGTCAAGTGTTAGCCTCTTTCTCTAAATTCACTATTACTCTATAGTTACACCAATATGTAATACTTATATGTTACCAATATTTTTCCATGCATATTATTTATACTACAATATTTCAACTAGACTTTGGATCTAAGTGTGACTACATCTGTATTATTGTGTCTTATAATGTTTGTATTTTACACACAAGTCATGAATATGAAGAAGAAGTGGGTTGATGCACAAATGATGAACATGAAGTCACTATAAATTATTATAGACTATGGACAACACACGAACATGGATAAGAAATTGATTGATGGGTGAATGATGTAAATAAACTATTTTATTAAAAACAATCAGCTATATGATTAAGCTAAGCACTATGAAAGGTTGCACAATATTTATTTAATAATCATATAATTTGTACTTGTTAATTAATTCTTCATATGATGTATAATATTTTAGATCAAGTTTTGGCCTATCTCTATTAAGCATGTGACTATTATAGTGTAATTATATGTAATAGTTACACCTGCATATTATTCATATTATGAATTTTTCATTAGATTTTACATTGTATCTTGTCCCGAGATACTGAAACTTGGCTAGAAGCTTAAGAATGGATCTATTTGTAATAATTTTCATACATTGTGAGATATTTAGACTATGGGTTTTCCCTTATTGGATTTTCCATGTGAATTTGGTTTTCTCTCAAGTGCATTGCTTTCGATGTCTTTATCGTTCATTGATGTTGATTTAAGTTACGTATTTTGGTATTAAAGTAAAGAGATTAAATTTTTATAAAGACTAATTTACTTTATTCCCTCTTAGTCTTTGAGTGTATTCAAAACATGCTACTCAATTGTGGATAATGTTTAAGCCAATGGAATTAGTTTAATGTCTCCCAATCTCATAATTGTCAAATGATGTTATACTTGGTTGTAGGTACTTATCTTCTCCTTGATGATATTAAGGATGTTATAAATAATTATAAAACTTTTCTCAACTGTAGTATAGAAAAATTTCATTATATTAACACAAACTAGAATGCATTATATAATTTAGTAGTGCCATGAAATTATACTTGTCTCTTGCTTCGATTATTATAGATTCACATTATAATAAGGAGGTGGAGTAGGATGATCTAGTAGAGATACATCGTCCAAAAAATATGAGAAAATCAAGAAGTGAAAATTATGCTAGTGATATGTGTGGGTCTATGTAATTTATTCCCACATAATGGTCAATCCCATTTTTTATCACTAGATTTATGAGGGATTGAGTTAATTTTCTCCTTATTTTCCATTTTTTTTTATGATCAAGTGTTATTTATGTAATATTATCTTAGTGGTAGTGTTGTGCATATTTAGTTTCTCGTTACTAAATAGAGATTATACATTACTTAAAAAATATATAAAAAACTCCATCCTGTTATGGAATTGAAGATCTCTAAATGATATTCCATTATAGCAATTTTTTTTTAAAGGATGGTCAACAAGTCATGGTTTCTACATGATAGAGTACAAAATAAAAATTGTTGGAAAGCTTCAATGTAAACAATTGTTGTTTTTTCATTGATGTCAAACCTTAACTGGTGAGACTATTTCTATCTATTTGAGTACCATATCTATTGATTGATGAAGAAGATTTTAATGCAAGGATAATAGGAAGACCAAGTGAAATGGTTGAGTTATGTGAAATCACAAGGGTACTTGATCAGTTGGAACATTGGCAAAGTAATGTGTTGTTTATCTTTTGATGACAGTTTACTAACAATATTTTATGCTGAGTGAAGTTTGTGATGACTGAGCGCCAGTAGATTGCCGAGGAAATTAGTGACGACTGAGTAGAACAACACAGTGTTGGTTGAGTAGGAGTATTTTGGTAATTGTTGAGATTTGAGATCTCTGGCTAACATAGTTGATTTTATTGGGATATGTAAAGTTAATTGAGGTTAAGAATTATTGGTCCACACTATTTAAATGCATGGGTAACCGTAATTAATGCATGGATCAAAGATTTAATTAGTGATTACTTTTGAGAAGTAAGTTAAATGTAAAGATGGAAAGATTCGTTAATCTAACCTAACCTAAGATCTATGATCTTGATTAAGTAGAAAAAGATTTCTTTTACCTAAATGAAGAGGTATAAGATAACCTCAAGGGGTTATTCAGATAGGTGGATAAATGAGTGTAAGTGTATGCAAGAGGATTGCATGGTTAATTGACTGATTGGCTTAATCTAGCAGAGAAGGCTGAGCGGAGAAGCATAGAGCTGTGAGAGTGATTGCTTGATGGATTTCCAAGTAGATCTGAAGATTGAAAAGGAAATGGATGCCACTCAATGAATTAGCATTAGAGCTGAATTAGATCTGGATTTGCAAAGTAAGTTGTATGTATCAGATCACACCTGCTGATTACTTTCTAACCATTTTATCAGTCAAAATCCTTTAACCCGGTTGACCTAACAGTCATTGTACAAATCCTTTAATAAAGGTGACACTCAGGTGTAATGTTCTAAGTCCTCTAACAAGGCCACTCCTGTCAGGGTGATTAAATCCTTTAACCAGGTCACATTTAGCAATGTGTTTTGTAACCTTTAACAGGGTTGGCTCCTAATAGAGCTCACTTCAGAAGAGTGAACACTTGATAGCATGTTATTGGTGGGTTTCCCAAATTTTTTTTCCATGTTAAATCCTAGTGTCAACTTGTGTGAATGTTTATGTTGTGTTTTACCTTTTAAGTTTCTACAAGCTGATTAAATTTGAATAGTAAACTACATATGTATGTTGTTGATTTATGCTATTGCTGCTGAGCATATGTGAGTTGTTAAAAGTGGTATAAATTTTAATTAGTACATCTAGACCTGAGGATAATTGATTCACCCCCCCCTCAGTTATTCTCAATTCATTCTAACAATTGGTATCAGAGATTCGGTCTCTTGAAAATAGTTTGAAGGTACTTGGAGAAAAAGGTCAAGATGTATAAAAAGGAGGTACCAAAGTTGAACAAAGATAATTTCCCTGCATGGCAGAGTTTGACGAAATTGCATCTTGCTGGTATTTATGATTCTACTAAGAACTATCTTGAACATGATTATGTAGCCCCCACTACACCTCCCACAACTGCACAGTTAAGAGAAAAGTAGTAACACAATCAAGCAATGTTCGATATTGCATCATATCTTAACTCTCCTGAGTTTGAAGACATAAAGAACTATACAAATGCAAAACAGATGTGGGATGCCCTAGAAAACATCTATGGAGGAGATACAAATGTACTTAGAGCCAAATCTGAAAGTTTAAGAGGTAAGTTTGATGAAATGAAAATGCAAGAAGGATAAAATATAGTTGAATATTATAGTAGGATAAAGGAAGTTGTAAATGCTATTAGATGAGCCAAGGGAACCATTGATGATAACACCATTATGAGAAAGGTACTAAGAACATTTCTTCCTATATATTCTATTAGAGTGTCTATAGTTCAAGAGTTAAGATGTACTCCTAATAATAATTTGACTTTGGAAGGTCTGGTAGTCACACTTAGATCCAAAGTCTAGTTGACTTTGGAAGGTTTGGTAGACAGAATTATGACAAGTCACTTTAAATTTTGATAAATACAGTCCATAAGCTATTAAATCTGCATTCAGATCCCAGATGGTCCTTAACAAATCAAAGAAAGGAAAGAAATGTGTGAAAAGTGACAATGACACTAGAGATGATGATCTGGAAGAACTTGAGGCACTTATGGCAAGAAGACTATTTAAAGGAAAAGGAAAATTCAAAGGTAAACTCCTTATCATTTGTTTTTCATGTAACAAAGTTGGTCATATTGCTACAAGATGTCCTGATAAGAATGACAAAGATGAAAGAAGACACAGCAAGTACAAAGACAAAAAAAGATGACCAAGACTTCAGAAAGTATAAAGATTATAAAGATAAAGGTAAGAAATCTTGTTATATAGCTGAAGAAGCTTCTGATAGTAAATCTAACAATTCTAATGAAAATGATATAAAAGTTGTGTATTTTGCTATGAAAGATGATTTTGATGATGATGAGAAAACTGTACTAATTTCTTATATGAGTAACGGTGACCGTTGAATTATTGACAGTGGTTGTTCACATCACATGGCTCGTGATAAGGATAAATTTGAGACCTTAGATCAGTGCAATGGTGATTATGTTAAATTTGGTAATGATGTGCGATGTCTTGTTAAAGGGAAAGGATAAATTAACTTGACTGGCAAGATCAGATGTGACAATGTATATTGGGTTGATGATCTTAACTATAATTTATTGAGTATTTTACAACTGAATACTTATGGTTATAGATTTGAACTCCATCACAAGAAGGAAAAGATCTATGATGCTACTAGAGAACTAGTTGGAAGTGGAGAACAAACAAAAGGTAACTTGTTCTATCTAGACTTAGCTAATGAGACATGCTTGCTTGCACAATATAATGATGTTTGGTTATGGCATAAAAGGTTGTGTCATATAAACTTTGACAACTTGGTAAGCATAAGAAAATTGAAAAAGGTTAGAGGGCTTCCTAAGTTAAAGAATCCTAGAAATGTAATGTGTAAGCAATGTCAATTATAAAAAAAGCCTAAATCTAGTTTCAAAAGCAAGACTCATACTTTTGAGGAAATTTTGGAATTGGTTCATACTCACCTTTGTGGACCTATTGGTGAGAAAAGTTACTGTGGAGATAGAAACTTTATTTTATTTGTTGATGATTACACAAGAATGATGACTGTTATGTTTCTTAAAGAAAAATCTGATGCATTCCAGTTATTTAAGTGGTACTTGGCAAAAGTTGAAAAGGAGACAGGTAAAATCCTAAAATGTTTAAGATCTGACAGAGGAGGTGAGTTTATTTCTAATGAGTTTAACAGGTTCTACAATGACTGAAGGATAAAAAGAAAGATCTCCACACCTAGGACACCACCACATAATGGTATTGATGAGAGAAGAAACAGATCTGTCATGGATTGTGCCAGAACACTATTGATGGAGAAGAATGTTACATGAAAATATTGGAGAGAAGTTGTGAGTACAACAACCTATACCCTAAATAGAGTACAAGTCAAGAAAGGAACTAATGCTACACCTTATGAGCTATGGTATGGGTATGCACCTAATGTACGCTATTTTAAAGTTTTTGGAAGTAAATGTTTCATATTGAAGGATAATAGAAATAGAAAACTTGATGCTAAAGGTGAGGAAGGAATATTCTTTGGATATTCAACTAAAAGTAAAGCATACACGTGTTTGAATTCTAACACTAACAAAATTGAGGAAAGTGCAAATGTTAGAATTGATGAATATGTAGAAATAAATGAAGATGAAAGCACATAGGAACCTGAAAGTTACAAATCATTTGTCTATCTAGATGAGGAAGATTCTAATGTATTACTTGAACCTGAGAATGAGGTTGTCGAGCAACAACTAACACCTACCGAGTCATAGAATGAGTTTGCCAGGCAATAGGAGGTAATTTCCAATCTATCAGATGGAGATTCTGAATCACAAAATCAAACTAAATTGAACGTGAATGATCAATCTGAAGTAGAAAAAGAACCTACTCTAGAAAAGTATGTAAGGAGGCACCATGAACCTGATCAAATCATAGGATTGAAGAATTCTACAATTATGACAAGAAGCAATTTGAGAGAAGATAAATGCTTTTTATGTGATTTTGAGCCTAAAATAGTAAAATATGCCTTAGAAAATGAAGCCTAGATACAAGCCATGAATGAAGAAATTGAACAGATTGAGAAGAATAAGAATTGGACACTTGTACCTAGGCGAAATGTCAAAAATGTAATTGCTACTAAGTGAGTATTAAAAAATAAGCTGAATGAGCATGGAGAGGTAAAAAGAAACAAAGCTAGACTGGTATGTAATGGTTATGCACAAGAGGAACGAATTGATTATGGAGAAACATTTGCCCCAGTTGCAAGATTGGAAGGAGTAAGAACCTTACTTGCATATGCACCCTACAAAAGTTTTAAAGTTTATCAAATGGATGTAAAGTTAGCATTTCTAAATGGGATATTAAAAGAAGTATACATTGAACAAGTTGATAGATTTGTTGACCCAAGAAAGAAGAACATGGTTTGCATACTACACAAGGAACTATATGGACTGAAGCAAGCACCTAGAGCATGGTATGAAAGATTGTACAATTATTTGATAAAGATTGGATTTGCAAGAACCAATGACAACAATAATCTATATTTGAAGACAAAGCAAAGAAAAGGTAATTTATTGGGTGAAATTTTTGTTGATGACATTATATTTAGTGGACAAGATGTGTTATGCCAAGAATTTGCAAAAGATATGCAAATTGAATTTGAGATGTCTATGTATGGTGAGATAAAAAAATTTGTTGGCTTACAAATATATCAAATGAAGACTAGTATCTATATTACTCAATCATAATATGTCAAGGAGATACTAAAAACATTTGGAATGGAAGATTCAAAACTAGTGAGTACACCCATGGCTACTGGACAAAAGTTAACAAAAAATGATGATACAAAAGAAGTGAATCAAACCCTTCACAAGTCAATGATTGGAAAGATGCAATATGTTGTACACAACAGACTTGATATTGCACTAGCTATTGGAATTGTTGCAAGATTTTATGCCAATCCCAAGGAAACTCATATGATGGTAGTAAAAATAATTATGAGATATTTTAAAGGAACAGATGAATATTATTTGTATTACAAAAAGAATGATAAGTTTGAACTCAGAGTCTATACTGATTCTAATTGGGCTGGAAATTTGGATGATAGAAAAAGCACCATAGGTGGTGCATTTCTTTTAGGAAAAAGGTTGGTTTCATGGACAATCAAGAAATAGAATCGCACCTCACAATCTATAGCTGAAGCCGAGTATGTGGCAGCAACAGTTAATTGTTCTAATATTGTATGGTTGAAGATACTACTGAAAGGTATGAAAGAAGAAATCACAGAACCAGTTGTTATATATTGTGATAACACAAGTGCCATTAATATTTCTAAGAACCCTGTGATGCACTCTAAAACAAAGTATATAGCTATCAAGTATCATTACTTGAGGAAGCTATTTCAGAAGAAGGAAGTGAGTCTGGAATATGTGAATACTAAGGAACAATTAGCAGACATATTTAAAAATGCACTACCCAAGGATGCCCATGAATTTCTGCAAGGTAAATTAGGGTTGATTCGCCTAACTAAGGCTAATTACTCTAGAATGGTACTATTGAATTAAATTTTATATTCATAATATTTGACACATTGATACACAGGAAGTCGCACTTTAGGATGCTGCCTAAAGATGTGAAAAATAGACAAGGGAAGAAAAGAGGATCAGTCATAAGCAAGATGATAGGAACAACATGATACAGAGCTTAGGATAGAAGAATATTCAGGATGAAGATGTCAACGTCTTTGGCATTGTTGTCAAAGAGGGAGAGTTTACTGAAAGATGGAGAGTTTACTATACTTAGAGATAAAGGGAGAGTTTACTGAAAGAGGGAGTCCACAGATGAACAGAGATAGAAAGATTTTGGTGTGATTACAGACACAGAGGGAGAAATGTTTTACAAGATGAAAATCAGAATGAAGCTAAAGACATTAATAAAGATTTGTTCATATCAAGGAACACAGGTATACTTTTTGGATTGTATGGTAACTATGTTTTGTTTTATTGTTTAGTGTTGCCATCAATGCCAAAGAGGGAGATTGTTGGAAAGATACAATGTAAAAAATTATTGTTTTGTCATTGATGTCAAACCTTAACTAGTGAGATTATCGCTATCTATTTGAGTACCATATCTATTGATTTACGAAGAAGATTTGAAGGCAAGAATAACAAGAATACCAAGTGAAATGGTTGAGTTATGGGAAATCACAAGGGTACTTGATCAGTTGGCACATTGGTGAAGTAATGTGTTGTTTATCTTTTGATGATAGTTTACTGAGAGCAGTATATGCCGAGCGAACTTTGTGATGATCGAGCGCTAGTAAATTGCCAAGGAAATTAGTGACGACTGAGTGGAAGAACACAATGCTAGCCAAGCAACAATATTTTGGTAATTGTTAAGATTTGAGATCTCTGGCCAATATAGTTGATTTTATTGGGATATCTAAAGTTAATTGAGCATAAGCATGATTGGTCCACACTATTTAAATGCACAGGTAACCATAATTAATGCATGGATCAAAGATTTAATTAGTGATTTCTTTAGAGAAGTAAATTAAATGTAAAGATGGAAAGATCCGTTGATCTGACCTAACCTAAGATCTACAATTTTGATTAAGCAGAAAAAGATTTATTTTACCTAAATGAAGAGGTGTAAGATAACCTCAAGGGGTTATTCAGATATGTGGATAAATCAGTGTAAGTGTATGCAAGATTATTTCATGTTTAATTGAATGATTGGATTAATCTAGTAGAAAAGGCTGAGCAGAGAAGCACAGAGTTGCGAGAGTGATTGCTTGACAGATTTCCAAGAAGATCTAAAGATTGAAAAGAGATTGGGGGCCACTCAGTGAATTAGCATTAGAGATGAATTGGATCTGGATTTTCAAATTAAGTTGTATGCATCAACTCACACCTACTAATTACTTTCTAACCATTGTATCAGTCAAAATACTTTGACCAAGTTTACCTAATAGTCATTGTATAAATCCTTTAAGCAAGGTGACATTCAGGTGGAATTTTCTAAGTCCTCTAACAAGGCCACTCCTAACAGGGTGATTAAATCCTTTAACCAAGTCACATTTAGCAATTTTTTTTGTAACCTTTAATAGGGTTGGCTCCTAATAGATCTCACTTCAAAAGAGTGAAAACTTAATAGCATGTTATTGGTGGTTTTTCCCAAATTGGGTTTCCATGTTAAATCATAGTGTCAACTTGTGTGAATGTTTATGTTATGTTTTACTGTTAAGTTTCTACAAGATGATTACATTTGAATAGTAAATTGCATATGCATGTTTTTGATTTATTATATTGCTTCTAAGCATATGTGAGTTGTTCAAAGTGGTATAAAGTTTAACTGGTACATCTAGACCTGAGGATAACTGATTCACCCCCCCTCTCAGTTATTTTGAATTTAGTCTAACAAAAATTTCTTCTCAAAATAGCCATAATGATCTCCTTTCTACATTTTCTAAAGTAGAGACTTAATTTAATGTAGGGACACTTAAAAAAATCAAACTAATGGAAAAGGAATTGTCTAATTTGTGGGGTACACATTCATAACTCAACTTGGAAACTAGATACCAACCCTTCATGACTAGGTATGTGCTTAAAATGAAATGATCTCAATCCTGCACAAAACAATATATGATCACTTCATGTGCCCTAGGGTATCCCAACCAGCACAATCAAACACTTTAGAAATTCCCTTAGTGAGGTCAAATGAGACCTCCTTCACAAATTGTAACCAATGCCTAGTATCCCTATCTTATGGATTTTTGGACCCCAACTTTTGATACAGTGATCTCTAACCCAAACTAAAGACACTTTTAGCTACCCATTATTATTTTTGATAATGTTTTTAAAGGCCAACATAGGTTTTTTGGAACAATTTGATTATCTTTAGATGATTATGGTTTCCTAATGGCTAATTAGGCCTAATTTACAAAGAAACTACTTAAAATATATTCACAAATTCAAAATAAATTATTTAGATAGTATATATACATCTAAAACTACCAAATCTAGAGTCCTTAGATTCCCACAATCTTAGAATTATCATAGACTTCAAAATCCCACAAAACTATCATCATTTCATGATTGTTACAGAGGAAAAAATAAACTAGGGCCCCCAATTTATCTCAACCAAAATGTCTTCCCAATCTAAAACTACCAAAATATTCAATAGGTCATCAAAATAAAAAATTCCTCAAGGTTATAGCATTTTACCATGATTGAATTCATAGTTATTCAAGTTTCAAACTCACTGGATACCCTAGATAAGGGTTTCAACATGTCACAAAACCAATGATAACTTGTACAAAAATGCATAAAATTAAGTGATACTTGAACCAAAAGAAATGAGATTTAATTATATATGCCACCATGTAGATTAGGCATCATGATACCATTGTACGAAAAAAAAATCTTTGCAACATGGAAAAGGTAGTAAATCGCAAGAAAACAATATAGTTTTATTAAAATTCTTCTTCAAAATTCGTCCAATCTACCATCCCACTCTTGCCTCAACCAAAAGAGGATTTTTAGCCTCATTATAATAATTTTTAACTATCTATGATATTTATTTTGAATACATGACCATTTATTCCAAAAAATGTAATTAAAAGTTGTAAAGATGCTAATGCAATTTTTACAACATTACACTATTGCTAATACATTTTCAATATGCGCCTATTATGATTATAAATTTATTCAATGAGGTAAAATAACCCTTAATACATCATGACATTCCATATAAGTCCTATGGACAACTCTTACCCCCATATGACAATATTGACAATATATACGTAACTTTGCAATTATGGACTCAAAATGACTTCCAACCACATGGATTGGTCCCAAAAAAATTTGAGGTGGTCCTTAGGACCTTATTTAATATAAAAAAAACCTTATTAAACCTAAAAAATATAACTATGAAATTTTTCCTTTGGAGGCCACAATTGCCTTGAATCCTCACACACCATACTCCTTGCCTTAAAAGTTCTCAAGTCCCTTTTGAGGAGTGAGTTATAGTAGAAATTTATTTTCAACTACATAGTTCTGATCCTCTAGTGCTTCCTTACATGGAAATATATACTAATGAGTAAGATAATGAAAACTTTTGTTGTACTTGGTATTGGGGAACTTGTGGCCACTTGGAGAATGTTCCATATGTCCAAATTGATCTGGAGACTATCTCTTCATCCTTCTCCTATAACAAATGAATGTAGAATTTATCTTGATATGTAAACACTTGTCCTGATTTTTACGCTTCTTTGGCCTTGAAACATTCCTAGATTCATTAATTTTCCCTTGACATCCATAGTTACTCGCCCTATCCTTTACCTTCATTTTGTGGTTCATCTTTTCTATCCCAAATACCTCTTCTTGATTAGACGTACAGATCTCCTTCTTGATAAGAATTGATTGTCCATTTTCCTCCTTTATAACTGAGTAACAAGGCATTTTTCCTATAAATACTACATTATGGTTCTTTGACCACTCTTGCCTAGTCTCAAGAAATGCACTCTTAACCTGCCCCTCCTCTGTTCTTGGTATCAAATCATTACTTCTTCTCTTCAAAACATAATACCTTACCTTTATAACATCTTCAAGCCTTGAATTGATTCTATACTCTTCCTTTTCTCCTTCCTCAACCATAAAAAGCTCCTTACCAAACATTAGGACCCTGATTACCTTGCACGAATCCATGTCTTCTCCCTATAATAGTGTTAGTGTAAAGGTTTTCTCATCTTTTTCAATATGGTAGGTGTTGTTTCCATCATAATATATGACATGCCTATAAAATTTTCATGACCTCTCATTTAAAATATGACAACAATCTATATGTATAATATCAAAAAATAATTTGTCCTTATAACCACCAATCTAAAATAAAACTATTGTGTGTTCACTAACCAAGACCGACTGATAATATTTCAAACAAGACACACTATATGGTGTTCCATGGGATATTCTCTCTAGATTTATTTTTTTCAAACATTTCATTAAACACTACATTATCAAAAATTCCACAATCTATAACAACTTTACATACCTTGCCCTTATATTTGCATGTGGTCTTGAAAAATTCTCTTCTTTCAGTCATGTCCTTCTTATTGGATACATTTAAGAGTTTTATTCTCACTATCAATATCTCTTCCACTTATGAAGTAGAAATATGACTAGTAGAGTTGACTCTTTAATCTTCTTCCTCTTGCACTAATTCTTCTCTCTTTTTACTTCTCCTTTCACCACCACTTGAAGTGGAACCTTTCTTTTTAGAGCACTTTAATGTTGGATTGACAAATTAATTACAATTTTATCATCTACCTAAGAATTTATTGGAACTTATACCTCCTCCAAATCTACCTCTTGAACCTATGAATACTCCTCTTTGATATGCAACTTGATCCTTGCCTTTGATTATATCCCTTTTCTCTTCATTGGTCTTCCTTGTACCCCTTCCTCTATTGGTGATCCCTTAACTTCTCCCATATTTCTCTTGCTTCCTTTTCAACTTATCTTCTACCATCACTACAAGTTAGAAACAATCTCCCATGGTCTTAGGGATGTTGAACCAAATTTTGTCTTAAATACAGTATCTTAACACATTTAGATGCTTGTCTACTTTCTCTATCTCATCCTCATTGTGTCCAATCTTGATGCCTAGTTTATGAAACTCCTCAATAGGTCATGACATCTAGATCCTTTTGCCTCAAATATTTCATCTTTCTATAAGTTGGGACTGCATAATCAATAGGTATAAATTGTCTCCTCATCATAGCAACCATCCTACTCCATGAAGTAATCTTCACCTTCCCCCTTTTAACTCTTTCCTTTTGCATAAAATTAAAGCATTTCAATGTTGGTCCTTTCAATTTGGTCTTGGAAAACCTAACCTTCTTTTCTTCTACCATCTCTTCATACTCAAAATAATTTTCTAGGGCATCTATCCACCCCAAAACTTTCTCACTATCCATTCTTCCACCATACATTGGAAATTCTACACTAGTCCTTGATCCATCTCCCTTAATAGCCTTAATAATTTGCAGCATCCTCATTTATTAAAGATCTACTTTGTCTTCTCTCTCCTCTCAAGGGTTCTCATTATCCTTCTCATCCTCTTCTCTATCATTTTGTTCACCCCTTCTTAGACCTCTCTCTAAGGCTGCCAACCTTGCTTGGATTGCCACATTTTATTACGTAACTTGTCTCAGTTCTCTTTCCCTTTCTGCACTTTCTTCCCCGATTTGTCTTGATTCTCACTCCCTTCTATCCAAGGCTTCTCTCATCTCTTGGGCCTCTATATCCACTTGATTATTTTAGGAGGCATCTTTACAACATTTCACCTTCAACCTACACACTTTCTTTCCCTTAAATTAGAACCTAAGCTCTGATACCACTTTATGTAGAGCCTTGGAGGAATGTAAGGACACTAAACAAACTCAAACTAATGGAAAAGTAATTGTCTCATTGACAATCAAATACCAACCCTTCGTGACTATGCATGTGCTTAACATGCAATGTTCTCAATCCTAAAATAAAAAATATAGGATGACTTCATGTGTCCCAAGGTATCCTAACCAAAACAATTAGAAACTTAATTACAACTACCCTTACTGGGGTTCAATGAGACCTCCTTCACAAATTGCCACCAATGCCTAGTAGCCCTCTAACCTTAATTTTGACTCAGTGATCTCTAACCCAAAATAAAGACACTTTTAGATACCCATTATTGATTTTGATAACATATCTAAAGGCAAACATAGGCTATTTTGGAACAACTTGATCAATTTTTACTGATTCTAGTTTCCTAAGGGCTAATTAGGCCTGATTTCTAAAAGTACCTGCTTAAAATATAAACAAAAATTCAAAACCAATGATTTAGAGAGTATACACACATCACCAAACTACTAGATCCATGATCCTTGGGTGCCCACATTCTTGTAATTATCACACACTTCAAAATCTCTCAAAATTGTAATCATTTCATGATTGTTACACAAAAAAAACTAAACTAGGGCCTCCAATTTCTCTCACTAAATATGTCTTCCCACTCTGAAACTACCAAAAAATTCAAGAGGACATCAAAATCCAAGATTCCCCAAGTTTATATCATTTTCCCATTGTTGAACTAGGAGTTACTCAAATTTCAAATTCACTGGATACCCTAGATCAGGGTTCAACTACCTGTCACAAAAATAGTGATAACTTGCACAAAATAGCATGAAATTAAGTGAGAATTGAATAAAAGGAAACTAGATTCAATTCTCTTTATGACCATGTAGACTACACATCATGAATCCACTGTATGAAAAAGGAACAATTCTCTGCAATGTAGAAAAAAAAGTAGTAAATCACAGGGAAACAATATAGTTTTATTTAAATTCTTCTTCAAAACTCCTCCAATCTACCAACCCACTAACGCATCAACACAAATAGGCTTTTTAACCTCGTAAAATTATTTTTAACTGTCTATGAAAATTCTTTTGAATACATGACTGTTTATTCCAAAAATGTAACTAAAAGTTGTAAGAGTTTTTAATGCAACTTTTACAAAATTGCACTTTTGCTAGAACCTTTTTCTCCACTGACCTATTATGATTCAAACTTTCTTAAATGAGGGAAAATAATCCTTATTTCACCCTGAGATTCCATAGAAGGCCTATTGACAACTCTTACCGCTCATATGACAACATTGATAGTTTATAGAGAACTTTGCAATTATGGACTCAAAATGACTTCCAACCACATGGATTGCTCCCAAAACATTTCAAGGTGGTCCTTAAGACCTTATTTAACCTAAAACAATATTATTCAACCTAAAATAAAACATTACTATTAAATTTTACTTTGGAGGCCACAATGGCCTTGGGTTCTCCTGCACCATTTTCTTGTGCCTTTTCTAAGATTATATGAAAAAGGTCAATATAACTAGTTTTTTCTTGATTTTTAATAAGATTTTTTTGTGAGTGTGGATTCTGTATCTAGACATCCATATCAATGTTAACTAAATTTAAAATTATTGTACAACTATGTTAATAAAAAATAAGTTAAGGTGTAATTCATGTCTATTCATAGTAGTGCGACTCACACTATATACATTCTTTAGCTATATTTTTCTATTATACAAGTACACTATAGAAAATGATCCTAGGAGAATATAATCTCTAATTAGGTTAGTCTTGATGTAAGTATTTAATTTATTTTATTAAATATTTTTAAAATTTATATATATTCAGTTTTTTATTATGGTAAAAATAGGTTTTGAAGGGGCCCCGAAACCCTATACAAGAAGATTTTGATAGGGATCTGCAACCCAGCTAAGAAGAAACACTGCTAAAGAGTGAGAAAATAAAACTAGCAGCCCAAAGGCCAAGAACTACCAGCAACTAAAAAGGATGAATCACTGAAACCCTAGTTGCCCAAAAAATAGGCCTAAGCCTTACAACATTAAATTTGAAGAAGAATTACATCTCTCCAAACCGAGCACCAAGGTTTTGACTTGGAACCCAGACTCATCAAGACCGTCATCAAAGCGAAACAATGCCCCAAAGCCTACCTTTAACCATAACCAAAAACTCCCAGCAGTCAAGATGGGCCCTTGAAAACTAACAACGTCCATTTGCCTGCATCTACCAGCCGCAAACAACAAGAAAGAAAAGGAGGAGAAATAGAAAACTCCCTCTTCCTCATCTTTAGTCACAAATCTGATGCCCTTCAACACAAAAGGTGATCCTCCATCTCTGACAAAGCACCTCATTTTCAGCACAGCCCTCTTAGTCTGCAACAAACTAACCCCTAGCCATTTCCAACAAGCTTTCTTATGGCTACAAGAGAGAAGCGACCACACATCACTTCCAACATTCTCCTCCCAACAGCCTCAAACCACCACAATAGGCTGAGCTTTCCCCTCAATAGGTTCTTCCACCTCAATAGGAAGCGAGGGAGTAGAGAACTGGAAACCAGCAGGGAACCTTCTCCAATAAGGCACCTGAAAAACTCCCACCTCTATAGGGTTATACACCACCTCAATAGGAGTATAATGCAGAGGAAAAGGGCCATAAAAGGGGTACATCCCTGAAATAAAAAACTTCTAGAAGGAGATAACCAAAACAACTGAAATCAAACCATTATGATAGGAAAAGAAAATAACAACCCAGAATGGGTCATGCTATTCATCCGTGATTAAATGGGTGAACCTCCCACCAAGATTTTCACTGAATCTGCATCTGGGTTTCTTTTCCGTAGCCAAAAGAGTCCCTCTGCCACAACCAGGGAAGAAAAATAGATGATCTCGCAAGCATCTCCAGCTCTCCACAAAGACGGTCATCTGAGCAAAATATGGCTTCTACAAGGAAGAAGCTCATCATTCGATAAATTGCCAACTATGCCGAGAGGCAGGTCTCTCAAAGGCCAAATATAGGAAATGGCGGAAGAGATGGGTCCAAAAGACCCCAAAGCCCGAGAAAGCTGAGAGGATCCCTCCAGGTCAGCAAATCCAGAGAGCACAGCCCTAAAAATATATAGATGGGCACTGTGGCTGTCCCCAAAAACCTGACCCCCAGGAATAGGAGAGATAGCACTCTCAGCATTCAAGGGCATCCACCAAAATGCTCTACTAGCGTTCCTTTCGCGAGAGAGCAAGGGACTCACCCTCCCCAAAAGAGGAATCATGGCCCTAATCAAGCCACTTCCCCTACCAAAAAAAGAGCTGGTCTCCATCACTACATAACCTTCTGCTGCATCCTCCCACCCGACAAACGACTCATAAGCCACCAAAGGCCCTTGAACGTCGTCGCTAAACAACTAAGGAGGCATGAACCTCTACCTGCGAATAGTAGAGCAGCCGAGAGCACCAGCCTCGTAACCTTATGATGTGCTCTCCTCCCCATCTGCCTCATCGTCCTCTCCTCCGGCCCCTTCCTCCTCTGCAACGCCTCCACCAGAGGAAACCCTAACACCCGTTCTCGTACCTGCTCCTGCTATCGGTTCCATGGTTTTACTATTTTCCTGAAGGGCTTTGAATGATTAAATATTTATTTATTAGATAAATTTTTGTTGCAATTTATTCCCTTTTTGTTGAGCCATTATTACTCTGCAAGTATACCTGTGTTATACCTATATACTATTGATTTTGTTGCCTACATATCATTTATATTACAAGATTTTAATTAGATTTTGCATCTAAGTGTGACTATGTCCATATTAGTATGTCTTGTGATATTTTATATGCAAGTCAAGAATATGAAGAAGAAGTAGGTAGATGAACAAATCGTGAACATGAAAACATTGTCAATGATTATAGTCTAAACACACCTCATGAACATGAAGAAGAAATTGATTGATGGAAAAATTATGAACATAATTTATTTTAATGGTTTCGTTAATTACACGGTATTTATTTAATACTTACATTAATTGTACTTGTTAATTTATTCTTCATAAAATGTATAAGATTTCACATCAAGTGTTGGCCTATCTCTATTAAGTATGTGACTATTATAATATAATTATATCTATATATTATAAATAGTCAAACCTACATATTATTAAAAAATTATTAGATTTTACATAGTGGTGTTAGTGGGTCTTTGTTAAACTTTATAATGTTTGTCATTTACACACAATTCATAAACATAAAGAAGAAACAGATTGATGAACGAATGATAAAAATGGAGGTGATGTGAATAATTGTAATTTACACACAAATCATGATTACAAGAAGACAAATTGATGAGTAAATTATGAAGATGAAGAGACTATCAATACTTATAATTTACACGCAATCCAAAAAAGAACTAATTGACAATTTATGAAAAAAACTTAACTATCAATAATTATAATCTTTACATAAAGATACAAAAATCACGAAAATCTTAAAAAAATGGATTGATGGAGAAATCATGAACGTGAAAAGGGTGGGAATAAGTGTAGTTTACAGACAAGTCACGAACATGAAGAGAATATGGCGGGAAAATCATAATCATGAAGAATATTTTAAATAATTGTAGTTTACGGCATATATGGAATTTCAGTTTCCATTGTTTTATATGCACTATCTTGTCATTTACCTGTTTTCTTCCCCCACACAAATCGACAGCATCTTATGAAATGAAAGGAAATTTGGACTCTTTGTTATTATTTGTCATTTCCTTACCAAATAGATAGTGTTGGTCTTGATGTAAGTAAATAATTTATTTAAAATAAATATTAGTTATATGAAAAGATAATAATTTAGATTATTTATAGGATATTTATTTTATAATTAGATATAGTTGTATATTCAAATTCATATGTATAAGATTTTACGATAAGTATTAAAGTTTAATTTTATTTAGTATTTGGGTGTTTTTGTGTATTTATATATTATTGATATTAGGAAACTTTCATTAAATGTAATCATGAGTAGTTACATCTAGATACTATTAACATTAGAGAATTTTTGATAAATTTTACATTTAAATATCAGTTTGTCTGTAATTAAGTATGAAAAATTATTATGTAGTTACACTCAAGTATTATTGAAAGGTAATCACATGCTATTAGTACTACATAATTTATTATTATATTTCATATGTGAGTGTTAGCATGTGTCAAGTACTATAAGTATTATTGTACACTTACTTGTCCAACATGTTATCAATGGTTGGCACCCATATATTATTAATGGGTTTATTTTATTAGACAAAGTCGGATTACATAAGAAAATAATAACAACTGCACGAATAAGACAATATGTTTGGATGAAATTAAGTACCAGATTCTTCATTTGCATGAGGGGAAGCCACATGTTCCATACATTGATAATAATTGCACCATAGGCTATTAATAATTGTGCAACAACATGCTATCAATACTAGGTAACTTATTTTTAGCTAAAATGTGCTTGAAATTGTATATATGTTATATTTTAATTAAAAAATATTAAGATCAACAATAGTAATTTATTTGAACATTTTGGCTTAATGCTTTAAATAATTTAGTAAATATTATAGGTACGAATAATATAGAAAACTAGTTTTGATTAAGAATTAAAATAATTGTCTTTTATTGTTGAAATCTTGTAATATTGCAATTAGTATATGCATCCAACTTTGGTGGAATTATTTAATAGATAACATATGAACAAGTGACATACTAAACTCAATCATGGTTTGATCCCTATTTATATAAATTCCATCCTCTTTTTATGTTGCCTCGTATAATGATCATTGTTCCTATTTCATCCATGTTTGGACCGATATCCATACTTGACCACTCCTTGTTTTAAAATCATCAAATTATACATATTGTCCATTCTAAGTAATATGGAGTCAATCTTATTAGTACTTGTCATTAGGCAAATACTATTGCAATGAAAAATGTTTAACTAGTGATTAAAAAAGTTTGCTTCCACCAATTGTAAGGAACTATTTTCCATATTTATAAAATTTTATTTCTTCTCCTAAGTGTACATATGTATTTTTTAACTTTATAAATACCAAAAATTATTTTTCTTCCTGTTCATTGGTTAATTCACTTTGGGGTCTTATACACAGATATTTAGGATGTTTGCACGATTAGAGTTTTTCTCTCCTATTTTCCAGGATAATGGATCTCTAGTGTTTCTTCCCACTCCTCTCACAACTTTATGGTGACTAAATTCTATGCTTTCAATTATTTGTTTCTCTATTTACGCTATGTAATATAGTTTGTAATTGGTTTGCCTAGAATAATAAACATCTCTAACCTAGACAAGGCTACCACAGTGGAATTTTTCATGCCGATATTTGTGCTGTAACAACTAGCTTCATGCGATGGTTATCTTGGAACTTATATCAACGTTTTACCACTAGACATGGATATTTGTTTCATAACCACTATCTTTTTTCAAACCTAACCTGTTATTCATTGATTATATTGTTTGATTGAGAAACAATAACGTCGTTCGCAGCTTTCATTGCTTCTAGCGTCTTGCATCGGCAATAACAACTTCAAGGTAAGTATGTGATGGTCACACCTACTGCTCTATTTAAAGGTGTGAATGCAGTTTATTTGAAGCAGTAGAAATTGGTTTATAAGAAAATAATTTTTGAAATAAAATTATTTTTTGTTTTATTATGGTGTATGTTTGTTTGTAGGATATCCACAGATAGGATATTACAGATCGGAACCACTTGTGGTTGTGTCATTGCAGTATTCACAGGCTCCAACAAAGGAGTCGTGGGGTCATCAATATTTATTTTTTCTTTTGTTATATAGATTAAAGATCTTCGATAAAATTGTTTTGCCTTATATATTTCAGTGGAGATTAAAGAAATTTTGCAAATGAAATT
>MU216826.1:19759-33501 GCA_018584345.1 Thuja plicata | reverse complement strand
GTAAGGGGAATGCCCATGTGGCTTTGCATATTGTAATTCTGAAAGTTTGTAATTCCGTATTTGTGGAGATAATAAGAAGTCCATTTTCTGTTCTTGCAAATTGTTGTTGCTTCTCTGTTTCTGTTATATGTTTGTGGTATTAAGGGGAGCATCCTTCATCAATGTGACTACATGACTAAAACTAATCAAATTCTATAAAACTAATCAAATTCTATAAGTTTTGTTGTACACAATTATAATGACTAATTTGGTCGAGTAAAACCACACGGTCAGAAAAATAAAAATGACTAAATAATTAGTCACTAATAATTAGTCACGCAAGGAAAAATGACTAAATAAATGACCAAATAAATGCTTAAATAATTAGTCACCCAAAAAATATTAGTAAATGAATTATTATTACTCCTTTAACATATCTTTGATCAAATGAAGGGATTAACAATATTTTCTAAGCTTGATCTTAGGTGAAGTCATAAACCAGTAAGAGTTTGTGCTGATGATGTTCCAAAACAACCTTCAAGTATATTATGGATAATAGAAGTTTGAATTAGTGTCATTTTTTTTAACTAAAGTGCCAACAACATACATGAAATTGATGACCACGGTGATCAAAGCCTTGAAAATAACTCCACTTTACTTGTTTTTCATAATAATGAAAAAATGAATGTTTTCATCATCTATTCCCTATTATGGAAAGTCTTAAAAGCATAAGTTGTTTTAAAAATGACCCAAAAATGTGCTCTTTCAAGGTGTACTAGACTATGGATCCATGGAGGAGGCTACTAAAAATTCCTTAGGGTATGATGTTGAGAAAATTTAAGATCTTTTTACAATTAAGAAGTCTCATGGATTATAACAACAGCTAATGGTAACATTTTAATTCAAATTTTATTAAAACTTTCCAATCTTATAAATTTTTTAATACCAATTAGAACTACAAAATAATTATTTTATTTTTAAAATGACTAAAAAAATTAAAATAAAATTTTTAAACCCATAAAACTATTTACATAATAAAATGCAATCCAATTTTTTCCTATTTATCATCAAACCTATCCCTCTCCCTCCCTTACTATAAAATCATGAATTCAAACGAGATTTAACATTGGATCTTAGGTTTGAGTAGAAGTAAAGGGAAAAAAAATTAGATGTTTGTAAAAGAATTTTTAAAGATCAAATGTCTAAAATTATAACAATGGGGAGGAGAGGAAGAATTTATCTTCTTGGAGGCTATAACTTAGACATGAACCTTGGCCCTTCTCTTTCTCATACTAATCAGGGTTTCACTTTTCATCTTCCGGTATACAGGACACTTTGTCAAATGATGTGGGAGATTTAATTCACCATTTTGGGCTCTTCGATCAATATCAGTGAACTAATTTGGTTTTCCTCTAAGAGGTATATCAATAAATAGGCTGGAATAATTTTTAGTTGTGCCTAATTTAGGTCTCTTCTTTTTATATTACTTATTAGGGTTCTCAATTGTACTCTCCAGCATACAAGAAACTGTGTGAGACGCAATGACCTTTGTAGCTTCTCAACAAGGGGAAAATTCCAGTGTTGTAAGTTTAGATTCAACCTGAACCCTATTAATAATATACTATGTTTTGAGAATTATTGTTTGATCAGATTTTTTCCTGCACAGTCTAATTTCAAGTTACAGTGTTTTAGATTCACAAAGTTCATTGCATAGTATGCATTTTCACCATTTTCCCCTTGGATATTGTCATTCTATTATTGGTGCAACTTACAACTTTACCACATTCTTCTTGCTACTTTAATTAAATTCCTAGATTGGCCCTATGCAAAAGGAAAAGGACCGATTGTGCTTATTTTCTCATTTTGTCTGCTATGATCATAATTTGAGGGCTTAGGCTATTTATTTTTATAAATATATTTGTAGCTCAATTTTCTATCAATGTTATGATTTTCTTTGTAACCTTTGTTCTTGTAAGTCAATTTCATTCCTTTTAATGATGGTGATATTTCAAATTCCTACCCATGTATGTTACATCTTTTCCTATCCATTAATGGGTTGTAGCTATTGTTGGGATTAATGGGAAGTAGTACTGAGAGGGGAGGGGTGAATCAGTACCTCTAAAACTTATAACTTTTTTCACCTTTCATCATTAGTAGACAATCTTTATTGTATTACCGACCATTAATGATGTTCTTTCTTAAGCATGTAATATTAATTCATAATCTTAAATTGTTTGCGATCATTCATAGAATCATTCATGAAAACAATAAATACATAACACAAGATATGATATCGCAGAAAACTCCTGTTAGGAAGTAAAAATTGTGGTGGAGATGGCACCCACAAAACTTCACTATCTGCAGAATGGAAGGGAGCCGGTAAAGGCTTAAAATAGATCACTTATGATGAGCTACCATGTTAGGATTATTAAAGTGGAGACCTGTTAAGATCTAATATGTTAAGAGCTTTAGCAACATTGATTTAAGTGTGCACTCAGTTAAGAGATTTACAATAGGACTGTTAGGTCCACCTTTCTTGAAGGGGTTTCTTAAGTGTACTACACTTTCTAGAATGAGTACAATATGTAGGACCTGAATATATGAAATCTATAATTTCTGATCATAGATCCATTAAAGCTCTCAAAATATGAATATCACCTATAGTGATTGATTAATACCTTTTCTTTGCTCGTGGGTAGCCTGTCATCTTGTTCTTGAAACTGAATTGATCCATTTATGTTCTTCTACATGAATTCTCTTGTCTGGTCCTTAGACGCTCTCAGTGTCTATAATCATCATCAAACAACATGTTCACAATAGATTGAGCATCTATTTATACAAGTATTTCACCTATTCTAGAATCACGCATTACAAAGTTAACTCTAGATCCAAGGTATACAACTTGACCTTTGATCTTTTAGTTTGCATGTTTTAAAATAGTTAAAATGATTAAAATAATAATAATTACATTATTTCCTCCGCACATAATGGTTTTAAAACAAATCAAGAAGCTAAAGATAAAACTTCAGTGATTTATCTGACGTGGAAAGTCAGATCCACTTTTTGCAGGATGTAACTAACTATCAGTTCTTGGTCGTCTGGTTGAATGAAAAGTATGTTAGTGTTCCTTCATTGAATTGATCATTAGGTTCCCTTCATCTGTTGGGTTCCTCTATTTTTTGTTTTTTCAGGTTTCACTGTTGTTACTCGTCGGGTTCCTTTATCCTTTTTGTCATCGGGTAACACTGACTAGTGTTTGTCGGGATGCTTAGTACTTTACAGTATCGGGTAACCTTGGCGTTAGGTAGTGGTGTGCCCTGTCTATCAATGTAGTGTAAAGTGATGGTGTAGATCATGTTTTTCCTTGCATATACTAATGGAAAAATATAATTTCTTCAATCTCCCCCTTTGACATTAGTATCAAAAACTGATATGTGCATAATACTAAAGTGTTTAGTATGTACACCATGTATATATCCTTGTCATTATATGACTCCCCCTAAATGTATGCATTGGTATAGTATAAGTATAATGTACATGTATACTTTCCTTTATACTATACATTCCCCTATTCTTTTCTATTTCAAAAGTTTGACTGTACACATCATTTCCCCCTTTTTACTAACTGATCTATACATATCACTTCCCCCTTTATTTGGTACTCAGGACAAAAATGTTCAACTTATAAGATGCCAAAAATGTGACAAAAATGTATAACTTACAATGTGTCAAGAATATGTGAGTGAGTGTTCTTGATATATTTGAGCAATTTCTCCCATTTTTCTTTCAGTAGTTCTAGTGCCATGTGCTCTAGCTCTAGTTGTTCATGTATATCATAAATGTTGTCTAGGAAAAAAAAATTTGGGGTGGCAATTAGTGCTTTTGCCTCTATCATATGTTTCTGCAGTAGTGAGAGTGTCAGTTAGAGTTGTGCTTGAAGCTCATTTACCTCATCTCTAAACTTGGTCTCTGCAATCTGAATGTCTTGTCTCAATTTTTGAGCTTGCTTGAGTTGCTCATTGTGCAATTTGATTGTCTCTTCACTATTCATGAGACTTTGTGCTCTTGTTTGAAGATCAACATCTATTTGTGCTATCTTGTCAATATACACCTTTGTGAGTTGATCTAGCATGCATAACTTTTGTATCAATTTTATAGCTTCTAAGATTATTGGATCTATTGTGCTAACCAATTCAGAAAGTTTTACCTTTTGTAATGCCACTTCTTGGCTTGTCTTTTCTGCTAGCTTGAACTCATATTTCTATTCAAGTCTTTCTTCCATGACCTTCTCAGCATCTATGTTCTGAGATGTGATTGCATTTGTGAGAACCACTAATTGATCAAGCATTGGGGCTATTTGATCAACATCTACATCTGGTACAATTTGTTGAAGTATGCCTTGAGCTATTTCAAGTACCTTTTCCTCTTTTGTGGCTTTTCTCAACTTGTCTTTCATTGCCTTCCTCTCACAAAGTCTTGCATACTTTGTTAATTTAGTTGGATCCAATGTCCTAGGATCACAAGCTGGAATCTCAATGATTTCATCCAGAGTGACAAGATTCTTATGCTTGCTCTTCTTCTTCTTTGAGATTTGTGTGGATGCAGATGTATGAACTACCATTGCTAGTTTATTTTTCCTCTCTGAAGTGCTTGGTGAAGTCTTTGTTGAAGATGCTTCTTGTGTTTTATGCTTGAGGTGCACCTTTCAATTTTGTGAACATGTCTCTCCATCGACCTTGGGTGTCTCTACATATTTTTCTTCATTTTTCTTCTCCAGCCCATCTTTCTTTGCTTCTTCACTCTTTTCTTTCTGTGTGTCTTTTTCTACCTTTTGTGCTTCCTCTTTACTTTGATTAGTAGACTTATCTTTTTGATCATCGATTGTATCTTGTTCTATAGTTGTGTCCTTTGTGTCATCTGTGGTGTCTTTTTCTTCTGCATCACCCTTGTCCTCAGGGGTGCTTGTATCTTATGCAGTAGATCCTTCATTACCTTCTAGTATATTGATGGCCTTCATCAATACGGGCATATTTCTTTGTGTGCTAGCTTGTATTGTATCTAGAGTGGTGTCCTGCTTATCATTTTGGTCTTTTTGAGAAGTGACATCTTCATCTTTTTGTATTTGCTCAGTAGGGTCCATACCTGTGATGTCAATTATTGATGTGTCTGTCCATATTTCATCAGGAACATCCATGTCCTTATTGGCTTGGGTCTCCATTTTTTGTTTCTTGATCTAATCCTTAAGTGATATGAATATAACATCATCTTCTTTCTGAGGATCTTTATCAGAGTCATAATGTGTGATGTCTTGAATGTAAAGATCATCTATGACTTTGTCCAAATCAATTGGTTCCATATATTCAACATTGTCCAAAGAAATGTTCTAAGGACTTCCCTTGTCTTTCTCCTCCTTTCTATGAGGTTTGTTGGTGAGAAGTAATTGATTCTCATGACTTGTTGAATCTACAAGCATATCTAGGAATTGTCTCCATTTAGTCTCGGTCATTTTGTCCAGCTCTATAAACTTATCCTCTAGCACTTTGTAAGCTCTTATCTTGGCTACAAATTTACTTGAGTGCTTTTTCATTATTTCTTTGATTTATTCTATCTTAGATTCGGGAGGCATAAGTGTGACAAGTACCCTCTCCCTTGCTTCTCTTTCAGTTTGTAGAGCATATGACCATTGTTGAGATATTTTTTTACCCAGATCTTTGGGTATTTGGTTGACAAATTCAGCTGGTACATATTTGAATTTTACCATGGACCTGATGATTGCCTCTTCTATCTTATTTTGGTCCTCTGGTTTAAGTGTATCCCATTGTCTGATTTTCTTATCATACATGGTGCTAGATGCAGGAATAGATTCAGCAGCCTCATCAATTGTTTGATTTCTAAAATTTTTCTTAACTACATCAGGCTCATCATCTTTTGAATCCTCAATGTCAGCTTTAGTCTTGACCATTCTTTTCCTTCTCTTTGTAGGTGTTTGTTTCTCTGTTTGCGGATTTGTTTTCTTTGTTGGCTGCTTCCTCTTATAGGTCCTCACTTGACCTTTCTTAAGAGGTGTGGTATCAGTCTTAGTAGTTTGGCTCCTTGTCCTTTGTTTCTTTGTAGGAGGTGGAGGTGTATCAGATTCAGTTGCCTCAGAATCTGATTTCTTCTCATCTTTCCCTTCACCAATGGTACCATGTTCATCGGTTTCCTCTATTTGTTCTTGTTCCTCCTCATTAACCTTTTTAATATTCTTAACCATCTTATTCTTCTTGTTGACAGTCTTTTTGATTTCTAGGCCTCTTTTATCTTTTACATGGCCTCTTCATTAGTGCCAAATTTTGGTTGTTTGTTGTCAATTGGCTCATTGATCAATGCATCAATTGCATTGGTTGCTTGATCTATGTTGATTTCATAATCAAGAGGGCCTAACCAAGCTGTCCTTGGTACAACTAGTTTTATGTGGCTGAAATCTATATCCACCATAAAACATATCTCATCCCTATGTTTTTCAATTAGTTGCTCAGGGATCCTTACTCTTTCTATCATCTTTTCCTTGAATTCAAGGAAGTATGCAGTCATAACTGAATCAAAATTGTCTCCTAGTAACTTAATAAGTTCACTAATTTTCAATGTGACTGGTTTTGTTGTATCCCATTTCACTTTTCCTACTCAAGGAAAGTATTCTTGAACGTAGAAAAATATACACATAATAATTGAACCGAACTTACATGTGTTACTCTTTACAGACCTTATTGTCGTCACGTTCTCAAGTTTCTTTAACAGGATCTCACATAGATCCATATGAATTCCTTTTGTCACTATCTTGTAAGTTGTGCTTACTGCTATAGATGCAATGTTGTTAAGCCTAATTTCTTATAATATCTTGTATCTAATTACACATGCACCGAACCTCAATTCTTCATCGGTGATGGTATTCACTTTCAGACCTTTGTTATCCCACATAGCTTTTGTGAGCTTTTTAACCTCTAGCCTGGAGGGATGCTTATGTGCCTTAGGCTTGTCGGTTATTGGATAACCAGTTACATCATGAAGGAAATCCTTAGTGATTTGATTAGGTTTATCCAACCATAGCTTTTGATCATCCATTCTACTCAAAAGTAACCTAATCCAGTTGGTCTTGAAGTCCCTCAGGAAATATAGGGTATTAGTTATCCCTTTAACCTCTAAGTGTTTGTACTCTTCCTTTAGGTTCCCTTCTGCATCACATAGCTTATTGTAAGCTTCATCCATCTCCAGATCACCTATTTCAGTGATCTTGTAGTGAATGTATGACCTTACATCCTCTATTTGCAAAACCCTAGGTGGAATCTTAGAAAATACGTTGGATTCATCGGGTTGCAATGCAATCTCTGGGAATAGCTTGTACTTTGGTTCTAAACAGGTGTTGTTCTTTACCAGCCTAACCATATTCTTCTTATCATTCTTGATCTTTACAGTTCTTTAAGTGGTTTCCATTGTTTTTCAAATTTAGGGCTTTCTTAAAAATAACAACAGAGTTATTTGGTGCCCTTGGTACTTACTTCAATCTGTGAAAGTTGTGAATGATCTGTTTATTGTGCACTAGATCGAGTCGAGGTCGCTCTGCTATCTGCTCTTTTATCACTTTGTTTTCACTCTACTTTTTCTCCTCAAATTGCATGTGCAAAATGAAGTGCTCCATTGAGTATTTATAGACTTTTGCCCTAAGTCTGTCATAAATGCTCAACGACTCATCGGGTCATGAAGATAAAGTTCATCAAGAAGAATTTCAAAATCATCATCGGTGTTGACAGGATGCTACGGATGGCTGTAAAGAATTTTTCTTTTACCAAAGTATATCAGTATTGTGTCATGAAAAATTTATAACTTTGCTTCCTTACCGATGGGTGTCAGGTTATATTAGCAACTTAGCCATTTTATGTGTTGACCAACAATTCTCGGTAAGTGTAGACAACTCATCCTTTATATTCACTGATGATTTTTGGTATGTGTTTACTGATGGGGTTGATTTCTCAGAATTGTAACAAGTAACATAATATGCATCTTTATTCATGTAGATTTTGACTATCTATCAATTGTATAATGGAACTGATGCAAAATATGACTTGGTGTAGTGCAGTTCCATACTTGTTCAACTTAAGTGGGGGTGGTGATGTCACCAGATCCATTGGATGAGGTGTCACCATTTGCATTACTTGGTCCAACTTCATCATTGCTTGAATATTTTCTCCACATTTTGTCTCTAGCCCTCCGGATATCTTCAGTGGTGTTTTCATTGGGATATATGCTTGTCTCTGTCATTTGGTCTTTGCACTCTTTCTTGAGATGACCAACTTTGTGATAGTGTAAGCATGCCATTCCGGGGTTTGTCCAGCCTCTAGACCTCTTGTTCCAAGATCTCATGTAGTTTGCAGCAATGTGACCATATCTACCACATGTTATATAATTTTTCCATGTACTGTAGTCCCATACATATTGATTATCGATTCTCTTTGGTTGATAAGGTATTTCTTGACCTTTAGGCTTTCATGCTTGTCTTTTCTTTATCCAACATTCAAGACTTGTGTGCCCATTCATTTTGCATGTAGGACAGTATTTGTCCATGTAGGTTTCCTTTTTTGGTTGATCCATCTTAGACTTTCATTCATATGCTTTATGTCCTTTATTGTTACATTTATAACAGAATCCTATGAATGAAGATGTAGATTTAGGAATACCTTTGATTTTGCCCCAGCATACATTTGATGTGTGGCATTGCTTTCCACAGTGTTTGCTTGTAAGATTTATTGGTCTTGGATTTTCATAGACATTCTTTGGATTTTCTTGATTTGATGATTCTCCATTTTTGGTAAAGCCTAGACCATTGTTGTTGTTGACTCTTGATTGTCCTTCAAGAAAATCATCCATTATTTTATTTCTCTCTTCAGCCTTTCTAATAATTTCATTATGTTGTTGCTAAATTCTAACCTCATGCTTTAGTTTTTCATTTTCTTCTCTTAGTTCATTGATAGCCTGTACTCTTTCAATGAGTTCTATATTCATTCTATTTGCTTCTTTACTCATAAGAATAATCTGATTTTTAATCTCATGGTGATGCTCAACATGTCTTTGAATTTCTAACTCCTTTTCTTTTATTTTCTCTGTAATCTTTTTTTTGCCATCAATAGCTAGTGTTCTTTCTATTTCATCTTGTCTATCAGAACTCATCACATCAATCATTCTTACCATTTGGGTCTCTTGACTGATTTTCAACATCTTTATGTGTTCTGTCAGATGTTGATTGATCTCCTTTAGATTTGTGATGTTCTCTTCTAATGCATCTGATTCTTTGCTTGTCATTTATCCTGAAGACTCAAAGAAATCTGGAATCTCTTCTTCTTGATAATCTTTTTCATTACTTCGAGTTTCCATACCTTTTCTCTCATCCAACAGCTCTCTCATCTTGATTCTCACTTCTTTATACTATTCATAAAACATCTGTATCTCAAGATTTTTATTCTCAATATTTTTATCAAGTTTGTACTTCTCCATTGTATGATCTTTTCTCTTAATCCTTTAAGATTTCCAAGAAGAGACTTAGCTCTGATACCAATTGTTGGGATTAATGGGAAGTAGTACTGAAAGGGGAGGGGTGAATCAATACCTCTAAAATTTTTAACTCTTTTCACCTTTCATCATTAGTAAACAATCTTTATTGTATTACCGACCATTACTGATGTTTTTTCTTATGCATGTAGTATTAATTCATAATCTTAAATTGTTTGCAATCATTCATAGAAACATTCATGAAAATAATAAACACATGACACAAGATATGATATCGCAAAAAATTCCTGTTAGGAAGTAAAAACTATGGTGGGGATGGCACCCACAAAACTTCACTATCTGCAGAATGGAAGGGAGCTAGTAAAGGCTTACAATTGATCACTTAGGATGTTCTACCTTGTTAGGAGTATTAAAATGGAGACCTGTTAAGATGTACTCTGTTAAGAGCTTTAGCAACATTGATTTAAGTGTGCACTCGGTTAAGAGATTTACAATAGGACTGTTAGGTCCACCTTTCTTGAAAGGATTTCTTAAGTGTACTACACTGGTTAGAATGAGTAAAATATGTTTGACCTGATTGTATACAATCTATAATTGTTGATCACAGATCCATTAAAGCTCTCAAAATATGAATATCACCTATAGTGATTGATTAATACCTTTTCTTTGCTCATCGGTAGCTTGTCTTCTTGTTCTTGAAACTCAATTGATCTATTTTTTTATCCTGCATGAATTCTCTTGTCTGGTCCTTAGATGCCCTCAGTGGCTATAATCATCATTGAACAACAACATGTTCAAAATAGATTGAGCAACTACTTATACAAGTATTTGACCTATTATAGAATCACACATTACAAAGTTAACTCTAGATCCAAGGTATACAACTTGACCTTGATCTTTTAGTTTGCATGTTTTAAAATAGTTAAACTGATTAAAACAATAATAATTATATTGCTTCCTGCGCACATAATGGTTTTAAAATAAAACAAGAAGCTAAAGATAAAACTTCAGTGATTTATCTAACGTGGAAAGTCAGATCCACTTTTTGCAGGATATAACTGACTGTTGGTTCTTGGTCATCAAGTTCCCTTCATCTGTTGGGTTCCTCTCTTTGTTATTTCATCGGGTTACACTATTGTTACTCATATGGTTCCTTTATCCATTTTTTCATCAGGTAACATTGAATAGTGTTTGTCAGGATGCTTTGTACTTTGCAGTATCGGGTAACCTTGGCATCGGGTAGTGCTATGACCTGTCTGTCGGTGTAGTGTAAACTAATGGTGTAGATCATGTTTTTCCTTGCATATACTAATGGAAAAATATAATTTCTTCAATGATTAGATTCTTGGTGACATTATAAGGCATGTATTCAATCTTTGTTTCCTGGAATATGAATTGATGCTTTGATCTTTTGCTCAGTCCTTTCCTATGAGTGGGATTTCGTACTAGATTATTGTTGTGTTATTGTTGCCCAAATTTTCCATCCTATGCAATTTGGCCTATTTTTGCCCTCACATTCATACTCATTCCCTGAATTTCTTGCTTTCTTCTCTTTCCTGGGCTTTCTGATTTTGAATCCCATGTTAAAATGTGCAAAAAATGGTCATGTCCCTTTTTGAAGTTATGTCTCTGCTCATCACTCTGTCGCATCAATTTTTATGTCATGTCCTTATATTGCGCGATTGCGTGACGAGTTGCAATTGAGGGTCATCGCGCAATCGCGAGCCATTATGAAGATTTCTACTTTGTCTGCGAGTGCACGACGAGCTATTTAAAGTGGTCATCGCGTAGTCACAATTTGCCTTTATCTTGTTGTGTTCAGTGCGCGATGGGATGTTTGAAATATGTATCACGCAGTCGCGATGTCTGTTTCATGTCAGGTTTCAAGGCTGCGAGTTGGCGACGAGTAAAGTAAACAATATGTTGCGCACTCGCAAATAGTCATATAGTGAAATTTGCAGGCCCACGAGTTGACGATGAGTAAAGAGGAGAAGGCCATCGTGCACTCGCCGGTTAGTAAAGAAAAAAGAAGATCAGCTCGCGAGCGTGCGACAAGAAAAAAGCAAGGCTCATCACTCACTCGCCGAGCAATGAAGATAAAGGGCGATCAACCTGCGAGTCAGCGATGAGTAAACAAGGAGGGTCATCGCGCAGTCACTGGGCAATGAAGTAAAGGAGAGGACAGCTCGCGGGTGAGTGAATGAAAGGAAAGGATATGTCGTCGCGCGCTCGCGGTCAATGATGAAGTAAGAGTTTAAGGCCCGCGAGTCGACGACCGAACAGAAGATGGATGATGTCACTCACTCACACATGAGATAAAACTAAAATAAATAGTTGTGCAAGTGTGCGATGATTGAATATCTAAAAAGCAGAATGCAATGTCGCTCACTCGCATGAGTTTAGAAGCAGAGAAAAAAGGTGCCGTGAGTATGCGATGAGGAATAATAGGGGCTCGTCGCTCACTCGCAAGGATCTTTCAAAAGGTAAAAAATATAGCAGTGATGCAGACACAACACATGAACTGTTCAAGCAGAATTGGTCAGAGGAGTTGGTGATGCATTCATCTGCATTCACCATGTTTTCAGTTCTCAGAGCCCAGGTTGTTCAGTTTGCTAAAAGAAAGATAATTTTCCTAGTTTGTAGCGTTTCCCAGTTTAATCAGAATATTCTAAATTTCACGAAATTGTGCACAGAGCTGTCTATCGATCCTAGGATTAGATTTGTTTCAATATCGGTAAAGGAAAGGAGATTTAGAGTGTGACAGGTCAAAGGACAAAGATATTTTCTCAGACGCTAGAAAGATCATATTTTCTTAAAAAATCATAGGGTGCAGTTGCTAAAGTCTACAGAAGAGATATTGCAATTCAGAGACTTTTGTGACTCTTTTAGAGGGATAAGACTCCTTCTGTGAAGGGGCATTTATGTTGATATTTCTTGAGAATGACTTTTGGGTCACCAACTGGTATTTTGTAGATTTTTGAAGGGGTTAAGCGGTGACTGGACAGGCCAAAAGAATCCGATAAAGAAGTTATTTCTCTCCAAAAATGCAGTTGGCTTGAGGGTGGATTATTCTATTGTAAAATCTGTAACCCTGGTTAGTTTTTGGGACTCCTGCCTGCGTGCACTTGAGTGTTGTATTTAAAGTTTTTTGGGAGCCTTAGTGCTGATAATAGGCAATTGTAAAGAGTTTTATCTCTCTCAGAAACCAATTTGTGGCAATCTTTCTGCCTTTTTGGTTTCCTGCATTTGTGATTTTCATTGATCATTCAAACATTACAAGGTATTCTGTGATATTTTTTCCCTTGTCCTTATGCTTTCTTGTTTGAATTATCTCTTAGTGATTTCGGTATTTACATATGTTTTCCCAGTAACAATTCAGAGGTCTCTGTCCTTCTCTTTTTCTGCGATTTTGTGCATTGTTAAGGGTGATTGGATGTGAATGTTTTTGTGGGTATACTGTAACCCCCTTTACATTTTGTCTCACCCCTATGCCTAGTTGTAGGAGTGGATGTTGTTTGTAGGTCATAATCTGTGCCTAAATCTTTAGTAATGTTATTTTCTGAGAAAGCCATCTTTTCCTGAAATAGCCTCTTCCTGTCCTAGACCTTTTTATGAAATACTCATGCAAGCCTATCCAAAGAGCTATGATTTCTTAAGTCTGAGTTGCCCACCAGGATTCATTTTTACATACTGAGATCCAAATTCTAATTTCGGTGCATCACCTAGTAGGTAGTTTGCTTTCAGTTATTTCTCTTTCCATGCAATCCTTCTAACCCTTTTCCCCTCAAATCTACTTTCCTGTTTAAAAGCAAGCTAAGGTGATTATCCAAGAGGAACCAGCGTAGAATCTAGAGGTCTCATCTCAGTTAGCAGAGGTCCTGTTAACACTGAAAATTTCAGGTTC
This sequence comes from Thuja plicata, assembly GCA_018584345.1. Classification (NCBI taxonomy): domain Eukaryota; kingdom Viridiplantae; phylum Streptophyta; class Pinopsida; order Cupressales; family Cupressaceae; genus Thuja; species Thuja plicata. Next base: position 20,078 of record MU216826.1, on the reverse strand, counting down.
AAAAGGAACGAGACATCAAGGAAGTATAATATAGACTTTTCATATTTTGTATAATTTTCCTATATTAAAAATGATAAAAAAGCATGTATGCATGTCCCTATCTTATTTTAAATAAATTTAATGCATATTCATTTTGAAAATAAATAATTATAAAAGTAATAAATAAATGGTTAAGCAAAAAGGTGGCGATCAGGAGTTGAACACTCAACCTCTCAAGCCAACCTTTTTTCCTACCTATCTACCCTTCTACCCCCTAACCAGTTAGTCTATTTATTTTCTTCGAGAGGGTTAGGAGAAGATACTTATTTATTTTCATTTT
>MU216821.1:90185-102594 GCA_018584345.1 Thuja plicata | reverse complement strand
CCCACTTTTGGAGAAGGTTTCTTGGAGACCTTCTTTTTGTTAAACCTTGGGAGGGAATTTTCTTGATGAATTATTGTTGGTTTCGATATTGTGAATACTTGTTTGTATGTATGTCTCCCGTTCATTTATGGATCCCCTAGCTCGGGGGTGGCCTTGCAAAGGCCTAGGTTGGGAGGTGAGCCTTCATGGTCAACCTTGATGTTCTTGCAAGTTCAAAGGAAGCTTCTGAAAGTTCTGCTGAAGTCTTAGTGTCTTGGATGAAATTTCTACCTCAAAGTCTTTTTTCTGTTCTAGTTTCTGCCTTGTAAACCTTGAAAGGGTTTTGGAAATTGTAACCTTCTTGTTTGAAGAAACTTATAAAGCGGTGTATTTCATTTTTATTAATAAGATTAGTATTTGGAAACTTTAATGCTATCAAGATGAGATTTTAATTGTTTTACTTATTTAGTGGAAAAAGGAACCTCAAGAACTATTACTCTAATTAATGTTGTTATTCTATATTGATACTTCAATTAATTTAATTTGCAAAGGTTTTAGAAGAGATTTCATTTCCTCTAATCGATATAACATGTTTAAATGAAAGTTTTAAGTTTCAATAAGTTAAGGTTTTAATGCCCAGATTTTGGGGCATGACACATGTACAAAGATGTACAGGAAAGTTATTTTAAAATTAGGTTAAAAAGATACCTTTAGCTATTTAACATTTTTAATAGACATAATGGTCCATGATTGTGTTCAAGTTCAGCAAGCAAAGTTTTGGGACCAAGATTATCAGCTAATAAAAATAATTGAATATCAAATTTAACAAACAACAAAGCAGAATTCCAAGTGGCCCTTCTAGGTTTGCAATGTGCCTAAAGCAAAAGTGAATTGAATACATTTGGAGGGCGATCTCCTAATAGTTAACTATACAGCAGAATTGGACACCAAATTGGTAGCTCATAAAATGACCAACTCAAATTTGGGAATTCAAAAATTCGATGATTTTAAAATATTGCATGTGCATAGGGAGGCAAATGAGGTAGCAGACAATCCGGCAAAAGGGACGTTGGAAGCTTGCATGCAAATGTAATTATGGAAGTAGTGTGGTGGGAGATACTCCCATCTAGAGAGGAAGAAAAGAACAGACAGGCATCATTTGGAGGTGAACTAACACAGCGAAGTGACAAGTTTTTAAAAACGGAGGAAGGGAGGCCTTTCGAGTTTTAAGAGCAATGTGTGGGAAATAATGAATTGAATCTATTATGAGGCCTCTGCGGATGACACAAATGCATCTAAAATAACGGAATGGAAGGAAAGATAGACACACCAATCAGGCTTATTAGCATTTTCGGGAGAAGCGACAAAGGAGTTCTGGGAGAGTGAGTTCTTGAGGGTAGATCAAGGGTATAGAGCTAACACCTAAGTTACTAGTTCGGGTTCAGGGACGGGTGCAGGTACGAGAACCTGGTACGTGGGTACGTGGAATTTTTTTTAGGGGTTTGGGTACGTGGGCAAATAGGCACAATTGTAAAACTAAATAATTTCCTAGTATGATACTTGATCATTGGTCAATGCCAAAGATAAATATTAAATGCCAATTGATAGTTGAAAATATTCAAATCAGCCATTTCATGCACCCACAGTACCAAGCAAGTACCCACAGACAAACCAGTACTGGGTGCGTACCCGAACCCGGTTCGGGGCCTATTGGCACAGACCCGGTGACTGAGGCTAATACCAATATTTCCTCCATGTTTTTAGCCATGCTACTAAATATGGGGCAGTCAAAGTAAATGGCATGGACCCACAGCTATATCAAATCAGCCATATCATGCACCCACAGTACCAAGCAAGTACCCAAAGACAAACCAGTACTGGGTGCCTACCCGAACCCAGTTCGGGGCCTATTGGCACGAACCCGGTAACTGAGGCTAATACCAATATTTCCTCCATGTTTTTAGCCATGCTACTGAATATGGGGGAGTCAAAGTAAATGGCAGGGACCCACAGCAAGAAATTAATATGGAAGCAATTTCTGAGGGAATTGGAGGATGTGTTCGAGAATATGGTGCAGGGGTTTGGGATCCCATTACTAAGAAATATATAGATAATTCGAGTGTGCTGCCATGAGATAGACAAATTTCCGCTCATATTCGCTTTGTTCCCCTCCTACCTTCCAAAACACCGAGCAACGACAGAGAAGAGCACCCTCTTTCTAAAAAGCATTTTGGAATTGGTTCAAGAGGAGAGTTTGGGATGGTTCTAGGAGTATACTAAAGAAGAAAATTCGGATCAATTCGGCGGAGGAATGGAACACGTGATGAAGGATGATAGCTCAGAGCTGGATGATGAAGACAAGATGGAGGATGAAGATCATAGCGTGTGTGGACTGGACTGCCCCAGGAAAATCAAAAGGATCAACAATGCGGGTACTACAGGCAGGGAGGTATAGATGCTTAGGATATTAGTTATATAAAGCTATTGTTGCGCCAATTTTGAATGTATTGGGGGTTTATGTTTTAGAAATAGCTGAAGTTTGCAAGTCACAATTTTGTTGATATTTGTGTCTGCTAATAGGTTTTAAACTTTTAGGTGTCACTATTTATAGTTAGCCAGACATGGCATATAATAGAGAAATAACTAATAAGTCATGGACAGAAAAGCAAAAATGTAATCTTTTTTCGTAATTAATACAATGGGTGCAAGTCCCCATAGGCTGCTCTTAATCAATCCAAAAAGTATAATTATAATATATTATCAGTGTTACCCGGAGACCCATCTCCCCCCCTCCAGACGCGTCTCGGAGACCGAGACGCGTCTCGGAGACTTTTCGCGTCTCCGGAGACTTCAAAAATGGCCGGAGACTTCATGACAAAGTCTCCCCCATGTCTCCTAATTAAAAAACAAATTTAAAATACAACATTAAGTCATTTTATGATTTTGACTTATTTGAATGTTTTTTTAGCAAGGCCATTTATGATTTAGCATTTTTAATAAATATTAAATATTAAATAGACAAAATTCAAATAAATAAATATTTAATATTTATATATTAATGTAACAAATAATGAATTACAATTTATAAAATATTGTTATTGGATTATATAATATATTATTTATAAATATAATAATAAGTAATACTATATATCTCAGTCGGGTTAGGGCCGACTGATTATTTCAAATTTCAATATGTAATGATAATCTCAACAATGCCGATTATTGATACGATGATGATCATATGCATATTCAGAAATCAGATATGACTATGAGATATGCAATAAGAGTTTTGAAATTTTGAACTATTTGACTCTATATTAATATGACACTGCTATTTAGTATTAGACTTTCTTCTTTGACTCTTTAAACTTTTAATGTTCAATGTTCATAACTTCATACTTAACTTTCCATTGTTCTTGTTTTCAAAGCACTATGTTATGAATCTATGATATTTCTTAATAATTATTAAATTATATTAAAAAAAAAATTGCCGTCTCCAAGTACCCCCGTCTCCTGTTTTTGAAAAAGGCGTACCGGTACCGGTACCGGAGACCTCAAAGTCTCCCCATCTCGGGGTAACACTGCATATTATTCTATTGATATATTATAGTATATTAATATAATTATATTAATGGAGGAGAAAATCGAAAAACTTTAGGATTTCCAATTTTTACAATTAATCACGATTTTTTGCGACTTTTGCTTCAATGACTACTAACTCTTAAATGTGAGATCAAGGCGAAGTATCCTTATCAGAAAATCTTTCGACATTAGAAATGGTTAATTTAAAAGGTGCAAATTTAATTAAGGGAGATCTTTGCAGTTACATAACCCAACAATATGATGCACAACTTTTAGCTAAGCATATGGTTTGCACAATTTACTTTTAAGACTTGTACAATTTGCTTTTATGACTACTAACTCTTAACTGTTTAAGACATGTACAATTTGCTTTTATGACTACTAAGTTCTAACTCTAAACTGTGAGATCAAAAAGAAGTCTCCTTATCAGAAAGGTCTTTCAACATGAGAAACGGTTAATTTAAAAGGTGAGATCTTAATTAAAGGTAATATTTGCAGTTGCCTAACCTAACTATAGGATACATAACTTTTATCTAAGCGTATGGTTTGCACAATTTACTTTGTACAAAATACGCACATCATCAAGCAATTTCTAAATATCTAACATCTAAGTTCCTCATTAGAATGTATAGCTTCTACACAGACATTTCCTTGAAATTATGTTGTAGATCACCAGCATCAAACAACCAAGATGTTTGAAAATCTCTATGCTTTTGGAATGTCTTTAAATTTCAATCCTGTATAAATGCCATATTTTGAGGGGAAAAAAGCACTCCCATTTTTTGAAAAAACCTCAAGATCTAATGTATTTGCTTTGGGATCTGCAAAATTCTGTTTGGTTTCATTCAGAACAACACCACAAAATGCAGCACACCAGCAGAATCCCAGGCCAGACCGATCCCAAATCTAAATTGGGTTCAAACTGGATCCAAACCCAGGGCCTACAAAACATGAACCAATAATATAGATTTAAAACACAGACCGAAGTTTCCAGGTGACCATGGTTTTGCATTCTAAGAGCACATAATGTCACAATATTTCAACACAAGTTTCTCCCTTCTCTTCCCATGCAAATCTACTACTAGGTAAAGGTGCATTGGCAAGTTCAAGTTTGCCACCAAGTTTGTTTATGATGTCAAAACCTAGAAGTACAAAATTTAAATGCTCTATAAGGCATACGAAATCAATCTTGTTTAACAAGGCATCAATCTAAAGAGTTGCCTTTATTTTTCACCTTACATTCCAATTCGTTTTTCCCTTGAGACAAGAACAAATTCTATATTGCACTCAATCATCACTTTAGCAGCACTACAGCAATGCCACTCAATTAAAAGTAAGAATTACCAAAAACCAAAAGAAATCCAACTTTCCTCTACAGAACTTATTTTGGAGCCAAAAGTTCTTCCAATTGTATGTTTTCAAATAAATTGGCATCTTACACAGTAAACAATAAGTTCCCTTTGATGTTTAGAAACAATCAATAATGCCTCAGTGAGTTTACCAAGATTAATCAACAAAAAACTAACCTTTGGAGGAAGAATCTTCTTGAGGTTTCATTGCAGGGAAGAGCAGAACTTCCTGAAAATGGCATGCAGTTCTTAGTTCTTATATCAAACGACTATGTATCTTCCGAAATAAGCAATCAAGCAAACAGAACTGACCTTAATATTCTGGGAGTCTGTCAAAATCATAGCAAGACGATCTATCCCCATTCCCCAACCACCAGTTGGTGGCAACCCATACTCTAATGCAGTACAAAATGTTTCATCTAAGGGCATTGCTTCATCATCACCAGATTGCCTGTCCTGAAATATTTAAAAGCATACAAAATGAAAATTATTAGAAAACATTTAGACAAAATATTCATCTACAGCAACCAAACATACAGCTTCGAACCAATTTCTGACAGCTTTAATCCCTCAATTTTAAATTTTTAACTAGTCAAACCTTAACCTAGCCAACAGTTTTATCTATGTTTACCTTGCATAAAACTGTCGCAATGCTCAAGCAATAAATACTTTGTCCAACACATACAAGAACTAATAAAGATATTACCAAACACTAAAAACATGATTTCTCTCCATTGCACAAAAATATATATATCAAAAAATGTGGAGTTTGAATTAACACAAAACTGCCACTTTCCAAAGCTAATCATCAAGTCCAAACTCAAACAGACAGAGAGATTCTCCTTCCTAAACTTTTAATTTCCAAAAATCATAAAAACTAAAAAATAGTGCACGTATGTTACACAACACATGATCAAATTGAATGAATAAAAGAAGTTAGTATTATAACTAGAAAAATGTGTGTCATGGATAAATAGTTAGTATAGTTGTCAGTTTTCTGGATATTTGCACCTCACGTCTTGTTCCTTTGATACTAGGATGCCAGTTCGGGTTCGGGTTCGGGTTCGGGTTCGAAGAACCGGTTCGCCAGTACAGCAAAATTTTGAAAAGGGGTTTGGGTTTGTTAGTACAAAAACATGTAAAATTATATATATATATACACACGAAGCCTAGAAGCATGAGTTAAGATTAGAATGTCACATAGTATCATAAATATTAAAAACGTTTAAACACCATTAACTTGTAATCATAGCATCATGAATCATGATAATAGCATCATATTGACACATACTCAAGTTCAACATCAAAGATTCAAAACATTAAAATGTCAAGTGATAAATCATAAAATCAAGTTCAAGTATCATTGTTTCAAGTTCAACTAATGGATTAAAAAATTATTAATATTCTTCTTCTTCATCATCATATTCTTCTTCTTCTTCTACATTGGCATTAGTTGACTCACGAACAGAGGTAAGGCCAATGGGATCAGCTGCACCAATAACATTATTGGTGTCAAAATCTTCAAATTCATCAAATGCAAGCTGAGAAGTGAAAGGAGCTGAATTTTTCCCCACTTTTATCGGCATGGGGGCAGCACCCCAAGATGGGGTTGAGGGGCAACGCCCCTTGCGGGGTTGAGGGGCAGCGCCCCGTGAAGCAAAAAATGACTTTTATTATTGTACAAAGGCACCGGAAGTTATTTTTCTATTCGCTGACATATTCTAACCCTAACAATGGATGTCAAAAAATAATTAAAATTGCAAAAAAAACAACTTGGCCGCTGACTTTGACCGTCCGCGGGACCAAGTTCGCTGGTGGTTCGATGTTTTACAACCTGGTCCGCCTGGGTCCAAACTGGCCGTGGTCTGGTTCAAACATCCCCTTGTGGGTCGGACCCTGTTCGGACCCACAGCGGACCGGAACAGAACCACGGACCAGTTCGTACTGTGACTGGTCCGGGCACCCTTAGGGGCGAACTGCACATCCTAGCTTTGATATAATGTTTTTTGTGGAGGACATGGGTTGAAAGTTCTTACGCCCATATAATAAACCCTAGTTATTCAAAATGAAATAAAGGTTTGTTTACTATTTGTTAGTGCAATCAGTTATCTAGTTTTTTTCCAACAATTTATATGTTTTTATTTTTAATATATAATTTGTGTTTTCTAATTCTTATTATACATGAGAGAAATCCATATCTACATTCGGAACAAAAACAAAAATGTCAAAAATTAAAATGAACAAAATAGTTTTACCAAAGTAATAATTATATTGTAGTGAACCAGTTTTCTGTATCTTAATTTGACAAAAACATATTTCCATCTTAAGAATATACAGAGCTAAAATAAACATTAAACTACTAACTCAAAAAAAAATTTAGCATTTCTTACATTCCCTATGAATCAAGAATGTAGAAAATATGACTTGGAACATGTTGAGTTGAAACAGAAGGAATTAAACAAATAACTCAGAAGAAATTTTGGCATTTCTTACATTCCTTATGAATCTACAAGAATGTAGAAAATAAGACTTGGAAAATGTTGGGTTGAGACAGAAGGAATTAAACTACTAACTCAAAAGAAATTTTAGCATTTCTTACATTCCCTATGAATCTACAAGAATGTAGAAAATATGACTTGGAACATGTTGGGTTGAAACCTAAATTGCCAATTTGGGTGAGGATGCAGGTGCGCGGATGCGTGAATTTTTTTTTTTTGGGGGGGGGGGGGGGTGGGNGGGGGGGGGCGTTGGATGAGTGTATATATATATATATATATATATGCAAAGAAATGCAAGAAATATACAAAATTAAATCATTTGATATTGATAGTATGATACTTCACCATTGAACATTGATCAAGATATTCAAATTGAAATAATTAATAACTTAATAAGCATAACTTAATAAGCCATATCATATATGTCTATGTTCACGATTCCAATGCAAATCAGAAAATCATTAGAATTACAAACAAAATTTAGTTCATGATTCAATGTTCATTAAACAAAGTCAAGATTCACTAATCAGATTCAAAATCATAAGGATTCTCAAGATAATCCACGTTCTCATTCTCTCCAACTGCTGCAAGTTCAAGATCATTTGAACCCAAAGAGGTTCCACTTGTGCTAGATGCACCATGTCTCATGATGTTATCATCATCATCATCATCAATGATTGTAGTAAGATCTTGAACCCTTGCATCCAAGTTCGCACATTCAGGGGCTACATCCTAAAGCTCGATTGTCCCTTCTTTGTAGTGTTCCTGATTACGTGACAAAAGACGCAAGTTGGTATGAGTGCAAACCAAGTCTTCAGCTTTTGTTGAGCCCAACCAGTTACGCTTCACAGTGGATAAAGGAGTACGTACTCCAATTTCGTTCAGCAGTAGAAGAACTTGCAACATGGACATTGTTCACAAAATTAAAGTTCAACATAAAAAATTAAAAATTAAAAGCAAAATAAAGAATGTTAAGCACTAAATTGTAGAATACAAGTGGTAAACAAACAACAAAAAAAACTTACTTGTGAGAGGACCTTAATTGCAAGAGGTTGTAGATACTTAAATGGTTGACCATAGAGGTACCACCATGTGATAGCTCCCATGTCGTATTGGTCCTTTATTGCAGTTGAACCAAGGTTTACTCCCGAGGCAAATAAGCCAAATTTTGTCCTAACATTTTTGTGCATTTCATCATCTTGGAAGAGTCTTTTAAAAGCTTTGTAGCACCCATTAGCAACTTCTTCATCCGCATATGGCACTACTATATTTGGCATAGCAAGTATTTCCTCGCTATAGTACCTTGGAGATAGGGCATATGCAAGGAGGTGCAATGGGGTAGTCATCTTTTCCCAACGATGACGAATGATTGTTTCCACCTTATTGCATATGGCTTCACATTTTGTGGGGTCATTCTCATGCTTTTGTATTTCAAATTTTACCTTCTCCACCATTGTGTCCATTCCATCATAGAGATCCCCCAAACAAGGTTTATTTGTGTCTGCAAATCGGAGCATGGTCATGATAGGCTCGGTGAAATCCAATACAAATTGTACACGAGCCCACCAACTGTCATCCAAGACCAATGCCTTGACCTTTTGGGCCCTCTCTAGATTTGAAGCCTTCCATATACCCCACTGGTTAGAAATAACCATTTGGCTCAATGCCCCTTGCACTTGACAAGTCGTCTCATAACAATAGTATGAGATGCAAATCGGGTCTCAGCAACCTAATCAAGTTAATAACAATATGTCAATAAATATTAAGCAAAGTTAGATACAATTTGATAATTGAACATGACATAAAATTTATTCAAATAGAAATTAAATTAAATTTAGTAATTACAATTTAGTATCTACCTTCAACAACTCCAAATTGGAGAATGATATTAATATCGATTGTAACATGTTATGGTTCGTCACAAACATCTATATCTCCTTCCCCTCTTAGTATATTTGCTTCATCCAATCTATTTAAGCGTCAATTTGTTGCATGACCAAGTTGACGGAGTGTACGGTGCATGGTGTCCAAAAAATATGGTCATACCGCCCCTCAACCAAAGCACCTGCACCCCTACAATTTATGGCATTGTCTGTAATCACCTGGACCACATTCGCACTACCCACCATCTCTTTGGCCTCAATGAGAATTTTGGAAATGACCTGTGAATCTTTCACTTCCCCTTCACAATCAACTGCCTACAAAAACATTGCCCCTTTGGAGGACACTGCAATCACATCAATCAATGGCCGGTTTTTTGTATCTTTCCATCCATCAGATACAATAGAAACACCCGAAGTTTTCCAAGAATTTCTAATTGGTTGAATAGCTCTCTCTACAGAAGTCTTCTCTTTTTGCAATAGAGTGGTACGCACCTTTTCATACCCTGGACTTGTGTAATCAGTCGATGCTTTATTAATGGCTGCCACCATTTCCTTCCAATATGGTGATCTCACCAAGTTGAAAGGAAGACCACTGGCATAGAGTCAACATGCAATCGCTTGATCAGCAAGCTCTCTTGCCTCCATTTTAAATGCGATGTCCAATGAACCTCTTTTGCCAGTGCTAATTTCTACTTCTTCTGCTTCATCTCCCGGTACAGGTACTTGCAAGAATGGATGTTTGGAGGATACAATTGGTTCAGTGGGTAATTGCCTTTTTTTCTTTCTAGGTGGAGGTTGATAAGAACTTTGTTTTGATCTTTTAACCACTTCATCAGCAGCTTCTTGTTCTTTTATATATGAAGTTATTTGTGCATTAGACATCCCCTTCCCATCTTTGCCTTTGCACATTCCTATTCCTTGGCTAGCAGGGCCCATAAAATGAAGTTTGACCCGGGAATATGAGCTATTAATTGGTTTGCCTTTGTTACTGTGATCATATATATTAGAATAATATAAGTTTGCATTATATATATTAATTATAATATATATATATATATAATTATTATTATTAATCAATATCTAAGTATTATATATTCTAAATCATTATACGACTGAAGCTACAAACATTAACACTCCCTCTTAGCTAGGGAGGATGATCAAACAATATCGAATTTATGACTGCAAGAATTAAACATGTACTTGGTGACAAATTACTTGCTCGACCTGAGTTTAATGATGGTGTATGGAAGATACAATAAAAAGCTAGAGATTCATCAAGCACGCCATAAAAACAGCTTGAGTTGGACATGATTAACCTTGCGGAGGACTTTTTTTTTTTGCATGAACTCCATGTTGGTAATGATTCCAAGTTTTGGTGCAGTTGTATGAGGTGAAGTGTCAACTGAACTGAGATCAGCATAATCAATTCATTGGCGGCAGCTCTTGGCTGGATAATTTGCATAAAGATTTTCCTTGTTGTGCGTGGAGTCTATTGGTTTCCTAGTTGGGGAATAGTTGAACAGAATTCCAATACATTTCAACTCATATCTGAGTCAGTATATGTCTACTTGAAATTATGGAGATGATTGAAGATCTTAGTTGATGTTCTGGGCATTGTGACTGTCTAGGAAGAATCTGTGATCTTTGTTGCTAATGTGGTTGGCATCAGTGCAGTTCAAAAGAGACACAACTTGGTTCATTATTTTAGTCTCCTCATCATTGTGCCAGAGTATCGGACAAGGAGGTCATATTCAAAGGGAGTCTGACATATCCATCGGAGGCAACCTTGAACGAAGATGTTAGGAGGTTAACGCATGTACTCGAAGCTTCAGAAGAGAGCCACATTAATCATGAATGTCTGGTGTTGCAAATCCTTGAGATAAATCCATAGTTTATTATATTCATTCATGTTACTATGGAATCAGACAAGTACATTTGTGTATAGGAAATTACTCTTGCAAACAATGTTGTGATCATTGAACAAATAAATCATATGCCAAATGATGAGAGTCTCTTGGAGCAAGATATATTTCATGATTAGAGTATGTGAATAAGGTATGCTTTCGTGACAGAGGGAGCAGCTAGAGAATCTGCATTAGCTGACATTTGAGGAACTTGATTCAGAGGGAGTAGACCATGGAGAGATGGTTTCTCTAGTATTCAAACGAGGTACATAATCACTGAAGATTGGACGACCGATATTCTCACCAAGCCTCTTGCCAAAGTAAAGTTTGTGCATTTTTGGGACAAGCTTGGAGTTGTGCATAATAAAGCCCTTGTTGAGAGGGAGTATCAGCATCAGTGATTTCTTGATATTTACTTTATTGTATTCTTCTCTCTGACAGAGAAGTCTAAGGTGAAAGCCCTTGGATTCACCCTCTGAGATGAGTCAAGGTGGATTTCATGTGTGACTACAGGACTTATGGACCCTACTGTCAACATTGGAGAGAGGTGACGACTTTTCGACAATGAACACTTGTATTTGATTGATGTTGTGAGGTGACGACTTTGCAAGATCTCCATCATGATGGATATCATGTGACTTGATATCCGTGGACATGTCATGATGGTTAGGATCTCCTAGACATCATGGTAGATATCATAAGGTTGGTATCATTAAATAAACGATAGATGATTTAGAGATCTTCATGGTGGATATTATGTAACGTAATATTTGTAGACATGCCATGATATATCATGTCTATATGATAAGTATCACGTGTGTGATACTAGTGCACATATCATACAAGACATATTTGAGTAATTGGAGATATTATGGATTTGATATTTGGAGAACATTACTCTGAGTAATTGGTGAGTATCATGGACTTTATACTTGGCGACCATCACTCATGATAATCATTGTGAACAATTGGTGAATACCTTGTGAGTTGGTATTTGGAGACCATTGTTTTGAGCATTTGGTGAGTATCATGGAATTAATACTTGGAGACCATTACTCGTTATATCAGTAAAATGATACAAGTCTAGAATGATTATCTATACTCACATATTACATTGAGGTAATATATTTATCATACAAGACATCTTGAGTACTTGGTGAATATCATGGACTTGATATTTGAAGACCATTACTCTGAGTACTTGGTGAGTATCA
>MU216821.1:78226-88526 GCA_018584345.1 Thuja plicata | reverse complement strand
CTCAATAGTCAAAAAGAAATATTAAAAGTTAATACACCTTTTTAATGATAAAAGCGTGCAACTTAGGGCTGCTGCCCTAATTCGTCCTTTGGAGAGTTTATAAGGTTGCCTTGGGTTTTGAGAATGTTAGGTGGGGATTGAATATTGATTTTTGCTCTGAGGAGACTTTGGCTTGAGGGTTTCAGCAGGTTTTTCATCCTGCAGATGATCTGAAGATATAGGTGCAAGGAAACGTTGGATTCTTGTGCAGCAACATTAGAGTCTGTGAAATACCAGATGATTTTGTTTCAGTTGGTTTCATCTAGGAACCAAGATTGGATAGAGTAGACAGGATCTTAGTCGTTTGTGCAAGGGTTTTGATTGCAGCAAACAGAAATAGAATAAAGGCAGAGATTAGTGGGTTTTCAGCAAGGGTCTTCATGCATGTACAGCCTGCAGATCTGCCGTACATTTTCCTCCTAAATAGGGCACGATTTTGCTCGAAGAGGAGTCCAAAAATTCAGAAATAAATCCTAAGGGAGACGCCTGGCTAGTAGCTTCAGTTTGGGCTGCTAAACACTACATTCCAGGTAGTATGGACCAATAAATAATTTTTGCTGTCATTAAATGCTGTTGTACAGCCAGTAAGAACAAATAAGGGTTATTTTTCTGAAATTCGAGGTATTTGACAATAAACTTCAAAACTTGTTTGATTTCTTATTTGAAGGTGCTGAATAACAAAAAAAAATAGATGCAATAAGAGTTTAAAAATCTTATTTATTGAGTCCCATAAATTTCCAGCTCATTTCAATATTGGTTCTTTTTTTGCAAACTATTTGTTCAAAACATGCTCTTGTGGTTTAAAAATTGCAAAGTACAAAACATAAAACGCAACAGGTGCAACTAAACCTCAGTTGATTGAGTTGAAACCTTTGGTAGGTTATCACAGTGGTATCAGAGCAGGAGACAAGAGAGTTTTTTAGCACTATGACTATAGGGCAGCAGCAGGTTGCTCAGGCGTTACAGGCACTCACCACTATGATTGAGCGCATGAATCCTCCAAACAGACCAAATCAGGAACAAGAGGATAATAGGAGTGTAGCGAGTATTCCTAGATCTCACAGGGCAGCTACACGCTCAGTTGACAGGCCTTCAAGACCAAATTTCTTGCCAGAGGAACCTGAGGATGTTCCTAGAGCTGAGGGAAAGCCTGTTTTTGTAGATAATGTCATGATTGTGCATGATGAGTGGAGTCTCCTTCCACCTGATGTTGGGCAGAATCTGAATTTTGACCAGTTTATGAGGCAAAGACATGAAGTGGAGAGAAACAGGCAGGAGAGGAGGCCTTGTTTCCAACATAGGGATCTTGAGTTTGCCACGAGCGAGCTCACCCTTCCTTATTATGATGGCAACAGTGCAGTTACAGCTAGGTCCTGGATCCATAAATTGGATACATATTTCACACTGAGACCCATGACTGAAAGGGACGCAATTAAGTTTGCAACCTTACATTTGGACAGTATTGCACATGAGTGGTGGCATAACAGACTCATCACACTCCAGCATGATGAGATCGCCACCTATCACGAGTTTGCTGATTTGTTGGTGGAGAGGTTTGATAAGAGAGACCCGGAGTCTTACTTCCGTGAGTTGGCACAGCTGAAACAAACAAGGAACTTGGAGTTGTATGTTTCCGAGTTTTTGAAATTGTCATGCATGGTAAATAACATGTCAAATCAGCGTTTAGTAGTTTTGTTTATAGAGGGACTCATGGAACCTTTGAGAGGTTGCGTGAAGGCATTTGATCCCCCGACACTCCTACTCGCTATCCAGAAGGCACGAAGCATGGATATGACAGCCACACAAAATAAATTTGGGTCAAAGGGACAAACTTCTTTCCGAGACAATAAGAATTACAACAGGGGGAAAGAAAAATCAGACTTTAGAAATGATTATAAAGGGAAGACAGCAGCTGCCCCCTTCGATCACGAGACACTTAACGATTTAAGGAAGAAGAAATTATGTTTCTATTGCAAAGGCCCATATGATGCAAACCATGACTGTCCTTTGAGGCCTAAGGGCAAAGCGAACAGAGTAATGTGGGCATATTATGAGGATTCAGAATCCGACCAAGAAGATCAACCTGCTGTTTATGATAATTTAGAAGCTGAAAATGACTCACAGGGTCCACAGAGACTCGATAAGATTGATGCAGAAGGTGATGAACACCTTAAGGAGGCACTTCTCACTAGTATTCAGCAAGAAGGCTCATTCAGAATGAGGGGAGTACTTGCTGGTCAGAATTATTACCTTGCTCGATACTGGAGCCACACATAATTTCATTGATGCTAGGTTAGTTGAGAAGAGAAGGATCCAAACAGAGGAGTTTGAGGGGATCCGAGTGAGAGTGGCAGTTGGTTACACATTAAAGTGTAACAGGATGATTACACAACTCCCATTGCAAGTAAATAATTATGAGTTCAAAACTGATTTCTATGTGGTTCAGATGGGAGATACATATTTGGTCCTTGGTATGAGGTGGTTGCATGAGCTAGGCAAGTTTACACTTGACTTGCAGGAGATAGAGATGTCTTTCACTTTTGATGGAAAGACACATGTGCTGAAAGCTATTAAGGACAGCAACTTTAGGATGATTACACTCAGGCATATGGAGAGGCTTGCACGCTGCGATCAGATTGAGTGGGCAGCAGAGTGTATGATTATGCCTATGTAGCAGGATGCTCAGAAACTGGAATATCACCCTGACATTCAAATACTGAGAACTAAACATAATAAGATTTTCATTGACATACCACCAGGGAGGCCACCAGATAGGGGTTTTGAGCACATCATTGAGTTAGAAGAGGGTGCGAAGCCAGTGATGATTACTCCATACAAACATCCGAAGCGCCTGAAAGATGAGATAGAGAAGACTATTCAAGAGCTTTTGGCTATGGGACATATTCAGCCTAGCAAGTCCCCCTTTGCTTCTTCAGTTGTTCTGGTGAAGAAGGATGGCACATTACGGATTGTATCAATTACAGGGTCCTTAATAAGAGGATGATCAAAAACAGATATCTCATTCCGCGTATTGATGAGCTCATAGATGAGTTACATGGTGCATGTTATTTCTCAAAGATTGATTTGAGATCAGGGTATCACCAGATTAGTGTCCGTGAGAAGGATATTGAGAAGACTGCTTTTCGTTGTCATTATGGACATTTTGAGTTTGTAGTTATACCATTTGGGCGAACTAATGCACCCGCTACTTTCTAGTCCACAATGAACAAAGTCTTCTGACATCAGTTGAGGAAATCAGTATTGGTATTCTTTGATGATATATTGGTTTACAACCGCACTTGGGAGGAGCATCTCAGTCACTTAGATACAGTTTTGAGCATTCTGGATACGAAGTCCTTGTATGCCAAGGAATCCAAATGTGACCTTGGGATGACTGAGTTATTGTACTTGGGACATATTATCAGTGTAGAGGGAGTGCGGATGGATCTGGAGAAGATTCGTGCTATTGTAGATTGGCCTACTCCTGTGAACCTTACTCAGTTGCGTGGTTTCTTGGGCCTGTGGTTTCTATCGCCGTTTTTTTAGCGATTATTAACACCATGTAGCACCTTTGATGGATTTGATGAAGAAGGGTGCCTTCTTGTGGACTCTTGAGGCCCAGGAGTGTTTTGATAGGTTCAAGAAACTCACGACTTCATGTCCCGTACTTGCTACACCTGACTTTTCAAAGCCATTTGAGTTACAGTGTGATGCCTCTGGTGAGGGCGTTCGTGCGGTGCTTATGCAGAACAAGCACCCTACTGCTTATGAGAGTAGGAAACTCCGTGGACCTGAGAGGAGTTACAACATTTATGATAAGGAAATGTTGGCCATAATGCATGCATTGGCCAAGTTTAGACAGTATTTAGTGGGCAGCAAGTTTTGCATCAAGACTGACCACAACAGTTTGAGACATTTCCTTGGACAGCGGGACTTGAATGATAGACAGCAAAAGTGGGTCAGCAAACTTCAGGCCTACAACTTTGATATTACGTATATCAAAGGCACACAGAATGTTGTTGCAGATGCCTTGTCACCTCATCCTCACTTGAGTTTTATGGTCTAGATAGTTGAGGATTGGCAGCATATTATACTGGCAGAGTATGCCAAAGATAGTTGGGCTGTAGGTTTGATAGAGGGATCAGTAGTGGACAGCAGGTATACAGTTGTAAATGACTTGATCATTCACAAGGGCAAAGTGTACTTGATCCCAGGATCAGAGATGAGGAGTAGGTTACTACGGTTCTTTCATGATGAACCAATGGCAGGACACCCCAGTTTTTTTAAAACCTACAGACAGGTTTGTGAGCACTTTACTTGGAAAGGGCTCAAGGCGGATGTTTTACAGTACGTTAGAGAGTGCCTTGTTTGTCAACAGAATAAACAGGAGCACACATACCCTACTGGTTTACTTCAACCATTTCCCATACCTGACAGGAAGTGGGAATGTTTATCAATGGATTTCATCACAGGGTTGCCAAGAGCAGAGGGACGTGATTGCATATTTGTGGTTGTTGATCGTTTGACAAAGTATGCACACTTCTATTCGATCACCACCACTTATTCAGCTATACATGTAGCAGAGTTGTTCTTTAGGGAGGTATTCAAACTTCATGGCTTCCCTTGGACTATTGTCAGTGATAGGGATACTCGGTTCATGTAGTTCATGAGACTTTGTGGAACCGAGCTTACACCAAGCACCAATTACCACCCTCAGACTGATGATCAAACTAAGATGGTTAACAAATGGGTGGAGGAATACCTCACGAACTACATTTTGAGGCAGCAGAAGGCGTGGGTGAAGTGGATTTACCTTTGTGAGTATTGTAACAATACCACTCACCACATGTCCATTCAAATGACACCATTTACAGCACTATATGGGTATGAGCCTCCTAGTTTCATTGACTTATTGCTGAGCGACAGTAGAGTGCCTAGTGCAGGAGACATGCCACAGGAGAGCCAAGACATTGTAAAGGCTCTTAAGGAGAATATAGCAAAGGCACAGAATCAGCAAAAGCAATATGTTGTTCAGAAGAGGACAGAGAGATCATTTGAGGTAGGAGACATAGTGTATTTGATGTTGCAGCTATATCGGCAGTCTACTCTCAGGAAGAGTGGGGTAGAGAAACTCAAGCCACAATATTACGGTCCCTTTAGAGTGACCAGGCATGTAGGCGAGGTGGCTTATGAGTTGGATTTACCGGCAGATAGCAGACTACACAATGTGTTTCATGTGTCACGTCTCAAAAAGGCGTTAGGACACCACATTGTTCCTTCTACCGTTTTACCACCCCTGGATGATGAGGGGAAATTGATACTGGTACTTGAGGCCATCCTCGAGTTTAGAGAGAGGAAATCTAGGAGGCGCACTATCACAGAGTACCTCGTGAAATGGAAAGATTTGCCGGTAGAGGATGCCACTTGGGAGAGCGAGGAGATTTTACAACATCCGGAGTTGAGATTGCTTGAGGACAAGCAATTTCGAGAGGGGGGGACTGTGATGTCCCCTTCTAGTTGACATCTATCAGCTTGGTAGATTAGCCTATCACTAACCCTCATAGCCTGATGAGGTTGGTCAGAGGGTCTTCAGGAGATTGATTCTTCATCTTCAGAGTGAGTATTACAATATTGGCTTTCATCTGAGGTCTCCAAGACTCTGTCTAGGATACTTTCTTTTTTTAGCAGTCCTGCTAATTTTGGCCAGTTGGGTTGGGCAGTGGCAGAGTTTGGTTGGCAACCTCCAGTTCTGATGGCAGGCAATTCTAATGGACACTTAGAGAGATATCAATATTTAATTACTTTAATTAAATATTAAGTGGCAAGCTTAATGTTAATATTATTTACTTTAAGTTATAACTTAAGTAAGGGTCTATTTCTCATCGGATGGGGCCACTTTTTATATTAGACTTGAGATGATTTATTTTTGACGCCTCAATAGTCAAAAAGAAATATTAAAAGTTAATACACCTTTTTAATGATAAAAGCGTGCAACTTAGGGCTGCTGCCTTAATTCGTCCTTTGGAGAGTTTATAATGTTGCCTTGGGTTTTGAGAATGTAGGTGGGGATTGAATATTGATTTTTGCTCTGAGGAGACTTTGGCTTGAGGGTTTCAGCAGGTTTTTCATCCTGCAGATGATCTGAATGTATAGGTGCAAGGAAACGTTGGATTCTTGTGTAGCAACATTAGAGTCTATGAAATACCAGATGATTTTGTTTCAGTTGGTTTCATCCAGGAACCAAGATTGGATAGAGTAGACAGGATCTTAGTCGTTTGTGCAAGGGTTTTGATTGCAGCAAACAGATATAGAATAAAGGCAGAGATTAGTGGGTTTTCAGCAAGGGTCTTCATGCATGTACAGCCTGCAGATCTGCCATACTTTTTCCTCCAAAATAGGGCACGATTTTGCTGGAAGAGGAGTCCAAAAATTCTGAAATAAATCCTAAGGGAGACGCCTGGCTAGTAGCTTCAGTTTGGGCTGCTAAACACTACATTCCGGGTAGTATGGACCAATAAATAATTTTTGCTGTCATTAAATGCTGCTGTACAGCCAGTAAGAACAAATAAGGGTTACTTTTCTGAAATTTGAGGTATTTGACAATAAACTTCAAAACTTGTTTGATTTCTTATTTGAAGGTGCTGAATAACAAAAAAAAATGGATGCAATAAGAGTTTAAAAATCTTATTTGTTGAGTCCCATAAATTTCCAGCTCATTTCAATATTGGTTCTTTTTTTTGCAAACTATTTGTACAAAACATAAAACGCAACAGGTGCAACTAAACCTCAATTGATTGAGTAATTGATTGAGTTGAGACCTTTGGTAGGTTATCACAAAATAATGTGTTAAATAGACATACATTTTTATTGGTGATACACATTCTATTACAATGATTTTGCGGCTTGCCTATTAAATGTAGTTTTCTGTTGATATTGACATCTAAAGGTGATCACAAAATAGAAAACGTCTCCATCCGTAAAAATACGTTTATTTTTTTCTAATTTTCTGGGTTTTGACTGTTTTTAAGTTACTAAACCCTGGGCCTTGAACCTTTTTCGATTCCAATTCACATGACTTGCCAATGAAGTGTAGGACAAAAAACATGTGCATGAAACAATGTCAGTTCCAACTCTCCGACAAAATAATTGTCACTATTTATCAGGTTCAGGTAATGAAAGCATTGCATACTAGAACCACAAATTTCTACTCATACTTGGTTTTGCATCTGATACTTCGGCATTTAACAGACATGATCAATTATGACATATAAGCTATGATTACCAGAAGATTGGGACTGGTAATAGTACAGGAGATAAGATGGAACTAATTAGCTTTGTAGATTATCAAGCCCCTATAATATTAAAGATTTATATAACAGAACTTAAATGAGATGGCAAGATATTGATGCTCATGAGATCTGATCTCTTGTCATGTATTAGGAATAGTTACCAGAAGATTGGGACTGGTCCTAGTAGAGGAGATAAGATGGAAATCTTTATCTCGGTATATCATCTAGCATCTAAACTATAAAGTATCTATACTGCAGAACTTCCATAAAAAGGCAAGATATAGATGCCCAAGAAATCAAATGAGGACACGGAAATACCCCTATACACCATATCAGCATATATTGTACACAAGGATTATACAGCAATTGAAAACTTATTTATTATGAGATCCACAAAGGTGAGAAGTATTGATGTTTTTGTAACTAGTCGGATCTAGCTAAATCATGCATATATCATTTAGGATCAAATCTTTAATTTGATCCTAAATCAGTTCTTGGCCCCTTTGTCTAAAACATCTAGGGTAGACGTTTCATATATCACTCCTAAACCTGTCCTATATCTCACGCTAAGCAAGAAGGACCTAAACTAAATTAAGGTTGGCGCCTAGGTCTATACTAACAGGGTTGGCTTGAACTCAATTAATTCATATTGGCATATATATAATGAGTATTGTTATCGGCATTTGAACAATCACTCTATTCATGTCCAAGGTGTGAATTATCTTATGTGATTTCGGCAGTCTCTGCTATACATCGTGCGAATTACCTCTGCTATATTGGCGACAATCCCTGATCTATATGGTCTGCTATATTGGTGACAATTCATGAACTACTATATTGGCGAAAATCTCTGATTCATACAATCCAAATTCTACAGTCATAACAGTTCGGATATCCATGACATGGTTGACGAAGATCACTGAGATTACATATGCTTGATGATGTGAATTCTGTCTTCATTTAGAGAGCTTCACCGATCAGACTTGGTAAGATGGTGACAGAAATCATACTCCAAATTGTGACTGTGACATTCTCATTTCAGATCATACATTGACAGCGATACACACTTCCAGACTTGATAGTGATTAAGAAACATATTTCAAAGGTCATCATCAGCATTGGATCTTGGTTTGATTGTGATTTATATCAGACCCTGATTATCAACACCATTGTAGTTTGTAAGTTGTACCTTTTTAGCTTAATCTATATCTTCTTCATTGCTAGGTTTTTCACCTCCAGAAGGGAGGTTTTCCTAGGGTATTCTTGGTGTTGTGTCCTTGTCTCAATTGTTAATTTTTGCATCTGATTGTTTATCTAATCTGATTAATTGTTCATAGTTAGGTCTGATATTAAAACTTAACATGGTATCAGAGCTTGGTTCGATTTAGGAAAGATCAGATCTAACCCCTTTTATATCTTTAGACCTTGTCCTCTTCCTTGTTGTTTTGTTTGGTGACAGGTCCTAGGGTTAAATTCAAGTTGAAAAAAACTTGTGTTCAAGCTTTTGCTCTTTCAGATCTGGATGATCACCTAGGAATATTTGAAGGCCTTCCTTTGGGTATTGTCATATACCTTGTGAGCTTGAGTGATTACAGCATAGATCCAGATCTTATTTCACTTCCTCTCCTCTCAGAAATCAGAAGATTCATCTTGAGGAAAGAACTTTCTTCTCCTGCAAGATCACTCCTTGTATTGCTGATAAATGGTAGTTATCCTCAGGATCAATATAGACTTGATCTATTCAGCTCTTTCTTTCACTTATCATAATGTTTTGTGCTATGGGTCCATTTTGAACTAATGTTGCAGCTAGAGATTGGAAGGATACAAATAGATGGCCTCGGGCAGACCTCTCGACCTAGGTATACAAGGATTAATAAGTATTAGATTTAGTAGAATTCAAATTTTGAATATAAATGATTATATATATGAAAGTATTCTCATTGACTATTGCTTTTGCTATGGTTGACTTAGAAATCTATTGGTACTAACAAACTTGATGATATAGTTCCTATACACTTGTGATCTTGGTCTCAATCTCTTAATGATTTGATTGGGACCAAGAATGTCAAACTGTTGAAATAATGACTTGGGCTCATCTTGTATAGTATTCATCTGTAGAATCAGAACATGAGCTTGTGTTTGACTTGTTCAAATGTCTTGGTAGAGGTGGTTTTGTATTGGGCTTGATACTTTATTATCCTCTTACCAAAATGGCCTTATGTATTCTTGTGATGAATGCTTGCATGCATTCTAAGTGAGTTGCTATGTTTGTTTGAAATATGATATTGACTATCTCCATTGACTTGGTTGACTTTAACCTGACATGAATGTTGTATGGAAATGTGGATAGTCGTGATTAAGTGCAGGCTTATCATTGAAGGGTTTGAATCTTCTAGAATGCAAATCACTCACAGGAGCGTGAAGATCCAATGATTGACTATCTCAAGATTATTGATCTATGGAGATAAGCATTCTTTATATTTGCTCATGCATTGTTGTTTCCCTCGTTATGATTTTTGATTCTATACATAATTTCTAATCTACTTGATATGCATCTTTGATCAGGATGGATTGAGTAACATTTGGGTGATGCGTATTTGAATCCAGAGGGAGAAAGATCTTGATGCATTCTGAAGGAATCTCTGACTAAGACTGCTTTGAGGACAATTCTGAAGTATGACTCATTCGGGGATCCGTCATAACTTCCTGTGGCTTATTTTATTCTTTCTCTTCAGATGTCAGGGTAGCACCTTGTGATGTTAGTTCTCAGGTGTCTTGGATGTGTTAACTGGGCATATTGTAAGTGGGATGGGTCCTACGACAAGGACTGGTTACATTCCACGCAGCTCATATGGTTGTAACTCAAAGTGTGAGATCTATGAATACTTCTTGTACAATTGAAAGGAATGTTGATCCTTCAATTCTTGGTTTATTGGTTCAGAGGGAGTGAACCATGGATTCATGTCTTGTAA
>MU216821.1:36209-78176 GCA_018584345.1 Thuja plicata | reverse complement strand
GTTGATCCTTCAATTCTTGGTTTATTGGTTCAGAGGGAGTGAACCATGGATTCATGTCTTGTAACAGATATCATGTGTATATCTCATGTTGTACTTATGTATTGCTCATGATGATGAGATCATCGATGTAGTCATGACAGTTTCACTATCTTGGTTGAGAGGGAGTCTCAACCTCCTTGATGTACTTTTGTATTTTAGACCACCCTTGTGGGCAATGCAAGGTGGATGTTGTATTATTTGGATCTTCTTTAAGAGAAGATATGTATGACCACCTTCTGCGAGCAATGCAAGGTAGAGATGTATTTGTTGTATTTTGACCATCCTCTGCGGTCAATGCAAGATGGTGTTGTAATTGAAGTCCACCCTCTACGGGTAATGTAAGGTGGCATTGTAATCATTTTTGAAGTCCACCCTCTGCGGGCAATGTAAGGTAGCAAAGGTTTTGATCACCCTTTGCGGGCAATGCAAGGTGATCCTTTTGAGGCTTGTCCTCTTTCACCCTCTGCGAGTAGGTACGGTGGATATTCTTGACCATCCTCTGCAAGTAGGCATGGTGGATATTCTTGACCATCCTCTGCGACTAGGCATTATGGTTCCACCCTCTGCGAGTAGGCATGGTGAATATTCTTGGCCATCCTCTGCGAGTAGGCATGATAATTCCATCCTCTGCGAGTGGGCATGATGGAAGTTATTGATTTTCTCTTGCAGGTGTGCATTCCTTCTTTGCGAGAAGGCATGAAAGGATGTCCATTGTTGAAAGCTAGATCTCTCCTAGCTAAGAGGAAGTGTTGACGTTGTTGTAGCTAGTCGGATCTAGCTAAATCGTGCATATATCATTTAGGATCAAATCTTTAATTTGATCCTAAATTAGTTCTCGGCCCCTTTGTGTAAAACGTCTAGGGTAGACGTTTCATATATCACTCCTAAACATGTACTATATCTCACGCTAAGCAAGAAGGACCTAAACTAAATTAAGGTTGGCGCCAAGGTCTATACTAACGGGGTCGGCTTGGACTCAATAAATTCATATCGGCATATATATAATGAGTATTGTTATCGGCATTTGGACAATCACTCTATTCATGTCCAAGGTGTGAATTATCTATGTGATTTCGGCAGTCTCTGCTATACATCGTGTGAATTACCTCTGCTATATTGGTGACAATTCATGATCTACTATATCGGCGACGATCTCTGATTCATATTGTCCGAATTCTACAGTCATAGCAGTTCGGATATCCATGACATGGTTGACGAAGATCACTGAGATTACATATGCTTGATGATGTGAATTCTGTCTTCATTTAGAGGTCTTCACCGATCAGAGTTGGTGCTATCTTGGTGATGGAAATCATACTCCAGATTGTGACTGTGACATTCTCATTTCAGATCATACATTGACAGCAATACACACTTCCAGACTTGATAGTGATTAAGAAACATATTTCAGAGGTCATCATCAGCATTGGATCTTGGTTTGATTGTAATTTATATCAGACCCCTGATTATCAGCACCATTGAAGTTTGTAAGTTGTACCTTTTGAGCTTAATCTATATCTTCTTCGTTACTAGGTTTTACACCTCCACAAGGGAAGTTTTCCCAGGGTATTCATGGTGTTGTGTCCTTGTCTCAATTGTTAATTTTTGCATCTGATTGTTTATCTAATCTGATGAACTGTTCATAGTTAGATCTGATATTAAAACTTAACATCTATACTATAAAGTATCTATATCGCAGAACTTCCATAAAAACGCAAGATATAGATGCCCAAGAAATCAAATGAGGACACAGAAATACCCCTATACACCATATCAGCATATATTGTACACAAGGATTATACAGCAATTGAAAACTTATTTATTATGAGATCCACAAAGGTGAGAAGCATATCATGGCATATGCACAAACTTCAATGCATATCCCTGTTTCAAGATTGATCAGTAACGAAACAAACAGAAGATCTCTTCCCACAGATTGAGAAAAAAGAAAGTTGTGGTAATTGTAAATAAATGACTCCTACAAATGTAAATTTGTAATTTTTATAGGAATGTAATGGGCCATAACACATAATGATCAACTGAGTTACCGGTACCTCATGTTTTGCCCTCCGATCCCAGTACGGTACGTATCCGAACCAAATACATTTAGGAATCCCTGTGGAATCAGACGGTTCAATCTTTTCTTGCCTGAAACACATCCCATCCACGTTTTCCATTCTGAATCCCAACGTTTTTATGATGACGTAGCGATTTGACTATGACCCGATGGAGACTGTTTTTTTTGTTCGAATCAGTGCAATTTTCGAGCAGTTTTTTCACTTAAACCAATGGCAAAAACCCTAAAAGCAAATTTAAACTTAAATGAATGCAAAAAAATCAACGTGTTATTCATTCCCACAACTTTATTATTCATTTCCATTACTCTATGTGCAACAAAGATGAAGGAACAAATGTATTCTGTCAGCAACATAGACTTTGCAGGAACAAAGCTCTGAGATCGTAGCAAGAGAATTCGCAGTGCGTCGTATGGACCAGAGAAAAATTACAGGTATGTAAAAGATATTTTTCCAGGCAATACTTTATTTAAAAATTTATAATGTTTGTTAATGTTTTATTTTAGTATAGGTTAAAAATACATTTATGATTTTTTTCAGATTTCTTTGAAGTTTGAAACTTCAAAATATTATACATAATATTAAATTCTAGGTTTTATTATTTATATAAAATATTGATATTCATTATAGTGATATGATTTTAATATAATTCAATATTTAACATATAAATTAAACTTGTGGTTTAATTTATATTTTAAATTTTAAATACATTTTTTATAATGAATATTATTATATTAATTATTACAGTTATAATTTATTGTTTAATATTATATTATTAATAATTATTTATTTAATATGTTGTAGATAGCATAATGGCAGCGAGTGTTGGTTTTATTGCTCGAACCACCGACCCAAATTCGCCATTATGAAAATATGTTATAATAATAGCCAATAGGCCAAGTAAAAGAAGGTGGAACATTTGTTTGGATATGCATTTTTTGTAAGGTGGAGAAAACTAGCTCCTACAACAGTGTGAAAGCCCATCTTTGTGCCATTCCCCAACACGGAATCAAAGCATGTGTAGGCCCGGATAAGAGAGGATTACTACATCATCAAATAGCGGGATTTATTAGAGAGCAAGAGGAAGCAGATGCAAGAGCTGGACGTGCCATAAACCATCCTTTGTTGAAAGGAAAAGGAAGTAGAGATCGAGGCCCCCAACTTCTCCATCTCATAGTGACTTTACTAATGTCGTAGTAGAGAGCCACCAATTCTTGGGTAGAATTGAAGAAGAACCTGTTACTGTGAAGAGAAGCAAGGGGCCATTAGAGAGCATTTAAGAATGAAGCTAGAGAGATAGCAGATCAAGCTGTTGCAAGATGTGTATATGCAAACAGTTTGTCATTTAATGTTGTACGATTACCATATTGGCATGATATGTTGAGAAAAGCAAATGAGGCTCTGCAAGGGTAAATATGTTAAAACATTGCAAGTAAAAGTAACACATCACTCCAGCTGTCTTTAAAGACTTTGAAGAAACTTCCTTTAAATGATAGACAAAGGTATTTGTCAATTTTTTGAAACATATATGTCTTCCTTCAAAACAGGTTTCAATCTAGAATGATAAATACATTCTCATAGTATATAACAATCAACACACTCTAGAGTAGTTAAAAGACAAATACTATTAGATGATATACAGAGAAAGCAAGAATCAGAATTGAATCTTGATAGCTTATATCATCATGCAATCACAACATTGTCTAGCAAAATAAAAATGCAGCCAAAGGTCATGCTATACATGTTTACTGTAATTTGAAATGTACGGAGTATAGATAATACAAAAAAATCAATGGTTCTCAAGGTTAAGTACAAAATTAAGGCAATGATTACAGAAGCAAGCTGGTTGGAGAAAACCTGTGTACCTTTAACTGATCTGCAAAGCGCTCGCGCTGGACAACAGGGTCGTTAAGTTCAGTATATGCGTTGCACAACTACAAAAGACAAATATAACATTTCATATAGCAAAGACACAAAATCAAGCTTCAAACTCAAACATATACAACAAGCCTTGTTCGTTGAACCAACAACATTTAACCAGTCTTTAACTCTGTATTATTCCTCATTAGATACACCTGCTAGGGTTAAACAAAATGCAACAGTACGAACTTTATTAATTCTTCTGTACTTTGAGAAAAAATCTTTTCCTCACCCCATTTATAGCAACTGATGAATTCCATCCAGACACTACCAATGAAATCTATTAATTATTAAACCAAAATTCAAACTAAGCAGCTGGCTAAAATACCTCGTGCTTATTCACGAACAGTTCAAATCGCTCAGTCAATTCTGGTCTGTCTCTGTGCCACTTTGCGAGGGGGCTCATGATCTGGGGATGATTGATGATGAAGGAAGGACTGACGCACATTTCCTCCAAGAAATGCCCAACAAGCTGCCAATCGATTTATATATGGATCAAAATTTCTTGTGCATCCATAATTAAAGCAAAGCTTAACGTTCCATAAGTTTCTATAGCTAATGCAACATTAAAGTATAATACCCTTATTGCATGCAATTATAATTTATTGCACATCCAAGAAACCGACTTATGTGAGACAAACAAGACTGAACTGATCCACAAAATCCGTAACAGTCTAGATCATCTTAAAAAGCATGCAATAAGAACATCCATGAGAAGTATTAATAGCTGTGAAAATCTAACAGCAAAATAAGCATTTTCAGTTTTCCATGTCTGATCCTGTAATGGCAATCTTTGGGATTAATAATGAGCTTTATTGTTCTTGTTCAGAATAGTTAAGTAACCACTGTTGACTTCAAAAAAAAAATATGCGCATTCCATTTATTGCAATTAGCATATCATTTTATTGCACAGGTTCAGTTTTAAAACATTATAACAAATAAATTACAAATCCTAAAATCGAAAGAACTAAAGCATATATTGAGACAAAATCATCTGCTCAAATAAAAATGAATTGCATTAAACAAATTTCTCAAATCCATTCCATACATCACTGCAAGGCTTTTCAATCAATCAATAACAGCATCTACAAAAAAACATACATCGACAAGCAAGACCAGATGCTTACAAACTATTTTCCATTTGAATTCTTTATTTGAGAGCCTCAACTAAAGTTGCTAATGATTGTACTCTAGAAATAGTATTTATCCAGCATTTCCCTACTCTTCTTCACATATCTTGTTGTACTAAGATACCGATGCGCCTGGGTTTATGCCGGATGCAGGGGCGTATGATTGCGGATGCTGATTCCGGCACGGATGCCCTGTGGATTCCGGCCAGAAGCGCATCCCAGGCATCTGGATGCCTGGGGATGCCTCCCAGATGCATCCGGACGCCTGGGATGCGCTTCCGGCAGGCATCCACAGAGCATCCGGAAGCATCTGCAGGCCATTGCCTCAGAAAAATTTAAAAAAAAAGAACATTATATTCATTGACATACTATTCGGCATGGTTGAAAAATCACATAGTGGGTATATTCAATACATTTATTATTTATATATTAATAATTTTTAAAATTAACATTTGAAACATTTTTAATTATTTGTTATAATGTTTTTAAATTTCTTATAATGCAATGAAACTTGATGTAATAGTTTTATTTTTATGAATTTATTATTTATATTTTTCATATTTAAAATAATCAAATTTATAGAAGACAATTTAATGGCAAATTTTTTCTGAATTTAATTGCCGCCGAACTCGAACCTTGTGACTTAGGTATATATAATATTTAATATATATAAATATATAATATATAGTAATATATATATATATATTATAGTATATAGTATATATAATATATAGTAATATATAGTATTTCTTTGTATATAATATATAATATATATATATATATAAACACATCCGCATCCCCCCAAAAAAAAAATTCGCGCATCCGCGCACCTGCATCAGCATCCACACCCGAATCGGCAACTTAGTTGTTGTAAATACCCTAGAATTAGAAACAATAAAACTATGGAAATATCTTGTGATTTTCAAGCCCCCATCTTCAATAACATTAAATTCCATTCTAGTGTCTTTTATTTCATGAAATAGTCATCATCAATCTATTTGAAGTAGCTAACTCCAGCATAACACTAACATATCTGCAAAAATATCCTTTCTTGCATGTGGACTATTGATCTTCACCAGATTTATGAAACGATATAATAACAACCTGCAATCTATACATACTATGTTACCAGGTACACCACACTGGGATCTGGATCCTATATTGAACTAGTCCAAGTACCGGTTCTCCAACAGGAGCATCCCCAGTTTGCCCAAGGTCCTCCTACCCAAGCACCCCAAGTTCACATAAACAAAAATGCGCCACATACCTAATTTAGCCCTTAAGTGATAAAATTGTGAATATAGCTAGTGATTTTTGGTGAGATTAGAGGGCATTCTAATGTGTACTAGTAGTTGTTTCAGTTGAGTAGTATTGATATGCTTCTAATGCAGTGTTTCCTGTGTTATCAACAGAGGTTCAGTTCTGATTTGCCAGTTTACCAGCAAAAATAAACTGTTATCAGACCTACATAAGCCAATATTATCATCTATAAGAAGTATATCTTTGTTAGGTACTTGAGTACATTGTTTATCCATATTATTGGGTTCACATTTCGCATTGTTGTCCAGGCTACATTTGTGATCAGAACTTTACATTACCACATATCAGCAATTTATCTTTCGAAATAATGTTTTGTAATGCATTTGATTTTTGTAATACCCTGGATGGTAGTACTGTCAATGGTTTCATATTTGCGTCTAGTAGTAATTGCACACTTACATTGAATAAGTGAGAAGTGATTGTGTAATTGCACTCCACTCCACTAAATAAGCGAGAAGTGACTATTCTTCTTGTAGTTCAGCATATACATCTTTGATCCAATCAATTTTGGTGAAAATTTTTTGTAGCATAAGGTTGAAAGAGTGGACAGCACATGGTGTCTAAAACAATGTGGTAATGACACTTCTTAAATGGCTTGAAGTTGACAGTCCTCCACCTCCCCTTCACAATCCACTACTCTAAAAAAACATTGCCCCTTTAGGGGACACTGCAATAACCAATTTCTCGCATCTTTCCATCCATTAAAAATAATGAGCAACCTTGTTTCAGCCCTGTTGATGTGAGTTTTATACCCTTACAACATACAGGATAGAACACTCAATGTTTCAAGATGAAACACTGAATATTGAATCCTCTCTTGAATAAATACACCACTTATCCTAAAGATTGCAATGAAAGATCATAAAGGTGACTCCAAGGTTCCTTCTCAATGGCGGATACTCACTCAGTGAAAATAATGTGATATGCTGGTATCACGAGGGGACTTATATTAGTTCACTAGGACTTTGTCAAATGGAATTTGGATGATGTGGCTCCACAATGTGCAATGAAAAAATATCAACTTCCCACTTATGAAACGCAATTAAACTTAAAATTATGAATCTAAGCTACTTCTCTACTTCTACTCTAGGATGCAAGAAATAGTGAATATCCTTAGACTCTACTAGACACAGTCTTCTCATCAACACCTCTCACCTAGTCCAATCTTCTAAGGTGTGTTTGAATGATGTTCGAATCACTGCCATTACACTAATACCATCCATGTATGCATAACAATGTGCAAGTAAGGATTGAAATTAAGTTCATAATAATGTCATTTGACCGCACAAGGCAAGACTTAGAATCAGTAAACAGCTAGTGGTTTGGTCTATGATCGAGTCAAGCAAGGATGCGTTCACAATTATTCTTACCCAACTAAATTACTCAAAGCAAATTCTAACTAAATATTTGAAATCAATCTATTCTAAGTGAGCAATTAGATCACCATACAATACTCCAAAAAAGATCACAATTATTGACCATTCACAACACAACAATGAATAGTAGAGCAAATTTGGCAAGTATATTTGCAACAATTGTCCAACAATCTCCCTTTACAAATGACAGGAGTGGGGTTTATATAAGAGCCCAAATTACAATGAATGGCCAAGATTAAAACATAATCAATGGTTCAAATTAATCCGTAAAAAATCTTAATTAGGACAACCACAAATAACCAATGAGAAAGAAGCACCACAAAATGAGCCAATGAGAAAATTCAATGGCATGAGGACCAATGTATTGTTCATCCGTGACAATACAAGGAAGGTTGTTATGTTGTAATTCAATGACCTCTAATTTCTCCATGCAAGTACCCAACATGCTCTCCCAATCTGAAGTATGCTTCTGCAAATCACTTATGGAAATTGTAAGTGAGAGAAATTTTGACTCTTATCCAAAGAGTCCATGTCTCTGAAGTAGACTGATTGCATCTTTTCTTTCAACTCATTCGAATCCAACTCCCTGGAAGCATCAATATCAAGACCAAGTAAATACATTATTGGAACAAGGACTTTCGAATATAACTCCAAGAAAGGACCCTCAACAGCAAGATCATCAGCCTATGCATGCTCATATGTGGACCTCCTCATGGACAACGAACGAAACCAATGACCAAAGTCATACGCACTTCCTCTATCAATTACTCCTTGAATCAGAACTAATGCAGGGACACTCTTCAATGCCTTGAGACGAGGAATCATCTTGTCTTCAATGGGCTGAAATTCTTTCCATGTCTCCTCCAGTCCTTGCACTTTATTCATCAATATTGTGGTCTTCTCATATGCTTGAGTCATCCTGGTATAGAAGCCTTCTGCTTGTTTCTTGATATCACTTGCCCATTCCTTTACTTTCTCGTAGGTGTTCCTCATCACATCACAAGTATCCTGAGAAGCGGGGACATATGGAACAAGTGCAGCACTATCATGTCCTGATGGATTCACATGTGTTTGTTTATGTACTCTTTTAACATCATATTTTCCAATTTTAACTCATCCTTCTTTTTCAGCTTATCCATCCTTTTATCAATAGCATTTATAGTACCCCTCAATTCTTGAAATTCTTGCTTCTTAGAGGTTTGTCCAATGTTGAATAAGATGATGTGATAGTCACTTGGAGTGATCTCATCTCTAGTCTTATCACCAACTGGTACAGCCATATGCAAAGTGCAAGGTCCCGATGCATCTCTAGTGATCTTATCGATTTTCTTTGATGTGATAGTCACTTGGAGTGATCTCATCTCTAGTCTTATCACCAACTAGTACAGCCATATGCAAAGTGCAAGGTCCCGATGCATCTCTAGTGATCTTATCGATTTTCTTTGCTTGTTTAGGTTCCTTCACCTAGCCTCTCATGTTCAAGAATATATCAATGTCATCCATTGGGAGCACTTCCTCTAAACTTCTTTTATTCATGCTCTCCCTCAACCACTCAAGAACTCTAGACAAATCCATAACATCATCTAGCAACTGATCCTCATTAAGTCCCTTTAATGCTGAAATGATCTCATCATCAACCTCCTCAGTGTTGAGACTAGGTTGTCTCATATCATGTCCCAAATCAACTACCAAGTGAACAGTAGGAGATGCTAGCAATATCTTTGTTCCTTATTGCACTAATTGTGTGGATGACTTCCCAACTCTCATGAGGTAGAATCTTTGTATCTCCACCCTGTTCTGAATCATGTTCCATATTCTGCATCCTAACTTCCCTTATTGATGAAGAACTGGCAGTGGGAATAGATATGGTAGTCCTATGGCTTTTGCTTCCAGATTCCTTACTAGCAGTTCTCTCACTTACAACTTGTGGTGCCTCTACCACATTGTCTCTTTTCTTTGAGGTTTGTCCTTCATCCTCATTGTTTAATCTTGAAGTGTTGATGGTTCTTTCATCTCCTTTTAAGGAAGACTCTTCACTCTACATCCTTACATGTGTGAAGGTAACACCAGTGTTTCCTTAACTTGTTTATCTGCTTATAAACCTATACTCTTGATCTATCTATCACTTCCCTCATTAAGATGTCCAATTTTGTAAGTTCTTTTTGTGACCAATTGGGCGGCTCGATTGGCCTGCCTTTTTCATGTTCACAATGGGGATGGATATAATTTCTATCATCTTTGACCTTATCAAGAATAGGGAAAATACTACACTTCCTCATGAAATCAACTGTCATTTTGGACCACATCTTTCTCCTTACAGTATACTCATCCACTAGATTTGCCCAATAGTCCTCAATGTTTATCTTGTATTTGTATATCTTTCCCTTGTAAGTATAGATTTTCTGGAATGGATCAAATTCTTTCCTTACTTTGTATAACCCAAGCTAATAGAATTGTAACTCCATATTCATTGTCTCTGCTACCTGTAGTGAAGGACATATCTCAAGCATCTTCCCCAATGTGATAGAGGAAGGCATTCCCTATTTGTGTTTCTCCTTCTACATAAAATCAAGCTCTGACAACAGCCTGACCACCTCCAGCAAGACTATCTTATATGTAGGATACTTAAGTTTGTAAGTTTTTGAAGAAAATCCTTGGATCTTGATGTAACTGAAAGTGGGGAACTGAATGTACTAATATCCATACTTCTCGACCAATATCATGGCCTCTCTAGATACCCTCCTATGTAATCCACCCTGAAGTGTGTGTGTGTAATGTTCATAGTGAAAATGTCATTAACTCTTTTGTAGCTTTCTCTTTCATGCAGTTGTAATTCAAGATGACAATCATAGACCTTAAATTGTCCTTTATCATTTGCAATCATGCCCCTACACATAAGACTTGGATACTTAATGGTTCTTGCTAGGAGATAGATCACATAAAAGCTCATAAAGAATTGCTTTGTTTTTTCTAAGTTCCTCAATTGGGTATCCAAATTGTCATTGATCATCCTAGCCCAATTCATCATCACGGTTCCTATTGATATCTCCTCAATGAAGTAAAACATCCAAGTCTCGAAAAAAGCCCCTTGGGGTGTTCCCATGATCCTGTTCAGCATAAAAATCATATCACCATACTCATCCTAAAAGTCCTCACTTACAAGCTTCTTAGGTAACTTGAATGTTGTTTCCTTGGTTTGTTGATCCGATTCTTATTGATAATGCCCATACATGCCTCAGGTTTCTTCTCATACAATGCATGAGCTTCCTCCTTAGTTTTGATCTGGATCCTTGGGTAATATTGAATCTAAAAGTCTCCCTCATTGTCTCCTCATTTAGGAAAGCAAACACCTTTCCTTTGGCCTTGACTATCCTAGTCTTTAGATCATAATTCCTTGCACACTCCACTAGAAATTCATTGCACTGAACGGCGGATGGAAATCCAGCAACCTAGTAGAGGTCATTCCTCATTCTGCTAACTGATATGTCTAAAGGTAGATGATCCTTTGTTCGAAACATCCTTCTCTTCATTCTCTTCAAGTCCAAGTGTTCCATGTTTGTATCCGCAATCTTCTTCCATTTGGAGACTATCAAGGACCCAGGATAGAATCCCCTTGACAACTTCCTTATCAGCACTTTCCTCGCTGCTATCCTTTTGCCTTCCACCATATCCCTACTTAAAGCTTGAAGTCAATATGGTTTTAAGAGACTTAAATAAAATAACAATTTCAAACCTTTGATTTAACCTCAAATCCAACTCAAGGACTTAGAAAAAATTTGTACTCATAGGCTGCAAATGAAACATGGATTTGAATAAAGTCTTAGGATAATAAAAACGAACAAATTTAACCTTTGATGAAACTAAGATAACTATTGGGGCATTTATGGAGAATTTTCAAAAATTGATTCAACCCTACATACATCACCTTTTTTTGCGAAGTGGAAAGCACAACAATTCCAAACACTGAGAGGCAATTTCCCACTTGGAACTATTCTATCGGTTGTTGATTTTGCGGAAAACTATTTTTTTGTTCATCAAAAGATTATTCAATCATAATACTATATTTTTAGAGTAGATTATTATTATGGTATAAGTGTGTTATTGGCATGAAAAGTTAGATTTGGATGGTGTACAACATATATTTGAAGCATGGGTCATAAATAAAGAATATCACTTTCATATAAGTGATGATAAAGAGCATGACATTCATTATGTAGAACACTGCTTCAAGAAGTTTTTGCAAATTTGAAATAAAGGGGCATAAAAATTGATAAATGGTGCAAGACCACCAGGGCTTGGAGGAACACCAAGAGGGTCACATGGATTACCTTAAGCATTTGAAGTCTAGAATGACCTATAAGGTCCTAAACCATTGTATTTGTGGCCATTAGAGCCAATTTGATGTAATTTGAATCAAAACGAGTTGATATGTTTCAAGTTACCTTGATAAGGAAAATAGCCCTATAAGGGTCGCCATCTAATGGGGTAATGGTTTATAGTCTTTGGTACGTATGAGTGGGAATGAAATATGTAATATGACCAGTATGGTCATGAGATATGTAATACGGGCTACCACTGTTATAAGGGGCTCTATGGTGCTAAGTTGGTCATAAGGCCTTTAATGGCTCATAGGTTGATAGGGTAAAAAATAAGTGTTTAAAGGTGATAAAATATAAAAATATGTTAATGAGGGGTCATTGGTATATAGTTGCCAAGTTGACAACTTGACAACATATTTATACACTATGTCATGACAAAAGGTCGGTTAAGAAATCTGTCAGCGCCAGCAAAGCATAACAGTTGATTTTTAAAGACATTATAGTCGGTTTTGGGAGTGGATAGGTCTTTTGGGAGATGGAGAGACCTTTGTAAAATATGTATGTCCGATCATGGGGAGAGAAACGGGGGATGGTCGAAAGGATTGAGTTCGTAATATTTTGAAGCAATACAAATCACTGTTTTTACTGCATTATTCGAGATATCTCTGATAACAGTCATTTTAAAGTAGATTATCTCTATCTAAACATCTATGCTTTGAATGTTTAGTGTTTAAGGATATTATCCTTCTATTTTTAGAGCATTTTGGCTTTTGAATGGGTGTGTTTGGTTAAGATTTGCAAAAGATATCAGCATTTTACCAAAAATTGTCTTAAACCCTCACTAGAGTATCCAAAGACTACTTTCAATGTAGTGTTTAATCTTTGTACGTTCAATATGTGCCCATCATTGGGGGAGTGATGAGGGAGGCTTTGTATGATATCCCTATGGTGTGTGTAGGAGAATATGCAGAGATTGGGCTCAGGTTTGGAGCAAGGGAGTGACTGAACAGTTACATAAAATAGCGAATAGACTATCTCAGTCTTGGAGTTTTGGCTTTGTCTGCAAGGTCGATGAGTGTTAGGGCCATGGAGGCTTGAGAGAGTGGAGGAGAAGAGATTCAACTTCATATCCAAGGTCTTGGAGAGATTCATCATCACGGTTCCTGTTGATATCTCCTCAATGAAGTAAAGTCTCAAAAAAAGCCCCTTGGGCTGTTCCCATGATCCTGTTCAGCATAAAAATCTTATCACTATACTCATCCTTGAAGTCCTCACTTACAAGCTTCTTAGGTAACTTGAATGTTGTTTCCTTGGTTCGTTGATCCAATTCTTATTGATAATGTCCATACATGCCTCAGGTTTCTTCTCATACAATGCATGAGCTTCCTCCTTCTGATCTGGATCCTTGGGTAATATTGAATCTCAAAAGTCTCCCTCACTGTCTCCTCATTTAGGAAAGCAAACACCTTTCCTTTAGCCTTGACTATCCTAGTCTTTAGATCATAATTCCTTGCACACTCCACTAGAAGTTCATTGCACTAAACGGCGGATGGAAATCCAGCAACCTAGTAGAGGCCGCTCCTCATTCTGCTAACTGATATGTCTAAAGGTAGATGATCCTTTGTTACAAACATCCTTCTCTTCATTCTCTTCAAGTCCAAGTGTTCCATGTTTGTATCCACAATCTTCTTCCATTTGGAGACTATCAAGGACCCAGGATAGAATCCCCTTGACAACTTCCTTATCGGCGCTTTCCTTGCTGCTATCCTTTTGCCTTCCGCCATATCCCTGCTTAATGCTTGAAGTCAATATGATTTTAAGAGACTTAAATAAAATAACAATTTCAAACCTTTCAAACCTTCGATTTAACCTCAAATCCAACTCAAGGACTTAGATAAAATTTATACTCATAGGCTGCAAATGAAACATGGATTTGAATAAAGTCTTAAGATTAAAAAAACGAACAAATTTAACCTTTAATGCTTTGAATTTGCATAGAAAATCAGACTTTGGAGGTTCCTAAATTCTGAAGACAAAGTCTGAGGACTTAGTCTGCAGGCTAAGTCTACAAGCATGTATAACCAGACCTCAAGACCATCCCAACATGTCCAAATTTAAATGACCAAATTTATCTTTTAAAATAACAAATATCAGACCTCATCATCAAAGAAACAACTCTGATTTTATAAGGACAGAATATGGTAAGTCTGAAGACATCTTTAAATCAGTCCTAACACTCCATCAAATTCATTTGAAATCATGATCCAAGGTTTTAATACGGAATAGGGATCAATTACAAACCAATCATGATAATAAACCCATTTTCACCATTATGACAAATTCAGACCTCTGAAAACCACCTCTGAAACTCACCTCTTTCTGGATGATTGACCCTCAAACTTGGTGATTTTGCGCAAGAATACCCCCCAAAACACTCAGCAACAATCATTATGATGATTGGGCAAGTTAATGATTTATGGTGATTTTTCACAAGCTCACCTTTGCCCAAGTAGTGTCAGACGTAAGTCTGAAGACAAATGCGTTTTCAGGCCTTTTGATGCCTTAAATCAGTCTGCAAAATCAGAATTTAGCCTCACAATCAGTCTGCAAGCAAGTTTGGAATGGTTGAATCACTTAGGAATTTTCATGATTTTACTAACAAAAAAAATCGCGCCATATAGGTAAGTTTTCAGACTTTGGTCTGAGAACACACACTTACAGCTGTTAAGAGTCCATGGATATCATCGTAGACCTCAGACCAATTGACCTTGATGTCCTAGCACTCACATTCATTTGATTTGTGGTCAATGATTTCTTCCTTGTAAAAATCGCAGCCTCCTGGTATTTTCAGATTATTGACATTCGAACCTTCCCTTGCATTATTGTTTAGATTTACCTGGTTGCATTTGGATCTCTTTTCTCGTTGGTGGTAATTTTCATGGATGGCTCTTGAATTTTCAGACCTCCCTTCCTTTTACCAACTGTTCTCAAGGTGGCTGTAGCTTTGCTTACTTCAGACTTGGCCACTTCCTCTTCTTCTCATATTCTGATTTTGACTTCCAGCCTTAAGTCGGTCCCCTCCTTGTATTATACTTGCTGCTATAAGAGCCCTTTTAATGGGGTTTTGGGATGGAGTTTCACCCACACAACTACTGTGGGACTAAAACAGGTCACATAAAAACTCATGCAGCCAGCATTTTATTTACTTCCCTTTTATTTAATTAATTTCTATTTTATGCCATCAAGGGAATTCGACCTCCATCAGGATTTCATTTATTTTATAAGACATCTCTTTACCATCCCCAAGGGGGGAAGTTCGAACTTCATAGGGATTGTTCATTGTTTCTTTCCACTTGCAAGAGGGGAAATTCGATCCCCATAAGGATAAATTCCCAATTCTACACTTGTCATTTTATCTTGATTTGTCCACAAAAGGCGAAATTCGATCCCCATAAGGATTTCCACTTGTTTCACTTCAATTATCCATGTGGAGAAAATCAACCTCCATCTAGATAGTAATAATTCCATACTAAAATAATTTTACTTATCTTCAATAGCCTTCAAGGGGAGAATCGACGACTTGGGGGATTTCTATGTACATCTGGACAAAGGGAAATGCATACTTCATCGAGATTTCCTGATTTTGGAGCTCAAAATTCTCGAAGTGTTGGAGGGAAAAAAATTATCTTCATTGGGACAAAGGAGAAAATCCACATCCATAGGGACAAAGTAATTGCTTTAAAATTTTCTAAGTATAAGTCAAAGGGGAAAATCACTCTGCATCTGGACTCGTCACTCTGTTCCATGTCCTTGGGTATCCAGATGGGGAAATTTGACCTCCATCTGGATAAATTGTTCCAACGCTTAGTTTTTTCATCGCAAATGTCTCATCAAGTGGGGAAATTCTTCATCCATCCGGATTTTGACCATTTTTGGAGGGGAAATTCTACTTCCATCCGGATTTTATGCATTTTTATAAGGAAATTTTGATTTTCATAAGGATTTTTCACATTTTAAGTATGGAAAAATATTTTTTACAAGGATTTTGAGGCCCTTATACATAAAATATGCCTTTATAATATATTTTGGACTACTTGACTAGCCAAAATATTAATGCACTTAAGATTTATGGCTCAACCCATTGCATCTTGACCTCAAAGGACCTTAATTTGAACACTCCAATTTTCACTTGCAATCTGACAACTTGATTACTTAACCACTCCTCAACCTTTTGAAGCTCTAAACTACTACACCTGCCAAAACCTAACAACTACGAGCAAAAAGAGGGGGTCCCCATTTGCAATGGGGTGGTGGTGTGAAAAGGTTACAACAAGCCCAACATTTCCTTATGGATTTAAGTGATCCTCTACAAACTTCACCTCTTTTCCAATAGCTACGCACCTTCTCAAAACCCAATCCCTTTTGGAGCCTTGTTGATTTCTTTCACCATTTGATGAAAATATGGTGAGAAGTGAAAGTGTAATTGCACTCCACTACACTAAACAAGAAAGAAGTGACTATTCTTCTTGTAGTCAGCATACACATCTTTGATCCAACCAATTTTGGTGCCAATTTTTTGTAGCATAAGGTTGAGGTAGTGGACAGCACAAGGTGTCTAAAAAAATGTGGGAATGGCACTTCTTAAATGGCTTGAAGTTGACAGTCCTCCACCTCCCCTTCACAATCCATTGCTCAAAAAATACATTACCCCTTTAGGCGACACTGCAAAAACTAATTTCTCGCATCTTTCCATCCATTAAAAAGAATGAACAACCTTGTTTCAGCCCAACATTTCCTTATGGGTTTAAGTGCTCCTCTACAAACTTCACCCTTTTGGAGCCTCGTTGATTTCTTTCACCATTTGTTGAAAATATGGTGAGCAAACAGCGTTGAATGCCAATCCATTCGCATAAAGACACCTCACCATGTTGCTAATCAGCAATCTCTTAATGTGTATAGAGCACTAGGTGTTCTTCAAGTGTGGACGCCAATGAGTGGCCCTCTATAGGTAGAAGACTATAAGGCGATGGAGGGGGCTTCAACTCTTGATATCCTTTCTTGATTTACGACCTAATGCCTGATTTGCTTTTTATTGCTCATCAATATATACCAAGACTTGTGATTCCATACATCCTTTACCACCTTTATTTGGGCAAAATTTGATGAAATTCAGTGGTCTACTGTCAGAAGCAGAAGACAGCATTAATAAACATCTTAGGATTTTAAGTGTTTCAGAAAAACAACCACTTGAAAAAGAAAATTGCATTCTGATATATAGCTAACAAACATCAGATTCCAAATTAAAAATGCTAAGAAGATTCCAAACTATTTAATGGCCTGGTATAGAAGCAGAAGCTTTATAATACACAACTACAAGCTTCTCTATATACTAATTTGAAACAAACATATAGTTATTTGAATAATTATAATCCTCATCACCATTAAAAAAAAAGTTGGAAACAAGAAAGGAAAACATGACATAGAAATAGCAAGACCAGAATCTGAATAAAAACAATGCAACTTTCAGAGGGTTATATTCAATGCATCAACTGACCTTGTCAAGCAAACGCGTCGTTGTTAGTGGAGGAGGGCATTTCACATCAAACTTCTCACAAGCAGCTATAAGATACTTAACTGCCTCATCGGATGACAGGTCTTTAGGAATGTTGAGATCAGCAACCTCTTCTAACCCCTTGATCATATCTATCCTCCTGAAGTTAAAAAGAAGATGTAAACCATACAGCCTTGCTTTCAAAGCTATCAAATCATCTCATGTAAATAGTCTAAACGATAACCACAAAACAAACCATTAGATAATACCACAACCAAAAACTCACTTGAAAGGAGGAGTGAAATCAATTTCAATGGGATCCTCATCCACACCATTAGCATGATATTTGATTTTATAGCCACCAGTTAACTCCTTGACCATTCCTGATAATTGGAAAGCAAGAAACAATTAATCTGGAGATACTGAAGATTTGATTGTGTATGAAACTAGAAACTGACTAGTCCCTACTCATCATGTTCATTTCACTTTATGTGAAGAAAATAATATCAAAAAACCATAAAATTGATGGTTACTTAGTTTGATAATAAACATTGTCGTCCTAACCAGACAGCATTTGCTCTGTGAGTTCCATCAAGTCATTATAGTCCGCGTAAGCCATGTAGAATTCACAGGTGGTGAACTCAGGGTTATGAGTCAAATCTATGCCCTCATTTCGAAATTGCTTTCCAATTTCATATACTCGATCGAAGCCACCCACAATAAGTTGTTTCAGGTAAAGCTCTGGAGCAATACGCATGTATAACCTCATATTAAGATCATTATGGTGAGTAACAAACGGCCTTGCAGCAGCTCCACCAGCTATCATATTCATCATAGGTGTTTCCACCTGTAAATCAAATTTGGCTTCAGGTGGCAAAATCAAGCATTAAACAACAATACCAAAATAAATAAAAAATTCATAACTAATACGAGCAAAATTGGCAAGATCAATACCTCCAGAAACTCAAGCCTGTCAAGAAACTGCCGTACATAAGATATTATCTTCGATCTTGTTATGAATATATTTCTAACCTCTGTATTAACCATCAAATCAAGATAGCGTTGTCGATATCTTGTTTCCTGTCACTCAAAATTAAAAGATGATCAAGCCACAATTCACCAGACCACTGCAATTTTTGAGAATAATGGGACTTTTGTAATTCTCTTTATGTGGATCAATCACAACATAAGACAACATTTATTGGTTTTCAGGGACTACCAATAAGACGCCAAAAAAAATAATAAGAAATCAGAATGCATGTCATTCCAACAACCTACTAGCTCATAAGAAACAATCTGTAGCAGTGTGAATATGAAACATATAAATTTTTGGCCAATAACAGGTATTCAAGCATATTCACATGAAAAGACCTGTGATACCTGATCTTTCAGGACATATTTTTCAGGGTTTCTGGTCTGACCAGGAGTCCATACGCCAATAATTCTATCTCCCTCACTTTCCTGCATGTTGATCAAAAACATTAGATATGGGGGGGAAAGCTTCTTGATTTGTAGGTAATGATATCCTTGGAGTAATGATTAAACCTTTTCCTGAGCACGATCATCCTTAACCCTCTCCTGAGTTCTTTGTCTTGGCATCATGTGTAAACAAGGTGATAGAACCATGAAAGACTTTGGAAATATACTAAGTTCACCCATTTTACTCTTGCCTGAAGCACAACATCAACAATCCATTTTACCAAGACTATTATCAATAGAATCACACTGAAACACTTTGTATGATATTATATTTGGAATCAAGAAAATCAGGAAAATAAAAGCTAAATACTACTGTAAAATTTCATACTTTCCAATATTTTGTAACTCATACAGTGTATCATACAGGAAATTCTACATATATATAATAATCCTTATGATCAAAGAACTGAGCAAAATGGAGAAGAAAAAACTCCATAATCACAACAATCAATATTCACGGAGGTTCCATACATAAATATAAAGTGATGCTTCGCGGGGAGGCATTCCCTGTGTTTTTAGCTTTGTCCCTCGCAAAGAACATTTCTGGTCCCGTATTTTTAGCTGTGTCCCTTACAAAGAACATTTCGGGGACTCCAGGACACCTCAAAAACATTCACATCCCCTATCAGCCCCAAAATTCAGGGGCGTCCCTGAAACGCACAAGAAAATGCAGTCATCCCCTACAGCCCAGACATGCTTCAAAAAAGGGATGATTGGACCCACAAGGATCCCCACCCCTTCAAACAAAACCTAAACCTATTTCTCATTTTGACATTTGCAAACTTGTGTTGATGAGCAGAGCAGCAAGAGAAGTGCAGCAATTGAAAGAGGAGATTAGGGCATCAAATCCACTACATTAGAGGTAAGTTTTTTTGTCTTAATTTTGTTTTTTCAATTAGTTTTGCATTTTTCCAAAAAAAACCAAAAAATTTCGCACATAGGAAGGGCAATTTGAGTTTATTTTTCCTTTTATTTGAACTTGTGGCTTTCTTTGAAATACTTAACCAACAAAAATCATGACATACAGTGAGACTAGTGATAGTGAGGAGGTTGAGATTCAAATGGAAGAAAGAAATAGACCTAGAAGTAGAACTCATAGAAATATGGCAGCCACTGGAGGTTCTTCAAGGAAGGGGAGTGTAACAAGGCCAGCTAGTTCAAACCCATTTAAATTTCCTTCCAAACTCCTTAAAACCTATGCAAAACACCCATTTAACTTTTCAAAATGTAACTTTTCTAGCCAGCCCCACAAGGGGACTCGACATACATCATGGTGTCTAAGGGCGATCTTAGTTTCAATTCCAAAGTTTTGTAATTTATTAAATCATTTCGATTTAAATAATAATGTATTTGAAGATATATTGGCTCTATGTTTGATTTCCCAGAATTGAGAAGGGATAATATTTAATTAAATTTAGAGTAAAGGGGAAAATAGTTTAAATCTTTTTAAAATGATTTATAAGTATCATCATTCCTATAGTTGACCATATTAAATAAAAGGAGGCTATGTATGAATGGATAAGAACTGAATTTTTTTAAAGTTAATTTTGATTTAAATATATTATTCAAATATACAGTTGAAAGAAATTTACTATGGCAGGTCCCCTTTTGTTTTCTAAAGGCACCATTTATTCCCCACCATCCCGCTGGATACTGGAGGAATATCCCAAATATGGTTGCAGGTGTGCAGAAAAGGCATTTTAAATATAAGGTTTCTTGTTCCCGTCGTCCCACATGAGACAAGGCCAATAACTTTAATGTTGTTGAGGGAGCACAGGATTTACCCTTCTATCCCGCAAGGTTTTGAGGAGAATAATCGCGGGAGAGCAGGGAGATCAGCGCATGATAACTCTTTGACAAAAATGATCAAAGAGATGTCATCACCTGGAATGCAACGATTGTAGGTTTTGCACAAGATAAATTTTTTAAAGAGGCTATGGGAAATTTC
Source organism: Thuja plicata (assembly GCA_018584345.1). Lineage (NCBI taxonomy): Eukaryota > Viridiplantae > Streptophyta > Pinopsida > Cupressales > Cupressaceae > Thuja > Thuja plicata. The sequence continues at coordinate 57,019 of MU216821.1, read as the reverse complement.
AAACATTATAGTTCACAGCATGAAGCCAATCTCCATGAATCCTCTGGTATCCCCCCCATGCGAACTCGGGCATGCATTTATTGCCCTGTGGGACGTGTATGCCAAATATGGGATCACAAATTGAGCTTCAAATGTTTGATTGAATGCATCAAAGGAATTTTGTCTAATGGAATGCTTTAATTACAGGGTATACACAAGTTAGTTTTGTTGAAAAGCTTTCATAAAATCTCAAGCAAGTGCACTGGTTGACGCACAAGGAAAATGTGGAATTATAGACAACTCACCCAAATTGTTTGGCTGAATGCTTCAAGGGAATGCCGTCTCAATAATGAAGTGTAAATATTGCAGAAAGTGCGCAAAATGATTCATTGAAAAGACTTCAGAGATTTCTAAGCAAATGCAATTTGCAGATGTGAGTTTTAAAACAGCACGCAATGATTGTAGGATTTGCACAAAATAGATTTGTTGGAAAGGCTTCAGAAGAAATGATTGGTAGAAGTAAAGCTAAATTCCAGAGTATGCCAACATCCTCCCTGCCTGTATGAAGTGTAGCCTTGGAACAGGTTATATGCATCTATCAAAGATTCAAAGCATATCAATTGCCAAACCTTTGTCAGATATTACAGGCAACACCAGTGCACTGTTTGACAAAATGCCTCAAAATGAAACATCATCTCAGGAATGAAAGGAAATGGTTGCATAATGTGCACAAAATAGATTTTACGAGGAAGATCTAAAAAATTTTGAAATAATGATGCACTATCGAGCACATCCTAACATTTACATGCAGATCATATAGGAATATGGTAGAAACAAACTGTTAGGCATATAGAAAGTTGAAGAAATCAGTTTGAAAAATTTGGCCGTCAGGGCATTTATATGTTTAATTATTTGTCTGCCAACATAGCGAAAGCTAGCAATTACATTTAAGCAAAATAATGATCTAGTAAAGATTGCTGGTGATGCTAAATGAAACAATCTCAAAAATAGGCTAGCACTACAATATGTTCACTCTGTCAGACAATAGTGAGGGGAAATCCATCAAAACATAACAGAAAGAGATTTTGTGTTTAATTTTGCAGTTACAAGTTGCACGGGTGATGTATTTACAAGAAAACATAAAAAGAAAGGAGACCATGTACAAGAGCTTAAAGATTGGATGGAAAGGTTGGGAATGAATTGTAGAGTGTGGGCCTGCTTTTGCGATCTCCTTCGTTCAAGCCTATTCCAATTGAATCTAAAAAGATGGTTGAACAGAATGATGATTGATAATGTGAAGGTGTAAATTATTTTTGGGTGTTCATCAAAATAAAGTGTAATTGCAGAATGTGTATTCACCTGGGTGAATAAATTTTCATGAGTACAAAGGATAAAATTATTACAACAGTCATTGTTTCCTCCAAATATAAGGTTTTACCCAAAAAGTGAGAAGTTCTTCAAAGAAGATTTTTAGTAGGTAAAACGCAAGATTAAAGCACAGGTAAAATTATCAGTAAAAGGGGGGAGATTGCTTTCACCATGGGAGCATATTGACGCAGTGCAGAATGTTTTACCCTGGAAGTGAATATTTTTCACAGTAAGTATTTTTCATATGGAATCTTATGAAAGGATTTTATTTTAAATCATGATATTCGGCATGATAATTTCTCATCATATGTGAAAAGTTATTCATGGGGGTGCAAGTTGAAGACTAACAAGTTAATTATTTTGTGTCCTTTTGTATATGGGGCAGGTACTTGAACATTTTTTTGTTTGCAACTGAATGTGAATGGTCCCTTGTTCTATAAAAGAGAAATCAGGACCATGTTTCAAGAATTAAAGAAAAAAACTGGAACTGAACTGTATTATAATAAGATATATTTCTGAAATTTTAAAGGAGAATGTGCAAAAAAGCTTTGCTGTGAAAATGGTTTCAACGGTTTATTAATTATAATGATGAGATACTGCTGAACCGTCCCCAAATTGTACTTTTTCAAATCTTATGAATCAATTTATCAAGAATTTGTTGATTTGTCTTTTCATCTTTAAATGCTTTTGTGTAATATGTTCGATGAGAGATTAAAATCTGTCAAATATATTGTTGTGGTTCAGAGAAGTAAATTTGGATTAAGAAGAAAGGTTTTGTGGTTAACTTACTTCAGTTCGAGTTTTAAGCCATTGGATGAGCAGAAGTTTATTGTGCAATTCAACAGTGTTACCCAAGATAAGGCACTGATCAAAATTCTGTTTCAGAACCAGTAAAATCAATATACATTTTATTTTTAGTTGTGGGAGTAGGTTTTGTTTTAAGTTTTTTGTTTTACCTCATACCAGTGCATAACAGAAAATAGGGGGATGTTGAATGAAGATTTTAAATAAGCAAACGTCTGAAAATTGTGTGAGATTTTATCTGCTCGAAAATCATTGTTTAATCTTGGAGAGTTATCACATGATGATGGTAAAGGTTCACCCGCCTCGATCTAGCAGAATCGGAAGTGCAGAAGTCAATCATTTTCAAGATTGATTCTCATCTGTTGGTGATATCCCACATTGAGTCCCATTATAAGAATTGGCATATGTTTAGGACTTAATGATCTGTTGATTTGGGGACCAACGAAAGGCAAATTTAATTTCAAATATTAAATTTATTTTTTAATTTAATATAGCCATGTATTTAATTTAATAGAAGTTGATTTGGGGACCAACGTATGTAATATTTTTTAATGTGATTTTAACATTTTTTACATGATCCTGGGTTGTTGAGAGTCAAGACCCAATTTGCATCACACAATCGTTTTGAGTGTAATGTCCACTACTAGGAGTTTACTTGATTTGCCCTAAAATTCCCAACTAGGGTTTGGATTGTGTTTGGAAATGGAAATTTAACTTAGTCCTTGTAACGTCCCTTACTAGGAGACTACTAATTTCCAATGATTAATATACATCGCTATGCACTTAAATCAATATAAATTAAGAAACAGTTAATGATTCATAATATGTTTAACCGTCAACATACTTAAGCCACAATTCCTTACTTCTATCATAATCATCAACCCTAAGGAGGATGGGGATTTTCTTGTCATAGGGTGTTTGGGAACCAATCTACAAGTAGACTCCCTCAAGGCTTTAGGACCTCATCCATTTCCATCATGTGATTCACCTACCTTGTGAGGAAAAACTCGGCCTCTCCCTAACAAAACCAACCTATCCTCTTAAGGGGCAATGGCAAGTGATTAAGGAATAGGATTATGAATAGTTATGAATATATATGTATAAATAAAATACAACATTATAATATTTGTGTGTGTGTGTTTATCCAATTTCACTATTATAAATTGATATTAAAGCTATAGTAAATATACTAGACCATATGTTTGTTTAATATTGAATATCTCAATCGATTATCATTCCGTGGTATCAGAGCAGAGGTAGTTGTTTGGTGAATTTTTAAAATTCTTGAATATATTACCTGGAATTTATTTCCAAAAAAAATTTAACAATATTTTTTGAAAAATCGTGAGGTTTACCAGGAAATTCCTTTAAAAATTTAGAAGATATTTACCATTTTTTAATAAAATCGAAGTTTTCAAATCAGATCAACGGTTTTCTGAGTTCATGTTTTCCTGAGATAAATGGCACACCTAAGAACATGACAACCAAGAGGATGGACACTCGAATCAAGCTTGAAGCATGTGATTTTGAGTTAGAGACATCTCTTGGAGCAGCACTTGATGATGAACCTTCAACAAAGAAGGAAGGAGTGTTTGAGGCTCTCGAGGACGCTACAAATAAGTATGACTGCCATTCTGATTTTTTGCTTGGCAACAACAGTCCCTCACCTTTGCATAATCATGAGATAGCAGCCACTTCACATGAGGATGATGGTATTGAAGAGTCTCCCAATATGGGCATTCAAATTTTGTTTGAGCAATGTATTGAAGATTCAAGCCACAAAGGTTCTGATTTTGTATATTAGACCTTAAAGGATGGCTACAAAGAGATAGGAAGGCTAAGTGGTTGACTGCCCAAGCAAGACAACACTTACAAGAGGAACATTCAGATTTGTGTAAACATAGAAAGAGGTATGGTTCAGAAACTTCTGTTTGTGTGCATCATGAGGACCAAAAGTTACTTCTATTAAAGAACACATTGAAGGCTCAAAACATAGACGAAGATGGAATAGTCGAGCACACAATTGATGGATCAGCCACTAGTGTTATTCCTACTCATGTAGAGGGCAACATAAGCGAATTGGCGGTTGGGTCTTTCGTCATTCGAGGAGAGTTTGAGGAGCAATCTGTCCTACAGGCTCACATGGTGAAGATTATATCTTTTGGTACCAGCCTATGAAGGAGTGTACATGGATGGTGGCATCACTGATTGAGCTTTGTTTATGCATGTGAACACTCTTGGAGAAGCCATTGATGCATTTCTCCCTCATGATATATTATTGGAGTATGGAGCTGCAATTCTCAGGATATGAGATGTGCATGATCAATGTTCTTCATGTTGAGTGGCACGCACTTGGAGTCGAAAAGTTTCAGCTGCTCTTTGGAACATGGCACGATGAATTACACATAACAAGAAGCATTTCAACCCTGATTCATTGGGTTGTATTCTACAAATTGGGCTTAGGTAGCTGTTATGTATTGCTGACCACAGAGATTTCAGTTTGTCTTTCGGGAACAACAACTGATTGCAGGAGTTGGGGAAGTTGTTATCATCTTTTTCTTATTGGAGGTTGGCTAATTTATGAGCTCCCATAATCCTTTGCCATTGGAGATACCTTTTGCTTAATCAGGAGTGAGGTTCACAGTCAGCTAGGTGCTGTTCTGATTTATAACAGCAGCATATGGTGTATTGTCAGGATTGACTATGCACTTAGGGTAATCATTTTTCTTATCCATGGGAATTCATTCGGGATTTATATGGACATCTGGCATTGGTGGAATGAATAACAGAGTTGCAGGTTTCAGCACTGCTGGTTGCTACAAAGTGGAGTAGCAAAGTGATGTAGTGTTTGTCTTATGGCGAGTTTGGGATCCTGGTGGTGCAGCAGAGAATTGCTTGAGCAATGTTTAGGCAGGGATGACTGTAATGTCCCAAAATATTTAATGAAGTGACTTAATTAAATTTATTGATTAAGTTGTCCAAAATAAATCTTTATTTCACAAGGATGACTTTAATTAATTAATTTGATTATAAAATAAAGTGAAAATAATAAAATAATAAGTCACTTATTAAATAAAGTCTCCAATCAGCCTAAGCTTCTAGATGTTTCCTTAGTCTTTATAAAGAGGTTCCTAAGATTGTAGGAGGTGTGCTATGGATTTGATAAATGTATAATGGTTTCTGGGGGCGAAAACCTTCAGGAGTTTGACAGGACAGTTGGATGAAAACCTAGCTCTTCCAAAAAGAGATGGATTCGTGACGGAGTTCACATTTGGGACAAATTTGTGAATTCTCTAATAGAGACAAATTTGCAGTAATAAGGGATTTGCAGATATTGAGGTTCGATATCATCTTGTTCTTCCATATTATCAGTTATTAACTTATTGCAGATGAAGGGACATTTTATATTATTGGTAAGGTGCTTGTCTGCATGCTTGATCAAATTACAATCCCGCTCTTGGTCTGCCATTCTTCGGGCCCTAAAACATCCAACATCAGTATTCTGCAATAGGTGGATTGCTAGGATCATTATCACTGAAATTTTGAATTTCAATACCGATTTGTGGTCCTTCATTAGTTGGCTAAATCAGATCCAAATCATATGTAGTTGCTCAGCCAATCCTTTGTTGTAAACATTGATATAAAAGCTCATGGTTAGTGCATGAACTCTCAAACTTAAAGGTTGTTCAATGTATAAGGTATTGCCTTCATCAAGCTCCCAGAATTGACAGTTTTCTGCTCATTAAGGTCAGACAATTAATTGCAGATTTATCTCTGTTTTTAGCTCTGTGAATCAATACTGAAGACAGCTATCAAATAGGTAAAAGGTTGTTTCTGATTCTCATGTATAGCTATTTTTTTATGAATATTCTGCCGTCAATTGAAAGAAACATTATAGCTTTGCTTTCAATATGCAATGCTTCTTATGGAATGAAACCAGTACAAAATTGAATAAACAAACCTGCAATAGAACACTTCTCAGAAATATGCAAAGTGTTAAACAAAATGTGTATGAAGAGGAATAAATGATTTTGGTGAAATTATAGTAGGGTTCTTACAAGATGATAGTAAGTTGTTTGTCATCACTCTATAAATGTCTATTCTTTGATGAGCTAATACTTTTGTGTGATAAATCTTGTCATTTTCATTGAGCATGATTATTCTGATTTCAGCATCCTGATTATATAGTGATGATTGTATAGTGCTAATGAAAGCTCTTGTAGCACTTTTTTCTCAAATGCATGCACTAAGACATGAATAAAACAGAATTACAATAACTAACTTAGATATGACAACAACGATATTAAATGGGTATCTCAAGTATGAAGAATTTCTACCTTAAAAGAGAAGTGGCATTAACATTAGCCAGCAACGTGAGAAAACACACTAGAAGGCTAGCACCTCCAGATAAAGACTATTGTTTCTTTTAAATCTTTTGTTTCTGTTTTAGAAACTTTGCATGCACTCTCTATTTAAGGAGCTTTCTTTTCCTTTGTAATTAATAATTATTGAATATCAATTAATTATCATTTAATGGTATCAGAGCGAGTTAAGTTTTTGACAAGTTTTCTTAAAAAAAAATTGTGGATATTTACCTGGAATTTATTTCTATAAGTTCTTTTGAATCGATTTTTTATAAGAAATCAAAAAAACATGGAGGGTTTTCTGATTGTCCACAAAAAAGCATGGAGGTTTTTTCTATTTTTTCCACAACAAATCATGTAGTTTTTTCTGATTTTTTCCTCAAAAAATCATGAAGGGTTTTCTGATTTTTTCCACAAAAAATCATGGAGGGGTTTCTAATTTCTTTCATGGAGGGTTTTCTTATTTTTTTCCACAATAAATCATGAGGGTTTTGCACGATTTTCCAAAAAAATCGTAGTATTTCATGGGCTTTATGCGATTTTTTTCCACAAAAATTGTGGTTTCTTGTAAGGTGTTTTGTGTCGCACCTCGCAAACAATGTTCTTCTGCAAAAAATTTTGACGATTTTTCACAAGATCGTGGGTGTTACTACTTTTAATGATTTTTTCACGAGATCGTGGGTGTTGCTGCTTTTGACGATTTTTGGCAAAAACGTTGTTTTTTGAAGTTGATCTCAGTGTCTTTGGATAAAGGGAAGGATAGCTTTGTTACCCAACATTATGTTGGAAGGATTAAGGTAAACTTGCGCATATCCAGAAGTTCTGCAGCACCAAGGAGGGTCTCAGCAGTAAACTCATGTCACATAGCATTCTGAAGAGGAGCAGCCTTCTATGTATTCATGACCAAGACCAAATGACTTGTAGAAGTCTTTTGTAGGGTAGTTATTAGAATGACCATTAAGGGAGTGTGTTCAAGTAATTATGTAGTCTTTCTATAATGGTCATTCAATAAGGATCTTTCCACTTCGTAGTTAGTTCTTATTTAGAATGTTTCTTCTAAGTCTTTTGTTTCTGTTTTAGAAACTTTGGATGTACTCTCTGTTTAAGGAGCTTTCGTCTTGTTTGTAATTATTGAGTATCAATCGATTATCATTTCTTTAACAAATCCAAGAAAGTAGAAGTTGTTAGCCCATTTTTTATAGATAAATTTGGATCATTTTTGTAGGATTGTCTATAAGCTTTTGTGGATCAAAAAACATTCAAATTAAGGCAGTGTTTTCTGAAACTTATTGGGCAAAAATTCAGGCACAATTGGACTACCAAGAGCATAAAACTGCAGTTTTGCAACATATTGCAAGACCAAGAAGAGCATATATGGGTTATTTAAAGTGTGATCTTAGTACTTTCATAACATTATGCAAATTCAAACACAATTGGACTACCAAGAGCATAAAACTGCAGTTTTGCAACTTATTGCAAGACCAAGAAGAGCATATAGGGGTTATTTAAAGTGTGATCTTAGTACTTTCATAACATTATGCAAATTCAAATTAAACGGCACCTCACTTTGAGTGTGCATGTGAAAGCTATGACCTCTCAAAGAGGCAGGTATATGGATCAGTGACAGGTTTGGTAGTTACCAAATTTGTCTTAGAGCTTCAAACATTGTCAAAGTTGTCACATACAAGACAATACAAGACTTAAGTCATTCGGCGAATTCTGTTTTGGTTTCTTTGTAAAAAGCATTCCAGCTACTTTTTTAAATTATATTTCCATCCTTGTGCATAAATACATACATTGGGGCAATGGTATTGAGAGGCATATAATTGGGTTGTAGCATGTTTGGACTGTGAATTAAGGGATGTAACTGATATAGGCAGGGATGTTGCATAAGGATTCTAAGGCGTCAAAAAATCAGTCATAGTTGTTATATTGACAGCTCAGTTTTTTAGACTTTAAAATTGATCAAACAAGTATAAAACTTGTATAAATTAAAATTATGTAAATAAATCAAAGGTGAAATATCTAAAACTTGTATAAATTAAAAATATGTAAATAAATCAAAGGTGAAGCAATAAGAGAAACTTGTAAAATGCTTTTAACACCAAAAGCATCTCCAAAATAAATTCTAGCATGCCCTAAACTTGTGTTACCAACAAAGGTTATCATTACAAACTATAAACTTTCACAATATACGACTTCCTATGCATCCAGCAAAATAGGACCTCATTAACTGACAAATAAAAAATGAATGGCTCTGATCACTACAAAAGTATGCCTTCATACTACATAGGGTTTATTGTTATTATTTATCCAGCTTTGTTTAAATATACCATATGGCAAATTTTGTTGATGAAAATATACAAGTCAATAAAAGGCATTATGCATTCAACCATGTTGGAAAAACACAGAGTAGAACATGTTGATGTGAGTTTTGTTCCACTACAACATACAAAATCAAACGCTCAATGTTTCAAGGTGAAACACTAAATATCCAATCCTCTCTTGAATAAGGATGATCATTTGCTAAACAATGTAGATAAATTGTGTGATCAAATGAAACAACCTCAAGGTTCCTTCTTATTGTGGACTTTCACTCAGTTTTATGATGTGATATGATGATTATCACTTATCACAAAGGGACTTACGTTGTTCACTCAATGGATATCAACTTGATTTTAACATCTTCCAATCAAACAACTTCAAGACAAGGGTTTAGAAAGAAACTCTAGTCCTAGAATGGAAGAAATCATGGATGTATTTGTCACTGTACTAGACTTAGTTTAGCCATCGACATCAACCAAGGTAGTGTAATCTCCTAAGGTAAATGTAAGATGTTCAAACTACCACCATTCCATCAACACCATTCACTGATGCATATTGATGTGCAAGCAATAGTCGAAGTTAAGCTTATAATTATATCAGTTGATCACACAAGGCACACTTACAATCAGCAAGCAGTAATGGTATGGTCCATGCGAGTTCAACAAAGGTACATCCAAAATTACTTCCATCCAACTAAACTCTACTTCTAATCAATATGAAATGAAACCTACTCTAATTGAGGAATTGAAGAAACCATGCAACACTTCAAAGCAACATTTAGTAATCCACCATGAAGACCAACAATGAATCATCAATCACTTTGATAGCATTATCGAAACAACTTCATCAAGTTTCTCCCTTAGCTAGCCTAATCTAATCTCTAATACTAGCCCACTAACTAGCTAATACAAATGAGAAGATCTTGGCTTTTTATAGTTACTCAATTACAATGAAGGGCCAAGATCTATTCAAGATCAAGGGCCAAGATTAATCCCTACAAACCCTAATTAGGGTTGCCACCCTATCAACCAATTACATTAAGGCACCACTTTGTGGGCCAATAAGAAAATTACAATGCTTTTGAGAGCCAATGAGAAATTTATAAACTTGGCGTAATATGATTGAATGTGCATAAAACTGGAATTTTCTTATTGGTAGAATACAAGTGGGCGCCACCTCAGCATCCTTATCATGTAGACTTGATCAATTTCTTAGTGATGGGAAAATATCTCTTGATACTCAACATTATCAAGCCTTCGATTGTGATGGCATATCCCAAATCGCTTCATCTTCTCAAATTTTCTCCCTCCTCTTTCCTAGAAATCTTCTCATTGCCATGATTTTAACTTGCTTGCACTTGTAAACTTGAATCTTCAACTTCTTGAAGTGATGAAATCTTCATGCACTTGGATCCTTTCAAAATGAACTTGGATCTCCAGAGGAAAATCAAGTTGATGAAATTTTTCTTCCACTTGTAAATTCTGATTTTTCCTTCTCCTTGTTCTTTGCTTTCTTGAACTCCATCTTCATCTTGATCTTGATCTGAATTTGTACATTGTTAACTTGATTTGAATCTTCCTTCTCATTTGAAGTCCTCGAGCTTGGTCCTACTTGAAGCTTTTGAGCTTGACCTCACCATCACCTCCCTACCTTCCAAGCTTCTCCTTGCTCCATTTATATCTTGCAAAACCAAGAGAGAAATTGCATTAAGCTCATGAAATAACCAGCATAAACAAATTAATGAAATCTGACTTTTCATAAAAATAAAATTCCATCATCATCAAAACAAGGAGGCTAAAATGGATTTTCTCAAGCCCAAGATCAAATTTCCTTTCCTCTTGCATATCCTTAATTCTGATTTTATTGGTGAAATGGCCTTAGTCATGTAACTTCAGGTGAATTCCTCTTAAAATCTGGGAAATAAACAAGTTTTCAACATATGACTTGCCCAGATTTTTGCTTTATATGACATGCCCAGATTTTTTAGGATAAATCCATCTTTATGTGCAAAATTGCTGCCTCTTGCAAGCCCTCAAAATGAACTTGTTGCCACAAGATAGCTTGCTGCCTTAGGGAAAAAATTGCTGCTGCTAAGGGCAGAAATCATTTTGCTTGTGGTTTGATGTTGAAATGAATCACTACTCCCTCCTAATATAGGTGATTAGATTCTTTAAAAGGCATATCTCCATGAAAGGCCGACTTCTCTAAATAGCCAATGATATCATTCAGGTTAATTTGCTTCTTAGCCTTCTAGTCTGACCTTATTAAGAAAGACAATGATTTTTTTTAAAATGTTTACTCTCCTTAATAAAATCACCCCACTTATATGTTGTTTGGTCAACCTTTTACTTGGCGCGGAAATCTGCCATGGTTGAGGATTTTGTCCTTGGGGGATGGCGGAATCCCCCATCCCTCAAGGAATCCCTCTTGGTCTATGTTGAAGTCTTCATGTCACCTTCTACCACTTCCATTGCCTTCCAATCTCATCACTTCGTTTTGAAAATAAGGTGCAATAGTAGACACCCCAAGGCAGAATTTTAGGATGGAGGACTATGGAATCCTCAAAAGGGTGCGGAATCCGCCCTGTAATGAGGATTCCCCTCTTGTTGTGTTTTCATCTCTATAACTTCCTTCTCCATCAAATTTGAACTCTCAAATTGATCACCCTCTTCATAAGACTTGACACTCAATGTCGTTTTCACATCATTTTGCGAATGGGAAGGTTGAATTTGTGTTTCCATGGCTATCATAGTACGGCGGAGATTCACATGGAGAGAGGATTTTATCCTCGGAGGATGGCAGAATCTGCCATCCCTTGAGGAATCCTCCTTTGCTCAATCTTTGATCCCCACCTCCAATCTTGCTCTTCCTTCATCCACTTTCATCCTTACTTGAGCGATTAGACCGCCCTCTTTTTGCACATGAATTCAGCAGTCCAAGACAAGCATTTATCTTCATTTGTCTAGGGCCGAGATTTGGTGTTGTTTGAGGATTTTTGGAATCCTCACAGGCTAGCAGAATCAGCCTAGCCTAGAGGATTTCCAAGTCTGCAGCTACCATCCTAAACTTTGTTTCATACACTATCATTGCCCCCATCTTTATCTTATTCCAATTTTCAAATTGAACTCAGTTAACACCTAAGTTTGGATTGCCATGATGTTGTTTATGATTTTACAAAGTTAGGGGAGGGGGGGGGGGTCAAACTTGTGTTTTCATCCAAATAAAGCCAAAGTGGAATTCATGGTGATGGGAGGATTATTGAATCCCTCTACTTTTCTTTTGTTTCCAAACTCACCGTTGCCCTCCATTACCTCCTCTTTTGTTTGATCTTACCTTTTCTCGATAGAATTTGTCTTGCACTTGATCAAATTAGGCCATTCAACTGCTCACATTTGAGGGCGGAAATTTGGCCCTTTAGAGGATTTTCCTCATACTTGTCATTTTTAGAATCCTCTAACCATGCTTGTCTTGTAGTCTGGGTCTGCATTTTCACACCAAAACTATGGCTTCAAGGGCTGCCTAACCTCAATCTTAGGCGAAGATTTTGTCTTGTGGAGGATCAAAAATCCTTGGTAGGGAGCAGATTCTGCCTCTACCAGAGGATTCAACATTTCACCACAACAAAAATTTCATTTTAATCCTCCTTCACTTCGCCATCGAACCTCCTAACCTCACTTCCACTTATTCAACTTGCATCATGCCCCCCTCCCAAAAGATGTTGATTCGTCCCTGCTCTAGGGGGCAGAAATTTCAGTACTGAGAGGATTAAAATAGTAGGGAGCGGATTCCACCCCTACCTGAGGATTTTGACATTGTTTCAAAATTCTCTCTCTTCATTCCACTTGAAGGTGACTTAGACATATTCAACTTGCATCACGCCGCCCTCCCAAAAGATGTTGAATCATCCCTGCTCTAGGGGGCGGAAATTTCACTACTGAGAATTAAAATCCTAGGTAGGGAGCGGATTCCACCCCTACCTGAGGATTTTGACATTGTTTCAAAATCCGCTCTCTTCATTCCACTTGAAGGTAACTTAGACATCTTCCATAGTGACTAACCTTTTAATTGCCTTCGAGGTGATCCCTTCACTTCCTTATCAATCTGATTTGAATCACCACTCTAACTTCACGCTCTGATTTTCATTTTCATAGTCTAATTTTCAGTTTCCTCTTCGATATTTTGACCTCAAAGCTGCCCTCGACTTAACCAAAAGACTACGCCAAACTCGCTCTAAAATCCAGAGCCACAAGAGTAAAGGCAAAATAGGGGGGTTCCCATTTGCAATGGGGCGATGGTGTGAAAACCTCACAACAAGAACATGAATCTATGATTTACAAAATAAATGGGTTGTGCAACTGAAAGCATATAATGACATATTGTCCTTGTTTCTTTCATTGAAAATGCAAAAAGCTGTAATTGTAATACTGCTATCACATTTTATGTCACTAAAGCAGAAACCTTACTTTAATGTTGTCTAATCTTTTCACATAAGCACAGAAAAATTATTCCAATGATGGAAGTTCAAAACTGAATATTGGTCTCAAAAGAAAGTGAATCAATTATCTAAGGAGACCCACACACCTGGAAATCCACGAATACCGACAATATCACCACGCTTTACACCAGCATGATGCTTAACAAATTCAGCCTCTTCCATTCCTGAATTCCTGAAAAGCAATAACAGGTAATGCATGTCAATGCAAAATGAGCAATTATATCCAGTGCTAAGGTGAATTAAAAGATCGAACTTTTCATCTCAAGATTGAATTCACGATCAAGTCAAATGCTTGAGAAAAATATTTCACTGAACAAAAAATCAATGCTGTTAGTGTTTGAAATATAAGAAATCCCATACGTGGAATCTCCCATATCTCTGAGATGAAATAAATGAACCATCGGTGAACAAGAAATATGAGTTGACTAACATTTTCTAGGACATAAGAACCCTAAATCCATTTTTTGTGTAAACATAATAGCAAACACTTATTCATTCCTATATGCTCTGGTTGACTTCTCAGCAATACATTTGTCACCTCCAAATTTGAAAAAGACAAAGCAAGCTGATAATACAAGACATAATGATCACTGTGCAGATAAGAGGCAGTGAAAGTACGTTAAAATAAACGCATACAAATATCTCAACACAAAAGCTTTTGAATGGTCAAAAAAGTTAGGCAACAATTAGAACTTATATTATCGATCGGGTTTGGATTTGGAATTCAGGTATGGCAGATCAACAAAAATAAAAATTGTCCAAGTTAGGCACCATTCAGGTACAGCCATAGAGACAAATATATAAAGCATAAAAACTATTTGAAAACACCTCTAACTTGCAAAAAACATACAAAACTAGTGCAGGAGCATCCAGGGGTGTATGGCAGTCTTGCATCACCAAAAATTATTTTATTTTATGTTGCTTTTTAATAGTGATTTTTCAGTTGTAGGTAGTTTCTGGGCATCCTTGGAGCATAAGAAAATTTATTGATTCATTTGGCTGGGTATTTTGTGGTATTAACGTTATCCCAAGGTGAAAATGAGGCTAAATTATTGTAACTGACATTTTACTTTTTGGCCCGAAATTTGTAATTTGGTGATTTATAAAATGCAAATTTTAATATACCAAAAAAGGATTAAATTTGAAAATACAATGCCCGAGTTGGGGAATCTGAGTGTTACGATATTGAATAATGGCCTTGAAGAGGATTTCAAGACACGTATACAGCAATGAGCCATTTTTTGGGTGTCAAGAATGCTAGGAGTTATTGAAGGAGTTCCAAAGACGCAGGTTACAAAAAACTGATTGCTTCTGCCAAAATTTGAAAAACGCATTAAGGAGGGAATCCAAAAACACTACTGCAACTATTTGATAGATAAATAGCAGTCCAAGCGTGGAGAAATTCAATGCCCAAGTGTGGAAGAGGAGAAAATCTGATGAAGGGTTTCAGATATGAGTTTGCGGAAAGAGATTGCAAAGGAAGATCCCAACGCCAAAACTGAGTGTGGATTCAAAAGTGCATTTGCAGGTGTTTAAGGCTGATTTGAGTTAGATTTAATTTTGTATTGCCAAAAAATAAGTTTTACAATGGAATTTAAAAATTTTAGTTTAAATGAAGATCTCGTTCTCACAATGTGGGTTTTAAGAATTGTTTTCAAAATACAAAGAAGTCTATGCTGTTCAATTAAATTTAAATTGCATATGCTTGCAAATTGTGGCTTGAAGATTCATGTGGTTCTATGGCTGCCTGGATAGGTGACAAAACACCCCATCCTTATGCTGCATCAAAAGCTAACCACAAAACACAACTGTAATTGATTAGTGAAAGTCAAATCTTAAACAATAAATCAAAACAATTTGTATTGTCCCTGATTTTTAAGTGACAATTAATTAAATTAATTTTTAATATTTATTAAGTTGCCAAAAAATAAAAGAAATACTCAAATGATGACTTAAAATTTATTAATTTAATTAAACAAAATAAAATAATAAAACATTATTAGATGTCACTTAAATAAATAAAAGTTCTCCATAATATTTATTAATTTTTAAGTCACCAAGTCGGCCTAATGTTTTAAAAGCTTCTTCGAGTTCTTTAAAAGGAGGCCGGATGGAGGAAATAAGCCATGCTTGGATTTGATAAACAGTCTGGAATTTTTGGAGACAGAAACCTTCACGGGTTTGCTAGGAGAGCTGGACAAAAACCTGGTTCTTCCAAAGGAGTAGATTGGTGACAAAGCCTACATCTGTGCCAAATTTGTGAAGTCTCCCTTGGAGACAAATTTGCAGTAAATAAGCTTTCCCGCTGCTGTATTTCATATCTGTATTTGATTTGGAAATTAAGACTACATATTCTGAATAATCTTGCCATCCACTGAAGATATATATCTGGGGACTGATTCATATTTGCGGCTCTCTTTTAACATTGGGGATTATTAATATTTAACTGTGCCTTGATTATTACTGGGAATATGACAAATAAACAAAGGGAGCTCGATAACTTTATAAAGCACAGGGCTTAATTATTCTGCCAAAAGTGATACAGAAGGTTTTGTACCGAGCAATGTGAACAAAGGACTCCAGTTACATATTGCCATCGTGGAAAATGAAGACAAAAGCGAGTTGATATTTGGCATGAGCTTAGATTAACGGGACAAGGTTGATGTTTGATTTGTGTCAAATCACTTGTACATCAAATAACAGTGTACTTGCCATGGAAAATATTTAGTTGATCTTTGTTCAATATCGAGCACAGTATCTAGGAGGCGATTATATTCAAGGCAAACTGTGGATTCTCCTAAGGTTCATAATTTAAATACTCCTGACTACCACAAATATTACTGTGGCCAACTATTATCAGAGGCATTATATTTTGGTCGATGGTCGGCAAACATTACTTGTGTCTGGAGTTGGAGCGGAACCTACAGAGGCATATCGAGGAACTCCTTATCCATTCATTGGTAGCGGTTCAGAAAACCTTGTGAGCTGAGTGAATATCAGCAGTATTGTTGAAAGGAAGCACCATCGCTGCTGATATGAAGGAGTTAGTCTGATGCGAAACCTTCATCAAATGGGCAAAAGAGAGTAAGAATCTAAAATCAAGTTTGATTAATTTTTCACTGAATTCTGCATTCTGTATTAATTTATGAGATTTATAGACTTCTGTTATTAATGTTAGTGAATTCCAATACTTAACATTAATCTGTCATCTTGCAATCATAATCTATACTTCTGGCGCTGTCACTGATATACCAGATTTGCTTATATGATTTCTGTTGTATGCTCTTTAATTTTCTGTCTATGCGTAATATAAATTTCCAAATCTGTTCAAAAGCAAAATACCAGAACTAAGACAACATAATAGCAGTTTAAAGAAAAACAGAATTAGCATTTCTGGAATAACTTGGGGAAAGAGTCTTTACACAATTTATCTTTATAACATATGTTCAATATAGAAAAATAGTTGGCAGTCAAAGTACATCAAAATTGTATAACTACGCATGAAAAAATCAAAAGAAACCATCAGATTACTCTTCATTGAAAGCATCAACATCCTCAATTAACTCATTCAAACAGGCAACACCAATGCCACTTCCACTAGCTGTGTTATACATGGTTAATGCAACAACCTCGTACCCCTCATCATCAATCAAGAGTAAAGGAAACTGTGCAAAGGAAGCATTCAAATTAATATGCTTTAGCACTACATCCCAATGCTCCCAAGCCCCCTCCTTGTAGTTGACTTGCTTGTGTGAGATGAGAACCAGCTTGCAAAGGACATACCCAATCTCCTCTCCCTTCTTTCAGTGCCAACCAGCTAGAGTGAATAAAATAATATGTACTACAGTTCCATTTAGCAGAAGAGGAAATTGCAGCTTATTGAAAGTTGAGATGATTAAAGAAATTTAACTAGAGAACTTAAAAACACATTTCTGTAACTGAAGGCAAAAGCGTTGTGGGTGAATAGATTGTTGGCCATAAAGGTACGTTGTTAGTTTTAATTGTCACCTCAATCCTTCGAAAATTTGAGTGACTAATCGATACCAACGAATTTCATAAAAAATATGAAAAAATCAATTTGAATAATTCCCCTCTATATTTGAGTCTTCGGACATGTAGAGTCACAGTTTAAACACTTTGTTGGTGAAGCAGCCACCAAGGTTCAAACCCCTGCTGGGCCATCGTGCTCGTAGGTCTTGTGCCTCACTGGGCCATTGAGCTCGTGGGTTTGAATATGTTGTCTGGTTATGAGGTTCCCTGTTTGTGGCCTCTCCGGTTCAAAGCTCTGGGTCCAAAGCATTTCACGTGGGGCCGGAGGGCAAATCAGAAGAGCCTCCTCCATAATGGAAATGGAAATGACTAAATAATTTGCATAATGAGTCGGCTAAAATTTCATAGAACAATTTTCATGATGGGTCAGCTGAAATCTAATAAAAACATAGTTTTCGCCAGATCCAGCAACGTCCAAGTGATACCAAATTCAACCTCCCGAACCCTAGCATCACAAATTATAAAAGATATAGAGATAACATGATATGCCGCTGAAAATGATTTATTCAATATGATGAAATAATATTCAATGAGCTGCAAATCACATTTATGCAGTGTTGCACAGGGACGGGTAGTATTGCTGCATTAAATTTCAATACAGTAGTATACCGGCAGTATAAACTATTAAACAACAATTAGATATTATGATAGTCATAAAATTAGTTGTCTAAGTTCTCTATGTTCTCGATTCTGGTCTCCATTCCCAAACCACCTCATTGTAATCAAATTTCTTATATGACAAGAGGTCCCAATAACTAGTGGGGGTTTGGGAGTGGAGGCTCTAACAGGTTTGAGGGGCAGCAATGGTAAGCCATACAAGATGTTAGATGTGAGAAAAAACAACGATAGAGGGTTTGCAGGGTAACAAATTTTTAGTTTTTTTGAATGATTCAAAAGATGAAGCAAAAATGGGAAAAAGTTTGACAAACCATCTTGCAACTATGGGGGATATCCCCTGTTTGAAAACCCTAATTGTGATATCCCTGTACCAATATTATCAACAGTCATATATATCTCTAATTATTTTATTCATTGATATATTCATTGAGGATGTTTATTTAAATATTGATGTGAAAAGACATTAGCCACTGCTTCTAAAGTTTTGCATAAGAGAAAATAAGATTATCAAACTAAAATAATATCAATCAATTATATTATTGTGTGGGCCTGATATTCTTCTAAAGTGGTGTACCATTTATTTCTGAGAAATTAATCCTTTCTATTAAGCACACATAAGAACCTACCGCTGCAGAGAAAGGAAGAGTATATTGCCATGGATTTGGTATTTGCACTAAGTCGATTATAGAAGACCAAACACTGAAAGAAATGAATATTGTGTTGATTCAGGAAGTGGGAAGGAATTCTGGCATCGTCTTCAGAAGTTGGTGAATAATAGCTTTGAACCTTCCTGTTTCCAGGCAGCTATCAAGTAATTTGTATCAGTTTACTAAAGATAAAGCAAGCAGCAACGAGCAGAGCAAATGAAGTAGTGATATTAGCAAGCCTGATAAAGATTGATGAAAAGGAGCACAATTTGTTAAGGCAGCGATGTGATGACTAGCAGCGACAATTGAATTAGACAAGGCAGGCCGATGGCAAACAAACATTAAGAGCAGCGACTAATATAAATCGATTTGATGAATTGATGGAATAGACATCAGATAATATCAATGAAGACAATGGATTCATTAGCGGTGATGACAAGCGCCGATACTAATAAACAAATATATCTAATCGGTGGTTAAGAAGATCAGATCTGAGATATGAAGAGGCACAAGTAATATGATAACAGTGACTAGTTGGATATACATTTAAATTAGTACAGGTGGCTATTAAGTTAAAGTTGAATAAACCAATGGATAATGAAGAAATCTCTTGGCTTTCAAACAATACAACTCTTTGATCTTGCTAGATATTTAATGAGGATCAAATCCATCCTCTCAGCATCGAGTTGGGGGATATCATCAAAGGATTAGGTATTATATAATATACTTGATACTCTGCACAAGGAAGAGTTCAGAGGGGAAATAGATTATATTTAATTGAGGACAAGCATCGCGTAATAGCAAGTTGGTATTTGGTAATTTATATATGAATCAATACTGATCTACAGAATATTATATCTAGTATATGGTCTAGTATATAGAGCATTAATATCAGTTTATAATAGTGAAATCAGAATTATATATATATATATATAGTAGCCGGAAACTCATTTGTCCCTCCTCGGGCATGCGTATCCCCATCTCCAATTTGGAAACATACCCAATACAACCGGGATACACATCAAATATTGTACCCATGTGTGCCCAGAAAATTTTGATTTTCCAACCGTGCCAAATACTATGTGATTTGATTTTTTTAAAATTTGGCGTAACTCTTCCCAAATTTAAATTTAAAAAACTTCATTTATGCAATTTAAAAAAAAATTGGTATAAACAAAACCTACACCAAATGGGAGACATGAAATGTATGCATGCCCATGTTATTCAAGGGTAAGGCCCCAATAGAAACTCTAACTTAATATTACGAAAGAACACATATAATATCAAATATGCAATAGACCATCTATTCAAATTGTTTATGCATTTAGAGAAAGCTTCAGTTTTTTTGTCGGGTATGAAAGTCTGTTTACCCTAAAATAAATCAGAAGCACTAACTAAGAAAAGAATTAAGGCCTAAAATTTAATAAACTCAAGTACCTTAAATCAGCCATAACTTGTACTTTTGCTCCACCAGCATGCAAATCGTAGAAGTTCAGCTTTGCTCCTGAGCTCCTCTTACCCATTATCCTCCCTAAATTAGATAAAGGACTGTTAATAATACCCACGGAAATTACCATTGGTATTGGCAGTGGCAATGACAAAAGAAAGAATGACAAAGATGAGGATTGCAACTCCACCAACCAGCTAAAGACACTTCTACACTATCAAGATGTTCTCCTTTGCTTATATCCTGATACTCTCTTATGAAATCAGGAATCAAAAGAGTAGCAAAAAACTTGTGGGGATAAGGATTCACTCCAGCGCTTTTCAGTGCAGCCAAAGCTTTCAATCTGTTTTCAAGGTATTGCTGCACAGAAAAAATATATTTCAGTTTGGTAAGTAATTCTCACTTCTGCAAAAATAAAAAAAGGTTCTCCCCTAAAATCTCTAATAAGCATTCACAGATGTAACCATATTAGCTCTTCTCCATGGAAATGCTGGGGCTGCTTGCTTCATTTCTTCATATTTCTTTTTACTTCACGTAATTTATTCTCCACCAAGGTTCAAAGGTTTTGACAAATATTGTATAATTCTTTCAACACTTCATCCCATTGCTTGTTTAATCTGATCAATTTCATCTTCCCTTCATATAATCCATTCTCCACCAATATTGTAAAGATTCCAATATATATTGGTACAAATTTTTCAACAGTAAGCACT